>CM062368.1:96082141-96682141 GCA_031216125.1 Dalbergia cochinchinensis | reverse complement strand
CATAGAAAATAATATAAATAGGGTTATAGGAAGGAAATAATGTTTAAATTTTTGAGTTTATAAGAAAATAAAATATAATTAAAGTTTATATAAATAATATTTCGAATAATATATAATTTTTATAAAATTTTTACTTTTATATATGTCGCGTCTATCTCCAATAAATGTTCAACTTTGATGTGTTTCTTATGTTTATGTCGTGTCTTGTCTTATGTCTAACAGTGTTCGTGCTTCGTAAATGTCTAATAAAAGAAAATGATTTTTAGCTTTTATATTTCCTATTTTTAGTTAACTTTTTATTTTTAGAATTTTGTGATATACATCAGTCAATTATACTATCACAACATAACTGCTATGAATCATTCATGAATAATAATGTATTAAAAAATGTGATAGTGCCGTAGCAAAATATGAACAAAAATGAATATAAAACTAAACTCTTAACCTCTATTTAAAAACAGAATGAACAAAAAAACTAAACTAGCAAATTAAATATAGCATTGTGGCGTAGTAGTAACGCATAGTTACACTAGAATCGTTGTGTGCCCTCAATTTCAATTTAATAATAAAAAAATACACAGAAAACATGATGGGTGTTGGTTATTTTAGTTTATTTTCGGTTTAATATTTTTAAAGGAGATCGTTTTATCCCTGGACAAATTCCTTATAGAAAAAATGGGTTCAACCTATGATGATTTCTTGCATATCAGGATATTTAGGAAAATCGAACTGCAAAAAGGAAATACGTAAATAAAGTTTTTTTTTTATTATTTTAGTTACGTGAAAATCCTGCCAAAGTGTCATAGCTTTGTATCCATGCAGTGATTTGAAAATCTATTCCATGTGAAAGAGAACTATGCATTTCAAAATTTGTCATTACTACGACATTTTCCTCTGTATCCCATTGATAAAGAAGTTATATACAAAAAAAAAGAAGGAATTAATGGTATGTGTGAACACTTTCCTTGTGGAGTAAGCACTCTCATCCAATCCAGCGATAAGGGTAAGTACCAAAGACAATGGATATATATATATATATATATGAAGATTTGTGTGTGTCGAGATATCAAACAATTTGTCTCGCATTAATCTAATGATAAGGGTATCTATCTTTGTTTTAAAAAACTTGGAATAAAAAATTGACTACTGATTTTGACAAAATTTTATGCAAGTTGCCCATGTATTCATTTATATATACCGGTTGGAATATAGTTTTGTTTTCTTATCTTTTTTTTTTTCAGTTGAAGCATAATATTCGACTATTGGTTTCTCTGGATCAATTTTCTAATTGCTCGCTTTGTTGACATTATATTTTTGAAAAATATTAACTTGAGCTAGCTTTCAAAATTAAAACAACTGATTCTTGTTTGTTATCAAATATCTGGCTTATTCCTGGGAGTTATTAACAGTTGAAATTTCAAGTTATTTTTTATTCATGCATGATGGTTGCCTAAAGATAAGCCATATATTTGTTTTTAATAATTATTCAGGTTTACCAAACGACAGCTGTTGGCCTTGGACTAGCCACCAGCTAGCATGGGTCTAGCTAGGAAGAGATCCCTTCAATAATTGAGCAAATTGTTGGAAAAATTTAAATTGAAATAACATGACAAATAAAATATAACAAGAATAAATTAATCACTAATAATAAAATTAATAAACACATGAATAATAAAATATAGAACTAGAGATAAATAAAATAAAAAGAATAAATTAGAGTAGTTTACTGGGTTTATTAACTGAGGTGTGCTAAGCAATGAGTTTAAAAGTATTTCGTCATCAGGAGTTAATCATTCAGTACAAATGGTCTTTACGGCTAATACTTCATAAGATACAACAGTCATTTTCCACTAATTTTACATTTGAACTAATGAGGCTATACAAGAATAACTTGCAAGAATTGCTCAAAGAGAACAATATACTAATACATATTTGCACTAATTTTATCGAGTGTTGAAAACAAATGTATATGTAAATTACTCTAATGTTTTCTATGAAATATATCTCTCTCTTGAACAAAATGCTATTGTTTATTAAGACATGTGGCTTTCTCTCTATGTTATTATTATTTTTTTTTATAAATACACCCCGCTAATACACATATAAAACATGGAAAAGATCCCTTTCTGCTGCCCAACGTTCACATCACAGAGACTTAAAGTTTTGTAAATGGGTCATGAAATAGTAGCTAAAGAATAGTAACCGGCCACAATGTCTAAAGGAATCAAACATGAGAATTATTTCAATGAAAGTGTAATAACTTGTAATGTAAATATCCCTTTTCAAAATCAATAAACATAAAATAATTGTCAATGTTATTAAATAAATTAACTTTGAAATATAAATATTAATAAAAATACAACAATTCCTCACATATGTCAAAGTTATTTTATAATAGTTAGATATAGTTTTCATGAGCTTAAGAATTCAATGCATCAGTACTACTGTCTTTTGGAATAAGCCAAAGCAAATGAAATTTGAGCTATAGGAATGCTGGTGAGCTTAGAATTTCTATGAATCTTTATCCCACATGTGACTTAGTGATCTTATCACTCACATTTTCTTCTCATCCAAAGTTATTCAATGCGATGTGGTGCATTTTGGCCTGACACTATTACTTGAATTTTATGAGTGGCTCTAGAGACTTGCCCAAGCTCCCCCAGAGGCGACTCCACCTCCACCACTCATATAGGTAAATCTATCAAGTATGCATTACTGTCAAACATACTACTCATTTCATGAGCTATAAATTCATTAAGAGTATAAACTGATTCTTTATTTCGCTATAGTCACACACTATCCCTCAGATATTATTAATTATACACATTAGAGATGAACTAAAATGGATAGTGTTTAAATGATTGACAAATGACTTGTTTTTATCCATATAAACCTAACATTTGAAGAATTCCCAAATTTAGGTTAAGTTATTATCACTTTCAATTTGTGAATTGGGTTTAAGCCCCATCCCCCTCAATGCATTCTCACTAGCTTTAATGGTTTTGTTAGAGGATCCACCGAATACAACTCTGACCTCAAACAATTTATTAAGAGATCTCTTAAACATTTCACCTCATATACTGGTCTACTTAGATGATTTTCTAGGTGACAACACCACCATAAAAATTAAATATAGTTAACTTCAGAGTAGTCATCAACTATATCTGGATATCTACACAACATAGACCAGTCTATAGTGCTATAATTCAAGTTTAAGATACATATATATATATATATATATATATATATAGATACACACACACACATACAGACATTCATTTTCTTTAAGGATTGCAACCTTCCTCTACATCCCCCACAATTTTGTAGGAGGTAAAAATTCTCATGTTTTCCACATATATACTTTGTAATTCTAGAGTCTACCACTCAAGATTTTTTCCTCTATCGAAAAATTAATCCTAGAAAAAATAGAAGAGGATTTACTAGACATTTTGTCTTACCACCATTGCAATATTATAGCCTTTTAAACCTCTTGTAACGGTGATTGCAGCTGTGTTAAATGTCTCCAGCCTGCTTTTATATGTGGCTAGACTAGCCAAGAAATAGACCTTGAAAACCCCTCAGTATTAATAGCAAACACATATAAGATTCAAGATAAAAGTTTAATGCTAAAACAGTGTTATTATGCAATCGAAAAGAAAAATATTAATGCTAATTGCTCTAAAACTACAAAATTATGGGTCTATGGGATTTGTATACAAATCTTCCACATCCCCTTTATCATATGATATCAATATAGCAACAATATAAGAAAACCTGTTTTGCTAAGTACTCTAAAGGATTTTTTTTTTTCAAAACCAAAATAAAATGATACTCCAACAATTAATTGATGTCAAAACAAAGCTAAAAATCCTGCACTTAAAAATTGGAACCGTAAAATTAACGCAAAATAAAGTTAAAACAAATGTAAGAGAATTAATTCTAAAACTCATCACGACCGTTTCTGTGATATTAGAAATCGAAATTACTCTTACGATTGTTAGAAAAATTTAAATTGAAATAACATCATAAATAAAATAAAACAAGAATAAATTAATCACTGATAATAAAATACAGAACTAGAGATAAATAAAATAAAAGGAATAAATTAGAGTAGTTTATTAGATTTATTGGTTGAGACGTGCTAAGCATTAAGCTTAAGAGTATTTCACTATCACGAGTCAATCATTCGGTGCAGATGGTCTTCACGGCTAATACTTCCCAGAATATAACAGTCACTTTCCACTAACTCTACACTTAAACTAGTGATGCTATACAAGGACAACTTGTAAGGATTGCTTGAGGGAACAATATACTAATATATATTTGTACTAATTTTATCGAGTGTTGAAAATAAAGGTATATGTAATGTACTCTAATGTTTGCTATGAAATATATCTCTCTCCTAAACAAAATGCTAGTGTTTATTAAGACATGTGGCTTTCTCTCTATGTTATTTTTTAATAAATGCACCGCACTAATATATATATAACAAGGAAGAGATATCCTCCTGTTGCCCAACGTTCACATGACACAGACTTAAAGTTTTGTAAATGTGTCATGAAATAGTAGCTGAAGAATAGTAACCACAATGTCTAAAGGAATCAAATGTGAGAACTATTTAATAAAAGTGTAATAACTTGTAAAGTAAATATTCCTTTTCGAAGTCAATAAACGTAATATAATTGTCAATGTTATTAAATAAATTAACTTTGAAATATAAATATTAATAAAAATACAACACAAACTTTGTTGATTGTCTTGAGAATTTCCTTGCAGATCCCTCACACATAGAAGGTGCTTTGTCATATTTTATTTTATTATGTCATGTATATTAAGTACGGCATGTTTTGCTTGATGAGACGGGATGAGTTTTATTTACTTGTTGTATCTCTTAAACTACGAACGGAGTCGTCACTTGTGTCCATAACCTGGAGCAGACTGTCCTATTATTTACCCTATTTTCTTCTTCTGGAGATACGTACTAGTTTTCTATCCGGTTGAAATACTATTTTTTTTAATTTCTTCAATATTTCTATAAAATTCAAGAATACTGATATTTATTAGTTATTTGTAACTAAGAATGAGTCACATATCCAACAAACTCAAATTTTTTAAAATCTATCAAATCACAACAATTATTAATTACACAAAGAATATCAGCATCCCATGGAAACCAAACAAAAACCTTTTTTTTTATCTAAATAAAAATATTAGGTAATAAGAGTGGAGATGAGAGTCAAACTCATAACATCTTATAACTCATTAAAATATATAAGAGTCTACTGTTAGACTTTAAACTCACTTAATGTTTGAGATACTATTTGATCAATAGCTTAATTTTTGGTCAAGATGTGGGCTGAAGGTTTCATTTTCTTTGGTGGGCTAAGCCTTACTTTGCTAATGCATTAATTGGTCTTTAGGAAAGGGGGAAAAAAAACAAGAGAAGTTAGTCATTTTTCAAAAAATATATAAATTTAATTTTAATATATTGATGATATAAATTTTTTACATTATTATCTAATTATATATTATCATATTAGTAAAAAAAAATAACTCATCCTACTATTTAAAAAGTGATGTACATAAAAAAATTTTAATTAAATAACAATTAAAAAAATTATTATTATCAATATATTTAAATTAAATCTAAAATATAATAAGAAAAAAATAAATAAAGTGATAACTTTCGACCTCAGCTTTTAAGAAAAGGCTATTTTAATATTATTTATAAGCAAGAAAAGTAATTTTGACAAAAGAAAAATACAAAAAGAGGTGGCAGCAGATCCTGTGACTATTTTTTTTTTAAAATGCCGAAACAAAAGCACTAATAATAGAAAAAGGTACAATGCAAAACTCAGAATATGAAAACAAAAAAATTGCAAAGAAAATATAAAAAGGAAATTATGAGTGTCGCAACCGAAATTGCGAGAGGATGGCGAAAAAGAGATTAAAAATGGAGTCGCCCCCAAGTTTTATTTAAATTGGGGGAAACACGGAAAACTTATTATTTTAAAAAAGAAATGGTTTACTGAACTATATCAGAGTTTGGGAGTTGATTATACACAGAAAAGAGCAAAAGATTTATTTTTATAGCACCCTTGATACATTCCTATTGCGATATGGTTACCACGATTGATTAATCCAATTATTAATAACATTTTAATTACTCAATTTTTTTTTCACAAAAGCAAACATACATCTTTTTTTTAATTAAATCATAAAAAGACAATTTTGAAACATCAAACTGTCATAACTCAGATGTCTAATATTGATTTAACAAGCCATCATGATTAAGTTAACATCTTTATTTAGAATAAAATATTCGACAAATGAATGACTAATTTAAATGAAATATAATAAAAATGTTTATTACGATAATCATTTACGAGTAAGATGAAAATGATGAAAATTGAAGTTTGGCTTCACAAGGGGTGCATGCTCCTATATATTCTCTAGTACAATAAAAAACTCAGTCATGTAGTTTTTTAGAAAATATTTGTTAGCTGATTAGTTTTGTTAATATGGGTTTCAAAACATCAAGATGTCATGGCGAAGATGTTCTAGAACATAGAATTAATAAGTTATCGCGGCTAAATTAACTCTTCTCAAAAAGAGAATTCTAGATCAATTACAACTCTTTTTTTCATGTTAAAAGAGACAAGAAACGAGTTTCCAAGACATAAAAAGAAGAAGAAGAAGAAGAAAAGGAATTTGGCCCAAACTAATAAAAATAATAGAAAAGAAAAAGATCAACTAAGCCCAAAATGAAAAGGAATGATAAACCCAAGAAGCCCCAAAATGATATAGCCCAAATCGGCAAAAGAAGCAAAAATATCAAAATAAAAATAAAAAGGAACAGAACAACTATGGAAAATAAAAATTAAAAAAGGAAAAACAATGACAAAGAAATACATTTATTGGGTGTTTGAAAATCCCTGAAATTCAATTATATAAATGAATTGAATTTTTTTTCTTGATTTGAAAGTAATATAATTCAATGAATTGAAATCCATCAAAATCATGAAATTGAAATCAGACCCAAATGATTTGATGTAAAAATTAAATTTCAATAAATGAAAATAATAAAATAAACTTGTTTAAATATAATATTTTATTACTAATATATTAATAAATAATAAAATAATAAAAATAATTAAATTTATTTATTTTTAGACTCATTTAAAAATAAAAAATTAAATTAAATTCTTTAATTTATTGACTCGTTATAAACGTAAAAATTTAATTCAATTCAATTTTATCTTATTAAACTTTCCAAATGCTCTGCTAGAGATTTGGGTTGTCATCGACCATATACAGAGGGCAGAAAGAGGGGTTTTGCAAACAAAGTGAAAGAAAGTGAAAGTATGGCAGTGGAAGCAGATTGGCAGAACTGTCTCCAGTGACAGTGCGATACTAGTGGGATGCTATCTATAGCGGCGGTAGTAGGGTAGGTGACACGACGGCACAGTAAGGAAGGTGGACGTGCAGAGGCGGCGGTGATGCGGTGCGAAGGCAATGACCTGGAGAGGCAGGATAGCGGACGCATGGTACAAGAGGAGACACTAGTGTGTGGTTTCGCAGCATTGAAAGGGGAGGGCGAGGGTGGCAAGTCGGCGTACGGCCAGTCCACCGCTATGTGCGGTTGTGGAGCAATGGAGAAGATAACAAGGTAGCTGATGCGAAGAGCGGTGGTTCACAGCTGAGGAAGGAGGGCCACGGTGGTTGGGCTTGCATTCCCTTTACTTCTTCCCTTTTCAGTTTTTTAGTTTGTGGTTTGGGACATGTTATGGTGTTTGGCTCGTTTTTGGTGAAAGTTATTATGTTTATGACAATGCTAAGTGCTTTTTGTTGTGAGGTTGTTTTGTGTTTTGGGTTTGAGTTGGGTTATGGGTGATGGTGAATGAGCTATAGTTGTGTTTGCTGTAAAGATGTTTTTTGGGTTGAAAATGGGTATTTGGCACTATGGAGGATGAAAGATGGTGATGGTTTTCTTAGCTTAGGAAGAAGATGAAGATAGAAGATAGTAATAGGAAACAAAATAATGATGATGGTGATGAATGTAGGGAAGGGAAGGAATTGCTTGTTATGAATGTCACTCCTCTCCCCTTCTCTTATTCTCCTGCTTTTTTGGCGGAGCTCTAGTCCCTTTTTTTTTGGTGAATTCTCTGTCTCTTTCTCCTCAATGCTTCAAACCTCCCCTTTTTATTTTTATTTTCCAATCAAAACCTGACCGCCTGCTGTTGCCTATTGATGAAGATTTGAATCCCTTGATATTTCCCATCATTTTCCATTTTTGGATGTTGTTTGAATTGCTTTCTATCAAGATTCCTTTCAGATCTCATTTGCTGCATATTTCTTGCTGAGATAGTCTGAAGGGAGGAGCTTGAGGGTGGAGAAGAAGTAGCTTCCAGCACAACACTATAAAGAGACTCTCATTATGGGCTTCAAGAAAAGAAAGGAGAATGCAGGAAGAAATAAAATTAAGGGAAAAAAGCAATTAACCTCTTGTACTTTAAATCATGTGCAGATTAGACCCCGTGCAGATTAGATCCCGACTTTTTAAAGCGTGCAAAAAGTTTCTTCCGTTACACTCCCATCCAGTTCCACCGTTAAGTGGTCATGTGACACTCACGGGACTCACTTTTTTTCCAAAATTGTCTTCCCCTTATTTCCCCCATCGCCAAACCCCAACCCTAAGCTGTACCAATGAAAGAGACGAAGATATTCCACATTAATAATAGCAATGTCACTTTCAGAATAGTGCTCCTTACCACTATTCTCGAACACGAGCTTCATTTGCAAGCTGTTGTTGAAGTTTCCATTGTGCATTTTGACTTTCCAATGCCAACCGAACATGCCTTGCCCCAACCCACAGAATGCTGGTAATCCCAACCCTAATCCTAACCTTCACACACAAACCAAATCAAATTAAAACCAAACCAAAAAGGACAGGCTGATGAAAAAAAATGCATATGACCTCAAATTAAAACACAAACCAAATCCCTAATCTCCCAATTTCCCAAACCATTGTGATACACAAAAAGGAACAGAGGCAGTGACCAATGGAGGCTTTGGCACTGCACAAGAGCAAGGGAAGAAGGGAGTGGCGGTGGTTAGACCGGAGGGAATAACAGAGCTTCGCGGTGGCGTGGTATGGTTTTTGGCTGAGTTGACAGCAGTGCAGAGACACGCCAGTGAGAGGTGGAGGCGTGACGACGGTCGTTGCTATGCGAAGGTGTGTTGGCGCTGGGCTGTGGCAGCGACGATGCTGTGTCCTGCACCAGAGCTCCACTACGGTGGCTGGGCTCGTGATGCACGATCTGGGGCTGCGTGGTGGCAGCAATTCACAGCGTAGGTGGCAGCTCTAATGGCCTCTGTCTCACTCTCTCCCTCCCTTTTTTTCTCTTTGTTTTATGGTGGAATGATGCAAATGGTGGAATGATTGTACAGTGAGTAAAATCAAAAAAAAAAAAAGGAACCGGCCTTTCTGTGTTCTTCCTTTCTCTACTCAGTTTCTGCAAGGGTGGAGAAGGGAAAAGAGGCGTGCTTCTTCTGATTGGGAAGGGGTTAGGTTAGGGTAGGATTGGGGTGGGAAATTTCTTTTAAGTGGAAGGTAATTTTGGAAAAAAAGTGAGTTATGTGGATGTCACGTGACCACTTAACGGTGAGACTGGACACGAGTATAACGGAAGGGGTTTTTTGCACATTTAGAAAAATTTAGGATATCAAATTGCACACTTTAAAAAATTGGGATTTAATTTACACACAGCCTAAATTACAAGAGTAAATTGCTTTTTTCTCTAAAATTAATAAGAAAATCAATGGCTTGAATGAAGATTTGGGTTAACACAAAAAGGTATGGCCGTGACTCAAAAAATGGGGCATGATCAAAAAAGAAATGGGCTATCTTTTTATAATCTATAGTTTTTTAACTTTTTATTTTATATTTTTGTATTTTTTTCAAAGCAAAAGATAACCCTTTTTTGGGCTTAAAAGACATAAATGAAAAGGCTATAAAAAAAGCTTTGAGCATTCTTTCTAAACTATAAAATGTTAAACTTTTTGGGATTTTTTTGTTTTATTGATCGGTCAAAATTGGGTGTTTACCAGATGATTTGAGCAAAATTTACTTTTGTTTTAATTAGTTCGTTATCGAACATGCTTTTTCTTGATCATTTTAATTATATTTCAATTAATTAAAATTATAAACCAACAGTAATTATTTTACAAATTAAAGAAATAAGTATGTGGTTTCATTTAACTTAGAGATACATACACGTAAAATGTTTATTTTGTTTAAGTTGTAAACAATATATTAATTCATGTTTCATTTTATATTTTAGTTGCAAATGCCTTGATTTAATTATTTAATTTCTGATTATCATGTTATTTCATAATTGTCATTTTATTGTCGTATTCATATGTGTCGGCATAAGCTGACAACCATTTTTTTTGTTTTTTGAGTAGTAGATCCTTTTCTTTTAATATTGATACGATGCGAGAGTATAAATTAATCTCTTTTCATATTACTCCTACTAGTTTAGTAAGAGAGTATAAATTAAGTCAAATATTCTGTGTACTTGAATCTTTTGTTTTTTCTGGAGAACGTGCACAAACTATGGAGGAGAATGAGAAATGTGATGTTTATAGTCTTGGGGTTCTCGCTTTGGAAATCATTATAGGAAAACATGCGGGAGATCTCATTTCAACATTTATGTCACCATCTACAGAGCCAATGGCCAATAATTTGCTATTGATTGATATTTTAGACCAACGGCCTCCACAACCTACGAATCCAATTGCTGAAGAGGTGGTCTTAATCGCAAGATTGTCATTTTCTTGCTTGAGAACAAAGCCACGTTCTCGCCCAACAATGGATCAAGTGTCTAAGGCCCTTGTGATAGGAAGATCACCATCAGACGATGAGTTCTACATGATCAGACTTGGCCAACTCCAATAAATCATTGAACTATTTTGAGTAACCCCATAGAGTCCAACGCGCTTAACACCCAAGACGCAAAAATATACGGGATTCATTACCTTTTTTTTTTTCTCTCCAACTCCTTTTTTGTTTTTCTCTCTTAGGGGTTAACATCCACGACTCGATAGAAATTTTTTTTATGCAAAGTATCTCCTCTTCCCTTCCCATCAATCACATAGTATTATATATTTAACAATTATTTTTTATTTTTAAATTTTTTTTATTTTTATCATTTATATGAGAATACATGATTAATAGGATATAGGAAAGAGAATATGATTTAGGGACAGAACATTTCTATCTTTTACTATTTAGATGTCCCAAAAAATGAGGTTGAAATATCTTTCTTATTTAAGTATTTTGTTTCTCTTTTGTTTTATGCAGTGTACCCCACCCCCTTTTCCTGTGTATTGTGAGCTTTGCTTCTATCATTGTGTATTATGCACATGCAAATCTTATCTTTTAAAGAATAAGAAGCAAAATAGGCCTTTTGATCTCTTTTCTTTATATGATTTTTAAAGTTTGAATTTTTTTTCCTTTTATGTTTCTCAATTTGATCACTAATATTTCAAATTATTTTCAATTTGGTTCCAAGTCACTCTTCTGTCACCTAATTCACATTAGGTGTTGATTTGGCACAAATTGTGCTGACATGACACAAATATAGATTGTATCATGTTAGCATTTTTTCATCTGCTATATGATGAAACATTGATTTGAAACTAAGGTCAGGATTCATTGCTATGCCCCATGTTGGGGACCAACAATGGTGTTATTGAAAAAATAATAAATTGGTCCCTTAGTGTGTTTTAAAAATGGGGAACAAAGTGGACTCTAGATTTCTTGGTCCTCCCTATGTTTAGGACGAAGGTTACTCCTGTCACAAAACACATCAAATTACTCATTTAACCTCATATATAGTAGTGTATACGTGGATGATGGTGTATATTTCTTTTACACGATATAGCTTCAAAGTATATGATCTTATGTACAGGTTCTGTTCTTTTTCTTAGTAAGAAAAGTATAAATTAAGTGAAATATTTTGTTTACTTGAACTTTTTTGTTTTTGTGTGCAGAACTTGCCCAAACTATGGAAGTGAATGAGAAGTGTGATATTGAGGAGCTTGTCTTGATTGCAAGGTTGGCATTTTCTCGCTTGAGAACAAGCCCACGTTCTGGACCAACAATGGATCAAGTGTCTGAGGCCCTTGTGATAGGAAGATCACCTTTAACGGATGAGTTCCACGTGGTCAGACTTGGACAACTCCAATGAATCATTGAACTATATTATTGTTTCTTTTTTATTGTAGTGTATATCCCATATTGTAAGCTAGTTCGCTTTGATCACTGTATCTATCAAGTACATTATGAAAATGAGAATAATGGGCCGCAGGAATTAGCCACCGCACAGCAGAGTCATAAGCCGGAGTCTTTCATCCCAGATTTGACAGTGCTATCACTAATCAGATCACCTTTAAAATAAACAGAAACAATCTATAGCAATTCGACTAATAGTTAGGCTGAAGCAACAATCACTGATCCATTGCATACTGAACACAGCTGCGGAGTTAATTATCAGAATCGTAGATCAGAGAGTGTAGAAGCAAAATGCTCAGAACAAGAGTGAATAGAGAGACTCAAGAGACGGGAAATTAAGCACGGACAGCAACAGGGGGAGCAGACTTTGAGCTTGTGGCAGTCTAGTGCGAGCTTCAATTTAACTCGAATCATATTAATTAGGGTGGTTGCCTCGGTAACGGTGCCCGTCAAATTGGAGGGTAGTGGTACCCATTCTAATTGCACCATTAAAAAAGCAGTTATATTATTTATATTTATTATAACACACTGGATTGTTTACTTTTCATCCATAATCTTATTTTAAAAGGGTTCACATTCTATTCAATGATAAATAAGAAGTAAGAAGACATGATATCTCATATTAAATGAGTACACATAATATTTTTTCTTAAAAAAAAGAGGTGTAAATTTTAATGTCACGTCACTTCTTGATTAAATTTCATTCAAGTTCCACTAGAATTTTATTTTACACTTTTATCCCCAATATTATTTAAATTTATCTTTTTAATCTCACATATATATCTTTAAACTCATTTATGCATCTTTTTGTTAAAGATCAAAATATGTGACTCACAATAAATCACGTAGAACAACAAACAAGAACCTCTGAACTCCCTAGTAGCTTTACAAGTTGCAACTGCTCAAAAGCTAAACTTCAAATCTTTAGCAATAAGGTGGCTGCCATCAACTACTATTGATAAAGAAAAACTTTGTGGTAACTAAAAGGTTGTATATATAAATATATAGACCGATAGCAATGGATCTTTAGTCAAATATATTTCTAATACACAAGATTCTTATATAGAGGTAAGTGTAGAACATACTCTATATCTCATTTGCTTTGTTATTCTCCCTTTTCCTTTTTTATCAGAGCAACATATCGTATATGTGAGATTAAACTTTCAGGAAGAAGAAAAGTGTTTAGAAAGATATATTGGATTTATAACACATAATGAAGATTTCATTGCAAGCTTCGAATGATCTTACAAAATGATGCATATTCCCTTTTATAGACAAAGGAAGCTTTCTGATAATACTGGCTTCTCATGACAAGAACTCTACTCTATATTTCAAGGAGACAAAGTAGAGTTTACAACTCATATCCTAGAGTTACAACTCATGACCTCTATGACATTACATGACGACATAGCTTCTTTCTCCTATAAGACAATAGCAGCAACTATTCTTTAGACACATTTATTACAAAATGACATTTCTTTGCTATGTGGCTTCTTCTCTATGACTAACTATACCTTACAATAAATCACTTTGACATAATAATAGCAACACAACACATAAGACAATAATAATAACACACTTATTGCTACAACACGCTTCTTTAAGGACATGACTCATTGCTACTATTTGACAATCTAAACAACATGTTTCTAAATGACTTGGGTACTTTATTTATTATTACAGCAACGTGTAACATATTTAGTTTGTCTTGAAAATTGGTTCATGGCTTGGTGATAGGTTCATGTACTGGTCTTCCCCTTTTTTCTGTTTTTTTTTTTTATTATAAAGCCTTGTCTACATGTATCTTTGAGTCTTCTTTGTCTGCTTCTTGGTAATCTTGTATTATTATGCTCGCATAATTACTATGACTGCCACTTGGCTGGGTTCTGAGGGTGTTGTCTGCTGTTGGACTTGTTCCAGTGTAAGTGTAATATAATCCATCTCTGAATCCGGAAGGCAGATAATATCTAAAGGCTTGAGCTTGGTGCAGGAAGACTGGACAGCTGGCATTCTGACATCAAGACCATTGATTTTGTTGATATGAATCACTAATTCTTCTTTGTAAAGAAATCTTTCATTTTGTGTGAAGGTGTGAAGACTGGGAAACATTCCATAGTGTTTAGCCTAATTTTGAGCCCAAAGTAATCCTGTTGCTGGATTTTGAAAGTATGGTTTGTGGACAATATAGACTGATACAAGGCTATTCGCTGTGTCTTCCTACATTTTCCAGACACTCCAATTATTCAACTCATTGCTGAGTTCTGTGGTCCACCATTTAATGGAAGCACCCCATTGTAGAGTTCTCTATAATAATGAATGGTTATTTCTTGTTATTTCAAAGAACTCATACATCCTTGTAGTAGGAAAGATAATGGGGTATGAATGGAGTATTGAGACGCACCATAAATACCATATATCTAATTCAAGAAATGGTTTTCCCATAAGAATTCCAAAAACATTTAAATGAGGTGCATCATGATTAAACCATGTTGGTTTAGGGACAATTTAGTTCTGCTGGAGAAAAATGGCTAAGTAATGGAACAGGTGTTAGGTGGCAAATTCTTTTAGGTAATTTGTAGTGAGAGTGCCGTCAGGTGGTATCTCAAGTACGTATCCATACAAGGGATTTGGTGGAATGGTAGATGAATTGGGTTGTTCAGTGTTATGAAAATTAGCGGATAGGAATGAGTTGAAGTGAAGATGGTGATGGGTTTGGACTGATTTGGTTTGGACAAATAATCAGGGATGAGATTTTGGTTTCCTTTAATGTGTTTAACCAAAAAGTCATATCTAGAAAACCATTCTTTTAACTTGAGAATTTGTGGGTTTGGAGGAATTTTGTTTTTGAACTCAATGATTTTTGGGAAAGATGAATTATCAAGTTGAACTTCAAAATGATGTCCTCTCAGATGGAAATCAAACTTCTAGATTCCATACTTAACTACCAAGATTTCTTTGTATGTAGTGTGGTAGTGGAGTTTTGCTGGCTTGAACTATCCATTGGCATAGCCATAGTAAAGCTTCTGGCTTGCAATTTCTTCAATTAAAACTGCTCCCCAGTATTCATCACTAGCATTTGTCTGTAGTATTCTTTATCATTCTCCTGGAATTTTAAGAGATGGAGGATTTTGAGATGCCTTTTTTAGAAACCTACAGCTTCAGTTTGTTCTAGTCCCTATGGAGGGGGATTCTTTTTCAAAATCTTTGAAAGCTTAGTGGTGTACCTTGAGATGTGAGGAATAAAGTCTTTGATGTGGTGCACAATTCCTAGAAATTGCTGGATTTATTTTGTGGTCATCTTATCATCAGGAAATTTTAGATGTTCTTCAGAAATGTGCGGTTAGGGCACATATTTTCCTTCTAAAAAATGCATTCCTAGACAGTGAACTTCTTCGGTGCCAATCTGAGACTTTCTAGTAGATAACATTACATCATACTGGTCACAGATTTGATGAAATTTTTCAAAAAGCTTTCTATGACTTGCTTCATCTGGAGAAAATAAGAGAATATCATCAATGTAGACAAGAGCACTTATCATCTTTGGTAAAGTGAATGGATTTTTGGTAAAAGGAACTTATCATCTTTAAGGAAATTATCATCTTTCTCCCTCACACCTATTCCGATCTTTTATTCACATGAAAAGGATTAGCAAGCCCAATCAAACTTTGTTGGTTCAATAAGGCCTTGTTTCTATAGTTGCTAGCATTCTTCAAACACTGTGGCGCTATTGAATGGAGACATGTCAGGATAAACTGCTTTGGTTGGATTGATATTTTCATTAAGCTTAAAAGGTAACTTAATACAGAAATCTTCATTCTTCCACAAAGGGTGTGGATGAGAGAAAAGATCATGGCTGTTTGCACTCAATTTAAGCAAACTGTCTCGAATTTCTGAGAATTCTGGAGGTGCATTAGCGAGAACAAAAATTTTCTATTCTTCTGAGTATGGCTTGAAATTCCTCTTAAACTTAAGGCTTTCTTGCAGTATCCTAAGTTGCCGATTCACGTAGTATACATTCATTCTAATCACAATGTCTTTTTCTAGTAGATTAGTACCTATCACCTTAGTCCAGATAACACAATCTAGAAAGAATTTGAGGCCGATCTTATTTTTGGTGATCAAGTTGGCTTTGAAAACTTTTTTGTCTGCTACCTTAAAAAAATAGGTTTTTCTTTCCCAAGCAGAGGATGGCAGGATTGCTAGATTTATCAATGTTCTTTGTGCTCTTGTGTCCATGTAGGCTTGACTTTGATGGGGATGTCATATTTAGATGGAAGAATGTGCACCTCAGCATTAGGCAGAGGAGGAATAGGACAAAAAGAACCAATTTCTAGTTATGAAATCTCTTCAGATTGATTAATCTGTTTACTCATCATGCCTGGAAAAGGGGCTTCATTCCAATCTACTATTCATTCATCATGACAGAAAAATGCTCTTCTGAGGAATCTAATTCTTCTTCTCTTTTTGAGCTGGAGTCTGTTAATTCAAGTCTGAAAATTGTACTTTCGTCTCGCTATTCTTATTTATTATACCAGAACTCAATATCTTCACCATCATTGAGTTTGAGATATTGAACAAGCTTGGCTGCTTTCTCTTTTTTATTTGGAAATTTTTTTGAGAAATATCCCTTCTTTCCACAGATAAAAAATCTTTTGGTGTTTTTTTCCACGAAAAGGTTTTCTTTTGAAAAACTTGACTTTTTCCTTCCTTTCTCTTTTATCTATGAACTTCTTTTTTTTCTTGGATAAGGACTTGTAATGGCAATTGCATGTCTTTTCCTTGCATTTGAATTTGACATGGTCCTTTTTGCAACCTTTTGTGTATTTGGCTCTATCTTTGAACATGTTTTCAAAGAAAATCAGTTGGCTACAGATTTTGCTGGAGCGACAAGGCATATTTGATGAATTTCACCACGGGTCATGCTGGTGATATCCTTTTGAAGGATATTAGTCATCGTATCCATTTCTTCATGAAGTTCTTTAGGAAGGGCATTAACATAAGTAAGTTTCAAACTTGGATCATTGTATCCATTCAGCATGTAAAATCTTTGAGCCATTTTTTTGAAATGGCGCTAAATATCAGTCTTCTTGAGTAAGCAGCATTTCATCTCATAAAATTCCTTTCAGACTCCTTTTATAGTAAGAGTCCAGTCTTCTAGGAATTCTTGATGAATAATAGCAATGACTGATTCAACATTTCCAATCCGATGAAGCTCATCCTGTTGCACTGGACCAAGGCTGGCATACCATTCTTTCAATATGCCTGTAGAGTGAACCCAAATTTTTTTGATAACCTTATAAAGGTCTGCATCCATAGCTAACATTTTTGCATCCATCCATGCTTTGAAGTTTAAAAGTCTTTTCCTCCAAAAGATCGAAGGGATGTCATCAAGAGTAAAATGTGGTGTTCCTCTTGGATAAGGAGTGTCTACTTCTTAAGGATGGAAGGATGAGGATGATGATGGTTGGTCTGTCTTAGTCTTTATTCCAGTGGCCATTAATATTTTAGTGACATTAGCATATTCATCGTCACTAGTATTCTAGTTACTTTCTTCCTCTTTGGAAGAGGATAGCTGTTGAGACACCATCATGGCTTAAGCCAAAGGAAGAGTTTCTGATTCAGTGTTAGGGTCCTCTATTTGTTTTCTCTTGGGTGATGGCTGTAGAGGTTCGAGTTCTTCAAAAGGTTGTTTCGAAGAGGCTATGGTGACCTCAACATATTCTTTTGCTTTTTGACTTTCTAAGGGTGGATTCCTTCTTTCCTTTAGAATAATGGACTTTTGGACAAAACTTTTTGGTAGGAGCGGTGGAGGCTTTTTGGCTGGTGAGTGGTAAATATGGTGGAAAATATTTTTTCGTGGTGGTGCAAAATACTTATCTATCTCAGGCTTTTTCTACAGAATTTTTGTGTATTAGTACAATTCCTCAACTTATATCAAAGTTTTTGTAACTCTCTTTCACGTCTATCAAAAGTTGGATCATGAATGTTCCTTATGGGAAGTTATTGAATTTCCAGCTCTAGAACTTCTATCTTAGCTTTTGTGTCTTTGTAATACCTCTGTAGTTTTTCTGATAAGGTCCCTAGTCTTGCTTCTATAGTTTGTAGCATTTTATCAAATCTCTGACCAATCCTTTGCAAGATTCGATTATAAGCTAAGGGGTTTCTAGGTCGCCAATTTAACACTTCTTCAGCTTGAGATAATGGTTTGTACTACCCATCAGGCTACACCTCAATAGGTTGAACAAAAAGCTTTGCTGAGATTTTGGTGATAGGATTTATCTTTCTTTCCAAATCTGGAAATTTAGACTCATAGGTGGCTGAGGAAGAGGTGAACATCATGCATGGAATTTCTACTGGCTGTGGAGTAATAGGACTTCCTATCTTGCAAGAAAAGGAATTTGGAACATTTGGTACTATTAGCCAGGAAATTAGATCAAGATCATCTGGAAGGGGAGATATCCTTCCTTCCCAAGGATTCTAAGGGCCTCTTCATGGATGGGAAGAGGTTCTGGCTTTTTCCTGATGCCGATCCATGGACTATTTTCTAGATTTGATTTTCTTCATGGTGAAGTAGGAGGCTTGTACCTTTGACTCCTTCTTCGACGTAGTGTATTTTCTTCATCTTCACAATCAGGATGACATCGTCCTGATCCGGGAAGATCCCATATGAAATGTCCATTTATGGTGTATGAGAAAATAACATCTCCATTTCCTCGAATAACATAAATAGGAGTTTTCCTTTCGACTTTTCCCAGAGTGATCATATGGTGTGGAAAATTGGATGGCCTTTTCTCGAGGGTCCTTTATTAGTGTCTGGGTCTTTGAAAATGGTTTTAACAGTTCCATCAGTGGATCTACTGAAAGTTGCATCAGTAGCAACAGCAGGGCTACTATTCTGCTTGAACTTTTCATAGTTGCTTATCCATTCAAGTGGCATAAGCTTCAAGAGATCTTTTCTTGAGATCCGTTTTGGAATTTGAATGATGAAGGGGACACCTTCTTCTGTAGTGTCGGTGACCACCATGAGGGCATTGTTTTGGAATCCTTTTTCAATAGGCAGATCCTGGAGCCACTACAAGAAATTTATACCAAAATGAACACTTAGTTTTAGGTACATGTGAAAAGTGTTGCTTATGCACATATAGGCAACGCTTTTTTCTAAATGTGTTGCTTTTGATATAGTAAATGCTACACTTTTTTAAGTTAAGGCATCACTTTTTGAGGAGTTGTTATATTACATGTGGCCAATTATCAAAGGCAATATTTTTTAACAAAAGGGTACATTTTTAAGCTAATATATCACTTTTCATAGTGTTGCCAAAGCAAGCGTGATTAATTGTTTAAGGAAACACTTTTAAGTAGAGAAGACAACATTTGTTAGATATTAAAAGCAACACATTTAAAAATGTATTGCCTATGTGTACAAAAACTAACATTTTTCATATATTCCAAAAAATAAGTGTTGTTTTAGGCTAAATTTCTTGTAGTGAGCTTGTAGATGAGCTAGTACCCGAGATATGCAGAGATAGCTGGTTCATCCTGAGGAGCTCCAATGAGCTGAACTTGAACTTTGAATCTGGTGGGAAGAATTAGGTCTTGCAAATGAACATTAAAGTTTAGAAACATGGTTAAAAAATACTTCCAGCATTAAGTGTCGTCAAAACAGTTCCAATAACAGCATGTTCATAATTTTTGAAAGTAGAGCCAATCAGAGTTACTCTAGCTATGATTAGAAGACCTTTCCTACCATGGAGTGATAGTACTACTCTTATGGCTCCAAAGTAGAGGCTAACATATCCTTCTTTTTGCCATAACTTGATCAGAGTAAGATTAATCTCCAAGTTAACATATTGTACTGCACAGGTAGCATACAAAGCACACTGGTCATGCTTTGTGGTTTGGATATACTCCTTCACTTGAGGCCGAGGAGTAAAGCCAAGCTTTTTAATGGACTACTTAAGACTTCCTTTGTTTCTTCTAAAAATATTATAAGGGCTTAAAAGTGGTGGAACAACACTTTCTATTTAGGCATTTTCTGGAATATAAGAATATTCTATAAGATCTTCTAGTTTGTATGAAAGGGTTTTTGTACAAGTTTCTAGGACAGATTTTTGAGGACAGAGTTTTAAAAGGTTAGTGTGTAAGGTTGGATGAAGAGTTTTTCATATGTGAGTGTGATTCTCCTTTATTCATTCTTTTTCTCATATATAACATGCTCCCTATTTTTTGGAAAAAAGAAGAATAACTTAGTCGGGCATTTAGGCTCTAATACCACTATGCAGGGAGCTTTACTATCTTAGACATATAGTTCTTACTTTGGCAAGGCGAGACCATATGTACATACAAAAACTATCAAGACTATAAGGCCAGGTTAGGTGCGCTTCATTCAAAGGATTTCAAAGTTCGGACCAGCCACTGCCGGTTCCCCTTCTGCTATGGGATATTGTTAACTTCTTGGTTTCTTTCTTTCCAAAAAAAAAAAAAAACAGAAAGAGAAAAGGCTAGCTGTAATATTTTAGAATGGCAAAGTGAAAGGGAAAGGGAGAAGGGCTGGGTTTGGACGCAAAATAGAGGTGAAGCTGCTGTCTTTCAGTGACGGCCATGGCGGAGCCGCAAGAAGGTGAACTTGCGGTAGCTAGTTTGAGCTCGTCTCTGACTAGGTGGCTTTTTGGTGGTATGAATCGTTGTTTCGTGGAGAGAGGTTGTCATGCATAGCAGCGATTGCAGGCCATAGATCTAGATGAGGCTAATGGCAGCATACAACACTGCTTCACGACGGTGCAACAACATGAGCTCACGATGGGAGTTGCACTGTTAGTGCACTACTGGAGGCAGCTATAGAGATTTCTCAGCCATAATTGAGTCATGAAGGAGACGAATTTATGGATTTATTTCTAAAGTTAGAAAGATAAATTTTAATAATATAAGGGTGAAAGTATAATAAAAAATTGGGTAACTAATTTTTTATTATTAAAAGAAGAGTGAAATATAACTAATATTTATAACCTTTATTATTTTTTAATAAAATACCATTTTACTAACATTTATAAATATATATATTATTTTTACAAACTAAAATATATGTTGGTTATAATAATATAAAATATTAATATATTTATGTATTCAATTTAATTTTTAAAATTTTACCATATCAAGAGAACAAATTATTAATAGTATTAATAAATTGTAATAATTATTTTTAAAATAAAAAAATTTATTATCTCAATTTTTAATTTATAATATTAATGTTTATAAAAATAAAAATTATTTGTTAATATCGTATATAAGCATAAATGAGAAATAACATGGAAAAAAGAATTACTATGAAAAATACATATTACTAGTTGTTGAGAAAATATATATTTTTATTTTTACAAAAATAATTGCTATAAATTATTACTATTGATAATAATAGATTGAATTAATGAGTTTAATTTTATTGCACTAATAGTATAATTGTTTTACAAGTTATCTAATTATTATCACATCTACATAACAAATTTACTTTTACCCCACTATTTCAAAAACCATGCATCTAAGAGAATTCAATTGGATAAAAATATAAGAAACAAATACTATAAGCACATTTATTAAGAATTTAATTGTCATGCACTGACAGTGTACAATTTTTTTTGTACTGTCATTCAATCAGGTATTATCACATAAGTTATGATAGTTGACTTTTATATCTATCACTTGAAAAGTCATCAAATGAAATATTTTGATTGAATAATAGTGTAAAATAATTTTACACTGTCAGTGTATCAAAATTAAACTCTTAATTCAAAACCATTATTTATAGTTATTATAATTTATAATTATTTTTTTTGTAAAAATAAAAAAATGTATTTTTACAACTATTAATTTTAGAATATTGATATATATAATAGTAAAACCACAAGATTCTTATTGTTATGTTATATATGATCTATCTTTATGTCCGATATTAACACATAATTTCTTTTATGCACAATAATCTAAAATTAAAATCTCAAAAATAATTAATTTTTATTTTAATAAAATAATTATTATAATTTGTTACTATTATTAATAATTTATTCTCTTAATCTAGTAATATTTTAAAAATAAAATTCAATATATAAAATATAATGTTTTATATTATTATAACCCACATATATTTTATTTTGTAAAAGTAATACATAAATATTAACAAAGGATATTTTATTTTAAAAATTAACAAACATTAGTTATATTTTACGTTTTTTGTAATAATAGAAAATTCATTAGCAGGGTTATTAGTATCATATCTATTACATATTTGGAGTGGAGTATCATATTGAAATAAGAATGGGTGAAATGCTTTCTCTATAAACCTCAAAGGTATTTCTTGTTAATTATCCAAAAAAATTTGTGTCGAGACTTGAGTGAAAATTGACCAAAAGTATATGACATGTGATTAAAGTTAACACATGACTTATTTTATTGGTTGCAACTAAAAAGATGCTGGTACCCTCCAATTTAATAGGGTGCCGGAGTAATAACTATTAATTATAGTCTAATTGACTTTTGAATATGGGATGATTCTTTTTTAAAAAAGAAAAAAAAAGGTTTTTGTTGTAAGCTTGAATCCATGAAGTTTGGCTTAATTAAGATTGAAATATTAAGATCATATGTTTTTTGGCGGGTGTTGCAGTGGGAAAAGATAAGTTTGGAACTACGTCGTCACTAAATCTTGACTATTAAAATTACAATCTAATAGTTCAGATTAAAACTATTGTTATAAAAAAAATAAGTTTATAAAAAGCTATATTTATATTTTAATATTTAAAACAAATGTTACGTGTAATGTACCCATTTTTTTCTCTATCCCTCCCTTGCTTACACCATCGCCGACCAACCCCTACACCCACTCCTTGGCCGCCCCAACCCGCTCCTAGATTTATTGCTTATATTTTAGAAATTGAGTCTACATACTTTAGGTGCTTAACATTCCAACCAAGATTAACAAGCTACTATGAAAACCATCACACCTATAGAACTTACTGAGTAGGAAGGAAGGAGCACATAAAATGAGGCATATTGCGTATGCAATGGGAAATGAGAGGGATAAGTTTGGTGGCCACATGATGGACGGCATATAGGAGGAAGGAGGAGCGACGAGATGATGGCAACAGGCAGTGGTGCAAGCAACGGCACTATGGTGGTGGTCGAGGTGGAGCAGATCGAGGTCATGATGATTGGTCTCGATGGTGGGGATGACTGAAGAGTGTTGGTTCGTCGGTGGTTTTAGTGGTAGAGCTCTACAATTTTTGCTCTCTTGATTTCTCACACACAAAACACAGAGGAAGAGAAAAGGGGTTGAAACAGTGGTTGGAGAAAGAATGAAATACCACCAAATCATATTGCTTTGATAAAATAACAAAGAAAGAAATATAGTTTTGAACTTGTAGCTCACTGGTTCTAGATTTTGGATTTTTGTTCAAGTTATGATTATGGGTTGATGAAGCTCAATTCCAATCTTCTGTTGTTGTATGCCTGAACCATGACTGCTTTTGAGGTTGTGCTTCTTCAAATCATATCAAATAAAATATTTTATATGACTTTCAAATCAAGCAAAACATTGTTGATAATAATCAAATATCGAGTGGGGTTGTGATTGTTATCACAACGAAGCAACTCACAATAGAAACAAATTTTGGAAGAGAGTCGACCAAAAGAGAGAGAGGGGGGAGAAAAGTAAAAAGAAATAAAATGGAAGGATATAAATATAATTTTCTATTTATTTTTATTATTTTATTAACTTGTACGACATGTTTCCAAACTTATCTTTTCCCACTGCATAACCCGCCATGTTTTTTATGTCCCATTTGTGTAATTTTAAACATGCTACGCTTCCTAATGTTTCAGATGCATCAGTATTGAAATTGAGGCATGGTGACATGGTGAGTCTGACAATGTGAGCAGAGCGCCTGAGCCTCCAATACTTGGAGACTCTATTAAACCTACAACTTAATGCCATATTGGCATATACTACTTTGTTCTTGCCGTTTTGGTCATCACACTCTTATTTAACATTTTTGGTCATCGATACTACTAGCCAAGAGACAAAGCCCACGAGACCACAGGAGAAAAATAGAGACAGAAAAAGGCCCAAACCTGCTTGGGGAAAAACAGGAGAAATTACCGACCAAGTTTAATTATGGGCTGAAGTTTTTTAATCTTTTTTCAGTTGATCCCATGCTTTTTCTATTGTATTACTGGGCTAATGTTTAATGGACTAGCTAGCATTTGTTTTTCTTAGTGGGTTGAACCTGGTCTTGTTTCATGACCTGAACAATTAGTCTTTTGTATTCCAAAAAAATAAAAAATGAAATTGTGAGATGATTTGAACAAAGTTTACTTTGTTTTAATTAGTTCATTGTTAAACATGCTTTTTCTTGAGCATTTCAATTCTATTTTAATTAATTAAAATAAAAAACCAGTAATTCTTTTACAAAGAAAAAGTATATGGTTTTGAGTTCTTCATCAAAGTTAGAGATACAATAATGGTAAATGTTTTTTTTTAAAGAGTATTGTCCTATATATATATATATATATATATATATATATATATATATATATATAACATCTCTTTTATGATGATTGATATGTAAAGGAGGTCTTTTTGAAAGCATCTTACCTATGAATGAGAGGAATAATACTTAAGGTAAATAAACAACAAAAGTTTTACAAAAATGATATTTACATACCAACACACTTATATCATACACTTACACTATACTAGAGGTAAAAAAAGTGAACGCTATATGATATAAATTACAAAAGATAAAATGGGGAAAAGGGATAGATTTCAAATCAATTCAAATGGAGAAAAAAAATCCCACGTGCCCACATTACTCACCATCACTCCTTCTCACTATTTGAAACAAAAACCACCTTCTCATTCACTCAAACAACCCCACCTCGCACACGTTCTCCCCTTCTCATTTTCTGCTCTCACTCACTTAAATAACCCACCACCTGAAGCTTCCATCTCCTCCACTCACCCCCACATTCTCTCTCGCTTACTCTCTACACTCACTAATTGAACGAACCTATCGCCCTAAGCTTCCATCTCCTCCATTCAGCACTTGTGTTGTGTCTTCTCCATCCCAAGTATTAAAGAATAAAGTGAAGCCGCAGCCGTCAAAGTTGCCTCATATTCACCACTATCACAAGCGTCATGTTCTTCATCTCAGGTGAAGAGAATTAATTTCACCACATCTATGTTTGTGGTATTTACAATGTAAGTTGTGTTTAGTCCTTCCAAATGCATGTTAATGGTTGTGTATGGTTCACTCTTTTGCATATGCATGTTCAGTTTTTTTTTTGTTTTGGTTTAAGGATACTTATTGTAGTGGCTGTGAGTATAATATGTATTTGTGGATGATTTTGAATGAGTTTTGCGTCAAACGAAACTTATTTTTTTGTGTCATTAAATGCGGTTAGAGCTTATAAGTACTAATTTTTTGGTTTTGAGGTTTGGAATATAAGTATTTTGCACAGGCAAGTGCTTATGGGAGATTTTTCAAATGTTTTCAAGTTTTGAAATCGGGTTTATAAATTAGTTTTACATGGTTTATATGTTTTTGAGGTGCGGTTTACACTTTTTTTGCACATAATTTACAAGTTTTGAGTAGTTATATACCTATTTCTGAAGTTGGTGTAGAAGTTTAAAGCACAAGTTTATTGTGCTAATTATTATATACAAAGATATTGTTTGCAATGGTTGTGCTAATTATTACATACCTATTTGAATGATTGGAATACAAGTAATACTCTTGGTTTCCTAAACTTATTTAGTACTTATCCTTAATTGGCTTACAATTTTTTAGAATTTGTTTATATGTCTTATGAACATGGTTTACAAGTGTTTGTGTACTAGTTTACAATTTTTCTACATATAGTTCTATATTTTATCCTAAATTTATTTAGTATTTGTCTTCAATTAGTTTATGATTTTTCAAAACTGATTTACATGTTTTATGAATATGGTTTGCAAGTATTTGTGTACTGATTTACAATTTTTCTGTACATGGTTTTATATTTTATCCTGAATCTATTTGGCATTTGTCCTCTATTAATTTACAACTTTTCAGAACTGATTTACATGTTTTATGAACATGGTTTATAAGTATTTGTGTATTAGTTTATAATTTTTCTACACATAGTTTTATATTTTATCCTAAACCTATTTAGTATTTGTTCTTAATCGATTTACAATTTTCCAGTACATTTTTTATGAACATGGTTCACCAGTATTTCTGTACTGGTTTACAATTTTTCTAATTACAAGTTTCTTGAAATTGTTTACAAGTTATTTGCACATGGTTTACAAGATTCTGTCCAATTGCTTACTAGTTTTTAGAGGGGTTTAGAAATACATTTCTTTGCAATTTTTCTCTACATTAAATTACTGATACAACAATTGAATTTTGTCTTTTGTTTTTGGGGTCTATATGTTAAAGATGGCTCCTCCTAAGTCTAGGAATGTGAGGAAGACAAAAGTTGCAGAAGAAATTAATAGACCAAAAAAATGTGGAAAAGAAGATGAAAGGAGGAAAGAAAAAGAAGGAATGTTAACCTAAGAGGATTAAGATTTATGGGGACATGAGTGGGGCGAAGGACACCCAGGGAAGAAGTGCAGTTGATGGTACTGAAATAGAGACTCTTTTGATGGCATAGAAAATAGCTCAAAGTATTCCACCTATCTGATGAAGAATTTTACTAATTAATAAGATCAACTCTCACTTTAGGTGTGTTATTGTATAGAACTACATTTAGTACCTCTTTAAGATTCTATTGAACCTAGCTATTTGGAAGTATTTAGTTCTAGTTTTATACATTCAATAGTGGCCACATGTATTTTCAAAGAGTTATGCATTTTCATGGAATGTTGTAAAAATCATAGTTTTTTTAACTTGGTAAATTTAAATATTATGTTCACCATTTAAATAAATTTCTAAATTCATAAAGGCACAAGCATTGCATAGAAACTATTCGTGATAGCCAAAATTAAAACCATAAGCTCAAATCCACTCAACTGGAGAGGTAGGAAGGGAGGTTCTAGCACTAACAAGTTTTGGGCAGCGAACATGGCACCAACATCTGCTATGAAAGCAATAACAACTCATGAATAAACCATAGCCATACTATAACAACTCTATAAATATTGGAAGAATATCTAAACTTAACAACAACCAAGAACATAAACACCCAATTACTTGAAAAAAAAAAAGAAAAAAGGAGAAACTTGGCAATCCATTAACAAATTCTTACCTTGAAGCTTAACGGATGTAGGTTTAAAAGAGGAAAGGAATCAAAGGGTGGAAGAGGTTTAAAAGAGGAAAGGAATCAAAGGGTGGAAGGTAAGCAAGAGAAAGTAGGGTTCGTGTTTTTAGGTTAGAAATGAGAGTGTTGGGGGATCACCTAATGAAACAACATTATTTTGGATGTGTTTTGATATCATGGACACCACTATAACGATTAATAAGGAAAACACTATGGCCCAGAAACACTTAACTGCTATAGCGGTTTCCAAACAACCAAAATTGGTGCAATCGCACCACTATAGCAATAATAGCAACTCCATATCTATATTTTGGGATTTTTTATGCATCCGAGGCCTTCTTGGCAACGTAAGAGAGTCATAGGGGACCCTAATGCCGTACTGAACATATCTAAGAACATGCAGACCTGAGACATCACATACTACTTGTTTAAAAAAGATTTGGCCCCCAAATCTAAAATAAACATACCTGGTTGTGAAAAAGATGTAGATATTTGATCTTCATAATTACTTCGGGTTCCCAAGTAGCTTCCTCATCGGAATGATTCTTCCTCATATGATAAACTCTCATCAACCTAGATCGTTTGTGGTGTGAGCACATGAGACTGATCAAGCACGTACTTCTTGAACATGCTAATATCGAAAACTAAGAGGCAGTGCCAATCTATAGGTCATTGCTCCAACTCTCTCTAGAATCAAAAAATGGTCAATGTAGTGAAGATTCAACTTGCCACTCCCTTCATAGGAGATACCAGCAGAAACACATAATCACTTATTGCAAACTCCAAGTCTCGATGCCGGTTATCTGTCAACCTTCTCTAAGATTTCCTAAACTAGGTTAGGGCCTAGGGCCTTGGCTTTGCCATGCTTAAACATCCCATGGGATATCTACAATGCCTTCCATATAAAGATTTGAACACTGCCATATGGATACTTACTTTTATAAATGTTGTTGTATGAGAACTCTATCAGTAGCAAGTGGTCACATGAATTGTCATCGAAATAAAAAAACACAAGCTCTGAGCATGTGTTTTAAGGATTGAACCATTCTATTTGACTAGCTATCAATCTATGGATAAAAAGCTGTGGTTAAGTCCACACGTGTCCAAAGGGCTACTTGAAATGCCCTTCAAAATTGCAAAGTATATTGGGATCCTCTATCTAAGATGATGAACACTGGCACCCCATGCAATTTAACTATCTCATTAATATACAAATTGGCATATTGTGCTACCCTGAAGGAGTTCTTTACAAGTATAAAGTGTGTTGACTTGTTCATGAGTCTAAAAGTGCTCCAGTAGGTTCATGTTAGTCTTAGAGTGCTTCAGTAAATGTGTAGACAGAGTCAAGCCAGCATGTATTTTGAGATATTGTAGTTGTTTTTAAAGTTTATATATTTCCCTATATGTTTTCAACGTTCAAGTATGTATATGAAATGTAGACTATAGTTAAAGATTCATGCAACCAGCTAGATATGTGTTTACGATTCAATTTTCAAGTGTTAAGTGGATTTTCATATTTAAGATTAATATTATATGGCAAATATGATTTCATGATCAGTAGATTTGGGTGAGATGCTTTCAGAGCTTGAATATTAAATACCTTTAGTATAATGAATCTAAATATCATGTTTTAAATAGAGAAATGGTTGTTGATTTAGAAGGAAATCATGTTTTAAGTATAGTATTATGATCAATTATGCATTTAGAGAGTTACGTCACCCAGAAAGCTCGCATGGGGTTGAGATTCCTCACATGCCGATTATATTTCTAGATCGGGCTGTGACACAAATATTGTTCCACAAAGTCACTAACATCTCTCTTCATGCCTGTCCACCAAAACAACTGCTTGAGATCTTGATGCACCTTAGCTAAACCTGGATGAACTGAGCATGATGTGCTATGAGACTTTTCCATCACCGTTCTCTTCAACACCCATATCAGGTATACACAAATGATCTCAAAAATGAAATAAAACCTTCATGTGAACTGAGAAAATCTGAATTTTCCCTTTTACAAACATCCTCTACTAGTTTGACCAACTTGGAATCTTCTCCCTACTGTGCCTTGATCTGTTTCACTAGGGTTTACTAAAACCTGATTTGATCTAAGAAAATTCTCTTGCCACTCAAACCAAGCCAAACTCCCTTGGCCTCCAACTCATGGATATCCTTTACTAACAGTTGTTTCACTAGCGTTTTATAGGCAAAATTGCCCATAAACTTCCTACTCAAAGCATCTGCTACAATACTTGTCTTATCTGGATGATAGGAAATTATGCAATTGTAATCCTTTAACAACTATAGCCACTAGCACTGCTTGAGATTCAGATCTTTTTTCATGCTTCTTGACTTTTCGTAGAGCGTAAGCTATAACTCGGCCATGCTGCATTATGACACAACCAAGTCTAACACTCAAAGCATCATAGAATATCGAAAACCCTCCTATGCTTGAAGGTACCACCAAAACTAGCATCGTGGTTAGATAAGTCTTGAGCTTTTGGAAACTCTCCTCACACTTATCCATCTACTTGAACCTGATACTCTTGTAAGTTAATCTTGTTAATGGTGCTGTTATCTTGGAGAAGTCCTTGACAACCCTCCTATAATATCTTGCTAGCTAGCCCTAAGAAACTGTGAATCTCAAAAACCATGGAAGGCCTTACCCATTGCTATACAACCTCAACCTCTTTTGAGTCCACCAAGGTACTATCCTTAGACACTACATGTCCAAGAAATGCTACTTACTCAAGCCAAAACTAGCATTTAGAGAATTTGACATACAACTCGCTTTCCCTTAAAGTTTGCAACACTATCCTCATATGCTGCTCATGTTTTTCCTTGCTCCTATAGTACACTTGGATGTCATCAACAAAGACAATCACAAAATGATCGAGAAACTATTTGAACACCTTGTTCATCAGATCCATGAAAGCTGGGAGGCATTGGTCTGCACAAAGGACATCACTAGAAAGTCATAATGTACGTAGATAGTCCTAAAGGCCATCCTAAGTACATCTTCACCTTTAATCTTTAACTGGTGATAACCAGACCAAAGGTCAATCTTAGAAAAACACATCGTCCCTTAGAGCTAGTCAAATAGGCCATCAATATGAGATAAGGGGTACCAATTCTTCACTGTCACCAACTGCCTCTAGTTAATGCACATCCTCCTTGACCCATGATTCTTCTTTACAAAAATAATCAGAGCACCCCAATGCAAGGTACTCTACTAGATAAACCCCTTGTTAAGCAATTCTTGCAACTGGTCCTTCAACTTCCTTAACTCTGCTAGTGCCATACAATATAGAGGTATATATTGGGCATCACTCCATGCAAAAGCTCTATCCTAAACTTGACTTCCTTCTTTGGTGGCATCCCCGGTAAGTCATTTGGAAACTCACAAACCATCAAAACCAAACTCAAGCTACCTCCGTATCTTGGACTGAAGCTAAAAGCCCCTGACTCCCTTTATCCAAAAGTTGTAGGGCACTTAAATCCAAAATCAAACTTGTAGGAATTGATCTTCTTGTATCTGGAACTCTTGTAATGTACCTCCTGGAAGCCTAAACCTTACTGTCTTGCTATATTAGTCCCTAATTGTATGGCATGAAACTAACAAGTCCATGCTCAAGATAACACCAAAGTTCATCATGTCCAACATTGTGAGATCTGCTAGTGTTTCCATATCGCAGACCTCGACCTCACATGATGTATACACTAACTGGCTATAGATGAGCTCTCCTAAAGGCATCCATATGAAGTAAGGTTCATCAAGGCTGGAAAGGGATCTTTCAAACCATATGATAAAGAATAAGGACACATAAGAATGTGTGGTACCCGGGTTGATCAAACAGATGGCTTCAAAGGTGGAAAATATCATAATACCTCTCACAATTGCATTAGATGCTTGCACATTCTAATGTGTCAAAACAAACAAAGCCCTTAGTGCCCCTTTCTTAGTTTTTTGTTGTCATAGCTCGATTTAGGAACGTGACCGCCATGTGAGGAATTTCATCCCTACGTTAGTCTCGTGACCTCTGAGTCTCTCTATATTCATATAATAATAATAATAATAATAATAATAATAATAATAATAATAATAAAATCCATCTTGGAAACATTATGTCATCTCTAACATAAATCTTTAGCTCTTTGAAATTAGATTTCTTGTGAATAATTCCTAACCAAACTTTAAATCTATCTTTGTAATACCCAATATACATTGAGTTGCTCCATACAAAATAAATCATGAAAACTATAATAGTGAAAATACAAAATAATCATGTATATAATCATGCACTAACTCTATGGTTCGGGACCCTCCTCGTAATGCACATTGGAGCACTCTATCTCTAAACAAAATACAAAAATCACTTTACTCCGAAGTAAAGCTCACCACTAAGTATCTCTACTGCTGGAGGAGGAGGTGGTTGAGAAGAACCCATAGTAGCTAATGTATTTGTAAGGAAAAAAGGGAGAGGGGTGAAGGGTGAGTTTCATCTAAAACTTAGTGAGTGTACTCTCACCCATAATCTCTTTCATGAGACGAAAACTAAGATGCATAAAATTATGATAATATAACAAGCTCTAAAAAATTCCATACATACATACATATATATATATATATACACACACACACACACACACACTTTAAAATCATCAATAATAATACACTGAACTTGATGAGCATATGTGTGTGTCTGTGTGTCTATATATATACATATATATATATATATATATATATATATATATATATATATATATATATATATATATAAAAGAATGATCATCGTTATACATAATAATTATCCTTATTCTCTATGGGCATCTCACTGGGTCTCGAACTTCTCAAATATCTAAAATCTTGCCTCCATGGTCGTTCAAGAGATTGCCTCCATGGCTATTTAATGGGTTTGCCCCATGGCAGCTTAATGGGTTTGCCGTGCCTTTATGGCTATTTAATGGATTGCCTCCATGGCTGTTTAAGGGGATTTCCTCCATGGCCTCTTAGTACACTGCTTCCTTGGCAATTAGATGTACCAAGGTTAATTACTTTCTAAACATGAATTATAACTCTATTTAATAAATCTTATCATACACAACTTAACTAAAAATAAATAAACTTAATAATACTGAAATTCCATATTTGCTTAGTTACGTTCCATGAAAACTCATAAAAACTATTAATATTCTTAGAGCTCTGCGTTCATACAACTCTGACAGTTTGACCTTAGTATAACTGTGGTCATAAAATCATGTCCAAGGGATTACCCATTTGCAAACATTGTGATTTCTAAGGCCCACAGAGTATGTAGCCGCAATTGCTAAGAATCAAAGGAAGCTTCGTGCTCTAAAATATTTTTGAACTAAATTTCTATAGCATATCTCCAGTTAACATATTTTTCTTTCATAATTGAATGAGTTTGAAATCATAATCTTTGCTAACTTGCCTAACTCTCAAGATCATATTCATAAATATTTTTCTCTCTAACATAATACTTAACAATCATAATACATACAATATATATATATATATAATGATTGGAAACCATTAAATCACTATTTGCTTTTCTATAGCTACCGTCTAGTCTCTAAATCATAAAAATCTAGCTCTTTTCTCTACAGCTTTACTCTGGGCTCTAATTTGATTATAAAAGCTTTATCGTATACATATACTACTATGAAAAGCATCATGATAGACATAAAATCTCTAAACATAATTATATTCATTCGTTGGCTATTCGTAAAGTTATTTTAGCAACAATAGTCCTATGAGCTTCTGAAAATATAGTTCCATGCCCTTTGAAAGCCACAATTTCATCAACTTGACAGAGTCATCAATAATCTCTAATTCTTTCTAGAATAGCCTCAAATCATACATTTTGTGATATTTGAAAACCCATGGCCTTGTTTGGGATTTTTTTTGGTCTTCAATTTTCGAAAAAAGTTTTAAAAAATAACTTTGAATTTAGTTTTCAAAAATAAGAAAACCAAAAGATCTGTTTGGTAATAATAATTACAAAACAATTTTTTAAAAATAAAAAACTTAAAATCATGCCCAAAACTTGTTTGTCACTCCTTTCTTTCTTTCTTTCATTTACTCCTCCAATCCTACATCACAACATACACACTCTAGAAACCAATGGAAAGTGGAAGCAAGTGAAAATAGGGACTATGAGGCAATGGCGGAGACGACCACTGTACCAACGACGGCTCACGATTGACTTTACGGGGTGACTCTGGCATGTGCTTGGCGGTAGCTTTGTGTTGGCTTTGCTAGTGGAGTGACAATCGCTTGGCAGCGGTGGCTCGCGATCAACTGACTCCGACACCTGCTTCGCTTCACTTTGCTATCGACTTCGCGGGGTGACTCCAGTACGTGTTTGGCTGTGGCTTTGCGGTGGCTTCGCTGGCTGAATGGTGATAACTTGGTAGCGGCAGCTTGCAATTGACTTTGCGAAGTGATTCCGGCACGTGCTTGGGGGTGTTGTGTGCAAAGTGGCTTGCGACGAGCTTCATGAAGATGGTGGCTGTGCGAGAATGGTGCAGCGAGCTTTTCCTCTCACATGCAAGCTTTTCTGTATTCTAAGATTTTTTTTGGGGGGGGGAACATAATCTGTTGTGCTGTTGTTGATGTTATTTGTTTCTTCATTTTTTTTTTTGGGTACACACTATAATGTTGTTGCTGCCATTTTCTTTCTTTGGGCATTGATATACTTTATTTTGGTATTGTGTTGTTGCTATCCTTGATATGTAGTAGTTGCTGTTGGTAGAGCAAAACCAATTTTTTTTGTTAAGTTCAGGGACCCCACGAAGACAAAGGGCGAAGCGGGGGTGGGGCAAAAAACCCCCATGGCAAGGATCGAGAATGGAGACAAGGAGGATTTGGGGTCGCAGGATGGGAGCGATGAGGCATCCACAGCAAACTATGCATGATGGCACTGGGACTTGGGTTTCCAGTTGCTACAATCGGGCTTCACGCAGTGGAGTTGTTAGTGGTGGATCTACTGATGATGGTAGATGATGAATGATGATGGTGTTTTTGGAGCAAAAGATAAGAGAAGCATTCATTCTAGATGAGACTCGAATTTGTGCATAAACCAGTAAGATAGAGTAATTACAAGTTTGCCACCGCATTGTTTTTCAAAAAACACATCTAAACTGTTTTCTACTTTCTGTTTTTAAGAATCAAATCTTGTCTTTTAAGTTTTAAAACCAACATAATAAAAACAGGATGCCAAATGAGTTTTTCTGGTTTCTTGATTTTAAAAACTAAAAATTGTTTTTAAAAACGCTGGTCAAACAATCCCCATGATTTCATAAAATTGACATAGTTAATATTTATCTAAAATCTCTTTGAAATATTCTCTAACATTACACCTTATGCCACACGTTTTGATGAAAATAATTCTAATGACTAAAATAAAGGTTATAGGATTGAACCCACTTACCTGGAAGGGAGGGAGGAGTAGTGCTAATACCAACAGAGCTCCAGGGAGGAGGGATGGTACTAATATCTGCCATAACAATCATAAACTCTAGATTAATCTCTGGAAACCTCTAGATAGCTCTAATTTAACTCTAACAATATTGGGGGAGCACTCCCACTTGACAAGAATGGAAAATAACAGCAACCCATACTCTAGAGTATGAAAAGGAGATAAGACACAAACTAACAAAGCCTTATCTTAGATCTGAGGAGGATGAAGATTTGGTGTAGGATTGAGAGGAAGGGAAAGATGTATGTGGGAGAAAAGGGTTTTCAAAAATAGGGTAAAAATCTCGAGTTTGGGGTATTTAAAAGGGGTATGGTTCACTTATGAGAAACGGTGTTATTTGACACAATTCTATCCTAGGAGGACCACCATAGTAATGAAAGCATCTCGCACCCCCAAGTTGACCATTTATGACCGCTATAGCAATCCTCAGACTATCAAAAACCCCAACTCACACACTGTGACCACTGTAGCAATGAAAGTTCACTTGTTCTATATATAAAAAGGTCTTTCATGCTTCTAGGGCCTTTTCGAAAGCACAGGAGGGTCTCGGGCTAAAGGCGGTATCAAACTTGTCTATGGACACGTATCCCCTGAGGTATTATATTTGCCCACTAGAGCAACAAAACCCTCCTAGGTCATTGGCTGATAGGATAATGCTGGTGTGGTTGGGTTAACCAACCCTTGACTGGAAGCTCTCCCAAGAATAAGATAAGCCTTTCTCATCTAATCCTGCTACCACAACCATAACAAGCTGTAGAACCTTTCATGCACTAGCCCAAATACCTCTTCTCAAATGTCTGACGATTTGGATTGAACTAACCTGAGCTTTGCCAACTGGCCAACTGCTTCCCCTACTCTGTGTCTATGAAGCAATAGGGCATATTGGGGCAGTCTCTGAGAAGGCTGCCCTACCAAACATGTCCCATTTGCTGATGGTGACTCTTGCTTGAGCCAGCTCTTCCCGAGAAGAAGGCAGTAAACTTAGCCATCTTTCCAGCCTCAAATAAAGATCTGTGCTTTGTCGAATCACTTCTAGACTAATAGTTGTATCCATTACTTGGGCATAATCTATGACCCTAATATGAGGCTGCAAACTGACAAGCATATTTTCAAGTAACCCTTGAATGAGCTGCCTTACTTTGTCGGTCTTCATAAGTAGCATGCTCGAAGCTGCCTGAGCCAAGTAAATCTCTCATCATAATCTACCATGGGCCTTCCTAGAGTCATCATAAGCTTCCAAAACCCATCTACCATCTGGGTCCTTCAGCTTTCAAAAAAGAAATCTTCTTAAGAATGCAGCCCTAAACTCTCCCTAGGAGGTAGGTCTGTGTCATCACGCCCCTGAAAGAATTGCTTATACTATAAACTTGCTTGGCCTCCCAGCAGGAAGCCAGACAACTCTATTGCTCTTTTAGGTGAATAATGGATGACTTTGGTGATCTTCTCAATCTTCCTCAGGAACTTCTATCAGTCTTCTATCATGAGTTGCCTATGGAAGGTGGGCGAATCCATCCTCTTGAACTACTCCAAGCCGAGTCATTTGGGTTTCGAACTAACTACTAAACCACGGGCTAGACTAGGGGTTACTATATCACAGCCTTAGCCTACCTAGCCAACATCTTAGAGAGATTGGCCATCACTTGCTCTAAAACCCTGAAGCGAGCACTGGTGCTGAAAAAGTCGCTGTTACAATGGCAACATATAAAGATGTATCTCAAAGGTGGCATGATAACTCCTAAGAAAGATAAGCACAAGGGGTAAGATAAAGAGCATAAAGGAAAGACATGACTCATACTGAACCTTGAAATGTATTCTTCTGAAAGGCCTCAAATAACATCGCATAAGTGAAAAAGGGCGCTCTTGCTTTTACATAAATGCCATGCTATTCTTGGACACTTGATCCAATATTATGCAAGGAAACCCATGGCTCTAATACTATTTTGTCTCGACCTGATTTGGGAATATGACCGGTACATGGGTAACGACCCCACTGAAGCCTTTATGTGACATAACATGCATAAAACTTCATAATTTCCCATTAAATATAATTTAAATAAAAAAGGGATAAACACTTTTTCATATACATCATGAATCCATAAACAATATCTAACCTATAAAATAAGTGTTCCAAAAGGTCATAAAATTATTTACTTGTAATTACATAAGTTCTCAAAAATAACATAATTAAATACAAATCTTCATGGTCCATGAATCTTGTTTGTAAAATAATGGAGCACTACTAACAACATTTAAAAGTATCATTTTAAACCAAAGTTAAGCTCACCCAAAATAAAACTAACAGCTATTGAGGAGAAAGACTCTGGACCAAAAGTTGTATCTATAAGAGGAAAAAGATGGGTGAGTTTCATCTGAAGCTTTGTGAGTAAATTTTGACCTATAACCATTCAGGGGGCAACAAAGAAAGTACATAGATGGTAATGCAGCAATCAAAATCATTTCTATTCATAATATATAATAATAGTACTAACATCCATTTCGTGTATAGAATAAGAAGGAATTAAAATGAGACAGATTGTTAAAAGGTTTATTAAAAACATGCTCAGTCCCTTGCAAACAATAGCACATAACTATGATTTTAACAATTCCTCATGAACAGCATCCCTCGTGGACTAATCTAAGTGAAGAGTATCAGCCCCTCGTGGGTGTCATGGTATACCAAGGTTAATAAATTTATTATTATTAACTCATAAGTTTGTTTCTCTCTAATTGCTATCAAAACATCACTCATAATCAATCATGCTAAAATATCAAAGCTAAAAATCTCAACTTAGTGCTTTCCATCACTCTGCAGTTCACATTTGATTTTCTAAAATAAATATTCTCTTTTCATAATTTAATGGGAGTAACTAAAAGGAATGATATTATAAATGACATACGGGCATCAATAATGGTCCCATGTATTTTCTAAAAATCATGCATTTTCATGGAAGAGTATAAAAATCATAGTTTTTCTAACTTGGCATAATTTAAAAAGCATGTCCATAGCATAAATAAATTTCTAAATTTATAGAGGTACAACCATATCGTACTGGCCAAAATTAAAGCTATGAGCTTAAACCCATTCATCTAGATGGGTCGAAAAGTGGGAGCCAACACCAATGGAGCTTTAGGGAGCGGGAATGATACCAACATTTGTCATGGAAGCAACAAAACCCATATATAAATCATAGTTATACTAGAACAACTCTATGAACATTGGGAGAGTACCCTAATTTGACAACAACCAAGAACATAAACACCCAATCACATAAAAAGAAAGAAAAAAAAAGAGAAACTTAGCATAATCCATTAACAAATTCTTACCTTAAAGCTTGACAATGGTAGGATTGAAGGATAGAGGGAGTGAAAGGGTGCAAGGTGAGCAGGAGAGAATAGGGTTTGCGTTTTTAGGTTAGAAATGCATGGGGTAGGGTTTTTATAGTGTTGAAAGGATCACTTAATGAAATCATGTCATTTTAAACGTGTCCTGGTATTGCAGGCACGACTATAGTGGTCTATGATGGCTATATTGGTTAAGAAGAGAAAACATCGTGGTGCATAGAGCAGCCTCCAGAAGACCAAAATAGTGCGATCATATCCACCACTGCTATAATGGTCATAGGAACTCCATTTCTGCATTTTTTGTATTTTTTATGCATCTGAGGTTTTCCCAGCAATATAGGTATGCCTCTGGGGACCCAAAGGCTATATTGAACTTATCTAAGAACACTGGGGTCTAAGGCATCACAAGTTTCCAATTACAATAAATTTTGACTTCTAACAGCGTCATTCTTAGTTTGTTTTGTTGCTGAAAAAATTCAAAATAAAAAATATCCATGTATTGGGATATAAACCACAAACAAATGAAAAATCAAATGAAAATGATGAACCGGCATAGCTTACAAATAGAAACTGGTTCACAGATTGTGAAGAGAGGTAGAAGATGACATTTTTGTTTGTTATCTCCTCTACTTCCTCCAAAAGAAGTGAAACAAAAAAAGAATGAAATAAACTAAGCTTTCATGAGTAATGATTGGTTTTGTGCGCTATCAACAAAGTTCGATTCTCTTTTTTCTTCTTTGACAGACAAGAGCTATGAGCTATGAGGGTTTTCGCTTTGTGAGGGAATGAAAAAGAGAAACAAAATAAAGGAAGAGTAAGAATAAAAGCTTTTACAGGGAGGATAGATGAAAGAAACTTTTTCTTTTCTTTTCTTAACTCAATAAAAGTGTACTTCTTTTTTTTTCTATAATCACAATATTACCATCATTCTAACACATACCCATTTTTTGTCTTTAGTGTATTTATATATGGTGTAAGTAGACGGTGACTTTATGTGCAAATATCATTTCTGAAAGTTCTACACAAATACAAATGTAATACTGGGAGAAAAACCCCCAATTAGTCTACAATCATTACAATAAGGTCTAACCACTAATATTCACCTTTTGTGAAAAATCGGTTAGACTAAACTTTATCTATAAAGCTATGTATAGGCATAATAGGGCATGGGGACTTAATATCAAACCAGATGTTTACTTTTTATCTTGTCTGTTCTCTCGTTATGTTTGTTTCATCCACGTTAGCTTTTGCTTTTGAAAATGTATTGAGCTGTTCTTTCTCTTTTCTTTTTTTTTTTTATTCGTTTTAAGATTTCTAATTTTGTAGTTCTATCGACTTTTCTTCTAGTGATCTTTATTTGTCATTTTTTAATCGAAAGTATTTTGAAAGGCAAGTACCTTGCATATCACCTTTTCTTTTCATCCCAGCGAGGGCAACCTGTCCATCAAAAAAGAGAACCACGAGGTCTGGGAATTTCATTCTTTCCTAAAAAGAGTCATTCAATCATTTAAGTAGAGGAAGCTAGTCTTGTTTTTTGAAGTAAGTGTACACAGTTGGTGGATGGTTGGTACGACTGAATCAAGAAATAAAGTTATTAATATTCGTTTCTCTTTTTTAAGTTGATGCTACTGGAGACATTCTCATTCTATATAGGAAGAAAGTTGAACTCTTAGTAAGCTAGCATGCTTAATAATTTTTTATGTATAATCAAATTATATAATAAATATATAACACACTTTATTACGATTAGATGTGATATGTGATTTTCACTCATTTTACTCACCCATCCTATTGAATAATAATAAAGTGCATGATATATATTTATTATACAATTTTATTATATACGACTTAATAAAAATAATTGCATAAACTAAAACCATCTTGGCAACACTTTATTTAAATATGCAATTATTAGCTATAAACATGACTTCACCACTAAACAAACAAAACGGTAGTACCAGCAGACGAGTCACTACTGAACTTTATTCTTTCATAATCCATATTAGTGATTACTAACGACAACACCTTTCGAAACACGAGGAATATAATTGTTCATCACTTTATAGCAATAAAGAGCATTTGTTACACTAGAATGGCTGGTACGTAATAGTATATCGCCACCATATCATTTTGTGTGGAAAAAGTACCTCGTCTCTAGAGATTCCAAATGGGTGACAGCGTGACTGGCTCACTGCAACGTAACTTTCATAATCCATATGTGATTGTTAAGTCAATAATGCATTAGAGGAAGATGGATGAGACCCTGTCATTAACAAATGTGCATATAGATTTAGAAAATGATTTAAAATTTTTAATATCACAAAAATTTAGATATATCTTTCACAATCATCCTTATTACTAAATTATTTCCTCTTACTTTCTCTTTCTCATCCATTAATCTCTTTCCTTCATATATTTTAGAGTAAAATATTTTACTTCCTGAATTTTAAATCATGTGTAATTTACACCTTGATTTTTTAAAACATGCATTGTGACCTCCTAAACTTTTTAAATATTACAAAATACTCCTTAACATAATTTTGATAATTGGCGAGGGTATGATTTATATACACATAACCCCTTGATATTTCTAATTTACGCAATCTGACCCATGTTTGTGCAATTTCACATATACTTAATGCCCATAATTTTCTTATTATGTGTAACCCGACACACTGCTATGACCTAAAATTATATACTATTTAAAAAGTCAGGATTTTTTGCACTGATTAGAAAGTTTGAGGTATTGCGATGCACATTTTAAAAAGTCAAAGTGTATATTATATATAACCTAAAGTTTAAAGGATAAATGTAATTAACTATTATAAGAGTACAATTGAAAAAGTAATAAATGTTAGACTTGAATAGTCTATGAAAATTAATCAATTTTGGGTTTTGGTGCCGAAAAAAATTGTTTTAGTCCAAATATTTCTTAATCTGTTAGATTTTAATCTATTTAGTCTTTAGTCGAAAATCTATTTAGTCTTTAGTCGATTTATGTTAAATGCTGATAGAGGGTGACATAATCCAATCCTACATAGAAGGCAATAATCCTATACCCCATTATTCATAATCTAGCTGTTAAAATTCTTATCCGATAATTTATTTTATCTGAATTAATAATTCATTTTATAGTAAGATTTTAACCCAAAATAATTATGAAAAGCCTTGTATGATAACCAACAGTATTAGATAACATGATCTTTCAATAATCAGTTTAACATTTAATAGAGGTAGATTAACCACATGAACTTTATCAAATAGTTTTAGAAATATTTGGATAAAAAAATTACCAAAATCAAAATTTATTTATTTTTAATGAACTAAAAACGTATTTAAGCCTTAATATTTATTAAAAAATTTATCTGTGAATAAATAAAATTTTAAAAGTAGGTAAGTATTTTGAAGCAAAGATAGTTACTAAATCAATAAAAATCTTATTTATGATTAAATTGATTCAAACAATCAAATCATATGTATCATAATTAAATATAGTAATCAAACAAAAAAGTATTTGAATAAAAACCTAACTGTTCACAATCCATTTATTAGTCTAACGATGCTATTGATTTTAACTCGATTTCTGAAAGATTAGAAATACTCACAAGGAAAAAACTAAAATACTAAGAAGGAGAAAATAAAAACAAAAACAAAAGGCGCAAAATCCAACATTTAAATAAACAGTATATGAAAATTATGCCCAATATAAAAAGAACACTAAGTTTTAATATAATTAAACTCAGTAATTCTCTATTTTGTAAAACTACCATTAATTTTCTCTACAGATACTAGTTCCTTAATTTTAATAATAAAAAAATTAGACACATATATAATTATTGGTGATAAATAAAATTATAATATTTTGACAATATCTAATATATTAATTGAATAAAATATTTTTTTATCACATTAAAATGAAATTGATAATTATAACTTATGATAAAAAGGGGTATTCTAGCTAATATACATGTCAAATATTATCAAAATATTATAGTTTTATTACTAATAATCATATATACATCACGTATTATTCTTTTTATCATTTAAATTAATAAAATAATATTTATAGAAAAGGACAATATAATTTTATAAAATAAAAACATACTAAATATAATCATACTAAATTTCTGAAAAAATAAGCATAAATTACCCTTAAAAAATGGTAGAGTTGCCAGCAAAGAAAGTAGAAATTATAACTCCCCATCACAACAAGAGAAGAGAGAAAGAAGGAAAAAAAGGGATTTCTTATAGCTTGATTTTTCTAAAACCAAACTTTCAATTATTCTACGTTGACTTATTTTTTATGTTCGTCTTTCCTAATCTTTTGTGCTTTCACTAAGATAAGCACTAACATTTGTTTCCCGCTTTTTGTATTTCTAGTTCTATAATTTAGCTGTCATTTACATGTCTTTTCAGTGTACTTCTATTAAATAATGGTAGCTTTCCTTCACTCTATTGTATCAATTTTTATTCTCGTTAATTTATTTTAATTATTTTCTTGCAGTTTAGGTTTTCTGGCATTCCCCCTTTTTCTAAATCCTGTACATTCCACATTATTACCAATTTAATGTGCTTTCTTTATCTGAAAGTAGTTGATTGCAATAGGAATATCGACTGTAACGCATGAACCCAAAAAAATATAGACTATAATCCAAATTAACTTTACCTAATGTATTAGTAAGGTTCCCAGTACACTGCACGGCTCACAGTCGTTTAGTTTGACCACTCCATTACCAATGATTATTGCAGCCGATGATAACTATGTGACCAATTATGTTGAATATATATAATTAATCTTAAGTGACAATTGATATATATAAATAAGTGTTGTGTTAAGTATCTTGATATTAAGAATTGATAATAGTTCCTGGTATGAACTCATATTTAATGAGCATATAGGTAATTAGCAAGGGAAGACGGAAGGAAACAAATAATGTAATAAGTTTTAATTGCAATAACCAATATTAATCTGAAAAAGCAGATAATAACCATATTAATGCTACAGTTATGGGCATTTCAATTTACCATTAATTGTTTGGCAGGATGAACATTTTTCTACCAAATAATACAAGACAATGTCTCTAATAAAAATAAAATATTATAGTACAAACCTTTTTTGTTGGTAAATGATAGTAGCTCAACCATCCATGGAGGATGGGAGCAATGGATGAAGTATACATAAATAACAGTTTCACCTTGTGGAAGAAGTCTATATTAGAAACACAATCTAACACAAACAAGAAAAGAATATAAAACAGAATATAAGGAGCCAAAAAGTGTAAAACATATGAACAACACAACCATGCTAGGATGAATGCTAATCTTCTCACAGAGAACTTAATTAATATCTAGAAGATCAGCAATAAACTCTTTGAATGGCACTATATTAGGAATATAGCCATGTGAGTAACTGTATACACAGCTCACGCAATCCAGATAAGATGGAAGAAAACAAAATCATCTTTACGAACAAAACAAAAGGGCATCAACGTCACCCTTTCCAACAACGTACCTGGTTAATATTTGTAGTGAAAAAATCTAGGCAAAAAGTAACTTATTACGCCAAGTTTGTGCCCAAAAACTCAATCTACGCAACATGTTCTTGATCTCTAGCTCCTAGTTCAGCTTAAAGTTTTCAAATACCATACAGTTGCGAATCCACCAAATAGACCAGCAAACAATGTATAGAAATTGCATGATTTCATGAATTGCATGATTAGAGTACAAACTTATTAGAGTACTCAAGCTCACATCAATTGCATGATTTTGCCCATCAAGAAATGTAAAAAACACAAGCATCACCAAGGAAGAGAAAATCAGATCGGACATCAAACCGGTCAAGGTAGCTGGTTCAAAGATTTAGAGATCCAACTGAGATTCAATCGGGAATTAATCACATGTGTGTGTGTGTATTCATAGGTCTATTAAAAAATAATTCATATAAAATTTCTCTAATCTCAACCTCACAACATAGTTACAAAGTATTTGAAAACAATATTTGTTAGTGACTAGCGAGGTTTATGATGAGCAACTTGCAAATGACGAAGATAGAAGAATAACAACTCAACAATCTTTGTTAGTACCCTTCTTTGGTTCTTGTTCTGTGGCTGCCATAAGATGTGAGTATTTAAGCAAAAATAAAAAAATAAAAGTTTCGAACTGGTCATACTGTTCTGGTTTGCCGGTTTTCTTAATTTTCCCCAATTTTGACCGGTTCTTGACCTATTTTGACATCCCCGGTTCAGAATATTAACCGGACTAGTCAGGTGACTAGTTCTCCGTTAACCTGGTCCAACCAGCTGGTCCAATCCAGTTTTCTTCTCCATGAGTATTACATAAAAGTAGAGCAAATATATATTTATCAAGTATTTCATACTCTTTTGTTGTATCCCAAACATTAAAATGAGTTATATATCAAATTGTTCGATAACTTTTTATCTTGGAATAATACCGAATGATACATACAATAACTTCTAAGAAATTATATTATAGTTACTTTGAAGACATTATTTATTTGTTAAAATTAATCTAAAATCATAACTATTTGTTTATGAAAAAAAATCTGTATTTTTTGATATATTGTTTGTTCACTCTAATAATTCACATCAAATTAAGATATATAAACACCAACATATAATTAATTATTTAATAATCAATTATGTTGCAACCCGTGTTCTAATTGCTGTCACCCAAGTATTCTACAAGTTGCATAAAATACTGAGTCCGAACTTATTGTTGGGGAGTTAAAATTCCATCGCTAACACATTAGACACGGAGATTTTTGGGACAGCTACAAGAAATTTAGCCTATGGCAATACTTATTCAGGAGACACGTGATGAAAATGTTGCTTTGTAGTACACATATACATCATTTTTTTAAAAAAATGTGCCGCATGCCTTCAAAATAACAAAAACTACCCTTTTTAGGGTAAGATATCACTTTTTCGATATGGTTGCTCAATCAAGCATGCACAATTGCCTAGGGCAATATATATATATATTTTTTAATAAAGACTACATTTTTTAAGTTAAAATAATATTATTTTTTGTAGTGCTGCCATGAGAAGTGACTAATTATTTAAAATAATGCTTTTAAATATAAAAGATAATATTTTTACATATCAAAGGTATCATATTTTTTTTTCCTGTGCTGCTAAAATAAGTGTTGTCTTAAGTATAGATTTCTCGTTGTGGAATTTCATCGATTTGTGACAAAATTCCTTTGCTAAATCAATTAGCGATGATTTTTACGAATTAGCTACAGAAATACGACCATTACTATTTGCGTTTTTTCAGCTCCATGAGTGGCTCTTAAGTTTGTCTTCACTTGTCTATTTAATTAGTAATCCCTCCTATCTTTAATAAAGATTGTTTTTGGGTTACGAGCAAAAATTAAGATAAAGAGTAGATCTTATTGATTTTTTTTAAAAAAAAATTAAAACACACAAATACCCTTGTATCACTTTACATCCACTCATTTTTCTCCAATTAAGTAGAGAGATAAAATAAGTATAAAATAATTAATAGGCTATTGAAATGTGAAAACGATATATATTTTAAACTAAAAAAAAATGACTTATATCAAGTACAATCCATATGTGATTACTAATGACAACTACTTTAAAACATGGTGAATATAAGAATAATTCTTAATTCTACTGCTTAAAAAGTTTCCCTACATGCTAAATAAAGCAAGTATTATTCTTTTTTTTAGTTTTAAAGGCATTGATTGTATTTAGGATCAATAATTTGGACTACCAAATATTAAGAGAATTTGTAAGAAGACTATTAGAAGGATATAGCAAAAGTCTGAATACAATTGCGCGGTTTGTAGCAATAACGGAGGTAGATTACTTATTTATAAAAACTCAAAAATAAAACACAAGGTATAATATACAGGAATAAAAAGGGAATCAAACGAGGCAACTCCTTTGCTCAGAGTTCTCAATTCGAAGAACTCTTGGGCCTCCAGTAAATAAGATGAGCATTATTTTCATCTCATTTTTCCATGTACTACAAGTTTCATGATTGCTTTTAAGGCTTAGACATGAGAACAAACATTGGATTCCGATCCTTTTAGTTGTTAGGAAAATTATATTTCAAAATCTGCTTGTCATATTCATACAAGGACGATTATTTCCGTTCCTTTTTTTTTTTTTTCGATTAGCTCTATTTCCGTTACTTATGTCAACATAGTAATTCCCGACATTATCATAATTAAAAAGTTGCACCATGTTGTACCCCTTTCGTAATCTCCAAAATGAGGCACGGTTATTGCATTTAATCATAATAGAACTACTTAGATATACTGGGAGTAAGAAAAAATATTTACTCTGATCTATTTATTAATTGATTCACAAGTTTTATGGATTATTATTGTCTCCCACTTCCCCTATATTTTTAATGAAATAGCTTATGGTCAATCAATGAATAGAGCAGAGTAAATATTTTATCTTGTTCTAAGTATTAAAAATATAGGGAAAGTAGAAGACAATAATAACCTATAAAACTTATGTATCAATTAATAAATGGATCAAAATAAATATTTTTTCTTATTCTCTCCATGTATCTAAGAATTTCTCTTATTATTAAATGCAAAAACCGTGCCTCATTTTGGAGATTAGGAAAGGGATACAACATGGTGCAACTTTTTAATTGTGATAATGTCGGGAATTACTGTGTTGACATAAGTAACGGAAATAGTCGTCCTTGTGTGAATATGACAAGCAGATTTGGAAATATAATTTTCCTAACAACTAAAAGGATCGGAATCCAATGTATGTTCTCATCTTCTCATGTACTAGCCTTAAAAGCACTCATGAAACTTGTAGTACATGGAAAAATCAGATGAAAATAATGCTCATCTTATTTACTCAAGGCCCAAGAGTTCTTCTAATCATAATATATTACTCCGAAATGTGCAGTTTGTCCAAATTGACCTGTACAGTTGTATTTAGAAACTGAGTGAAGATATTGCTATCGAGAGTCACTTTCGCATCCATGTGTGATGTGTGTCTAGTCGTAGCAATCTCGTTATGGACTGTGTGAAAGAGAAATATTTAGATGTTTAGAGAGGAAAAAAATTGCACTGTTCTATTTAATAAATTATATATTAATTTTATAGATTATTATTGTCTCTCATTTTCTTTACATATTTAATATAATAATTAATATGTCATTTATTAAATAAAATATAACAAATACATTATTTTACTCTCAAAATATCTAAGTGTTTCACTTATAAAAAATTAATTAACGGCGGGTCCTGTTTGTTGCTACTTTTCTTTGTTTAGTGGCGAAGATAAAGATATATAATAATCATAGGAAAAAAAAATTCTCTGCGGGATAAAGAGCTTCCTCTTTTTTGACTTGAATTCTTGCCACAAAATACTTGAAAATATGAAGAAAATAATAAAAATTAAATATGTAGTTAAGAAGCTTTATGGAAGTAAAAATTCCTTCTTGCATGGGGTAGGATGGAATGTCTCATTTTTTTCGATAAATTAGAACAACTCAACTACCTCAGGGTGGAAGGGAGCAAAAGTTGAGACACAAAGTTGAGCAAAACAACAAACACAAGTATCAGCACAATGCTAGAAGTATATAACAGCAACATAAACCATAATCAAAAGGAAGAAAAAGATACAAGACAGGAACAAAATCAAACAATGTACCACCAAGCAAAGAGTACTCAACTAGCAACAATCATGATAGGCGAAAATGCAACCCCTATTCAAGGGTGAAATCTTCACATTCCAGCACAAATAGCAACAAGACTCCCACGAACGGCCACTCATCATGATAAAAAACCACCCCCTCAATAGTGTATTAGTAGCACCAATTCCAAACCACACCCCACCCCAATCACTTATTAGTAGCACCAATCCCTTTAGTTGCATGCACCCTTGTTACCCTCTCTAAATGCGGATCTGATCAATGTTTGTAGTAAAAAATTCTGGGTGGAAAGGTAGCTTATTACACCAAGCACATGTCCAGAAACCCAATCTACATAATATATTTTGAATTTCCAACTCCCAATTTGGCTTGAAATTTTCAAAAATAATGATTATGAATCCACCAAATGGATCAGCATACCATATAAAGAAGTGAGATCCATAGTTTTTTTTTATCAAAACCCCAGAAAAGGGTACCAAGCCACATCAAAGAACACTATTGGATTTTGTAGTAAACACCAAGTGATATGCCACCACTGAGAGTAATAATTCCACAAATAAACCAATCTCTGGCATGAGAAAAAAAGATGTTCAAGTGCTTCCTTAGCGGCACCACACAAGGAACAAGAAAAATCAGCCAATATGAGGCAGTAGATTGTACGAAGTCCGCACTTCATGTTAAGTCTCTGTTGAAGAATAAACCATATAAGCAGTTCAGCTTTGGGAGGAGCTAAATCTTTCCAAGCCTTCTTTCTAGCTAACCATTCAGGAGATGGAGATACACTATCTTGAATACCTGCAAAGAAAAAGAAGAGGCAAAAAATATTCCCAAAGAGGTATGTATCCAAAAATATTCATCATTCACACCATCTATCAATCAATGTTGGTTTAATGCTAGAAGAAAGTCAGTAAGTAATGGTTTCTCCTAGGTAAAAAACCTTCTCCTCCGTTCTGAACCTCGCCTGCAACTTCCATTTTCCTACCTACCTATTTCCGATACCATGCAATGTTGTTAATTTGAGATCGTAAATAATACGAGGAATTTATGTTTGAGCCAAAATTCTCCCGACCATATGTCCATCCAAAATCTCGTTGCTAAGTTTGGTTTTGACGTAATGGCATATATGACTTCATATTGTTTCAGAATGGGGTTTGTTAATAATAATGCTGAAACCTTTCAAGAAAGGTCCGATGATGTGATGGTCATTACTTTTTCCATCATTAGATTGCAAAAATAATTAATCTCGAACTATATATGGTTTTTTCTTGTCCAATGCTAAAGATCAAAGTGACCTATCAGTGGATCAATTCTGAAAGGCTCAGGGTAAATGTACCCATTAATAATATATTTTCAATGTGCACAACTCAAATTAAATACTAATAGGTTAAAAAGTATAAATTAAGGTTTAATTATATTCATTTCAGTAATTTTAGTAGAAAAATATATTGTAAGTTATATTTAAATATAATTTTAACTTTTAAATAATGAATTGAGTACAAATATTATACCTTCCTATTGAACTAAAGTATGATTGAAAAGCTCTAAATATAATATATCCATTCTTATCAATCATCCACCTATTTTATAAATTTCGGAGAAAAATGGCATCCTTCTAATGAATGATGAAGAAGCAAAATAATAAAATTATTCCATATATCAAAAACCTTGAAATAAAGTATTTAGTGTTGTTTAAACAATTAATTAATAGCAAATGTTAGCTCGTTTGGTCGATCTCTTGCTTATTGACTGCTGTCATAGTTCAAATCTAATGCTTTTTTCTGTTCATGGGTGATCAATATAATAATCTCTATACGTGTTTGATGAGCTCTTGAAGTATGTCCTAATTCTAAATTGATACAAACTTTTTCTCAGCCTAAACTTTCATAAAAAAAAAAACAATTAATTAGATGTTTGTTACGAAAATATAAAATTAATTATTTTGGAATCTGATAACAGTGACAAGAGTTTCTTCGCATAATGATGGAGCGACACTTGTGCTCGTGTCTTTATTCTACTCTTTTTTTAGGGGAAAGCTTCTGATTTTTCGGTAAAGTCTTTATTCTAGTCTGATAAACAAGGGTAACATGCGGTATAGAAATTTAGAACTACAAACGGCCCCAAAGGACAACATCATCGACAACACCTTTAATATGCAAATTAGTTGCGCCTGTGAACTCCTCTAGCATCCCTTTATGCATTGACCGAGCTTTTGTATAAGAGCACAAAACTACTCAACAGAGTCAAGTTTTAAAATTATTTCAATAACCGACTATAAGTATTAATATATTTTAAAATTATTTTAACAATTAATTATAAGTATGATTATTTTCTTTTATATTGATGTAAAAGTCGGTTTACGTTTTAATGTATTAACTTGAAAGTAATTTATGTTTCGATATATAACTTAAAGAGTAATTTTAAAATACTTTGTTCCGCTTATATCCAAAAATTTCAAAATTTTGCTTATAAACTATACAACAATGTTGGGGCAGCAGAAACAAAAGTAAACAAACTACACAAAATATTTAACGTGGTTTGGCAAATAATGCCTGCGTCCACAACTTAACAAATTAATTCACTAATTTCTTTTTAGGAAAAATACAATCACCAATTTAGCAATCTCTCACAAACCCAAAATCTCAATGCATCCAATCTCACAAAATAATTTATCCACCTACTAAGAACTCACTCAAACAAAACACACACTCTCATCCAAAATGGCACACACTCAATTTTCCTTTTTATTTCTCTATTATGGTGCAACAACCACCTAAGAAGAAAGAACAAACTTTTGATTTTAAAGTGATACAAATTTCAAATGGGCTTAAAATAATCCAAGACAACAAACCCAACAAATCTCCACCTTGTCTTATGATTGAGACAAATTGTATATGTCAGTAACAAGAGCCAGAATGCTTTGTCAAAGGACTTGCAAATGTTACTTTTTTCTTTAGCGCACGCTTTGCCTTCTCCACATTCTTGTATGCCTGGTCATTGTCTTTATTCACAACTGTCTCCCCTATCAATTTATACAAGTTACCATGAGTCTTCTTACCCTTTATTATCTTTAAAGTTCCTCTAGTAACTTGCATTACTCCATCTCTTGCAGAATGTTCATAGCCCAAACTATCAAATTTACCCAAAGAAATCAAATTTCTTCCAAGTGCTGGTACGTACCTCACATCACCAAGTGTTCCCTCACATCACCAAGTGTTCGCACACAACCATTATGCATTTTAATTTTTATAGTACCCTTTCCAATAATATCAAGGCAATCCTCATTAGCCAATCTCACAACCTCATCATCACAAGTATCATAAGTATCAAACCATTCTTTCTTGCAACAAATATGATTAGAACAAGCTGAATCTAAGAGCCAGCAATCACTATAAATAGCTTTCTCCTCTTCAACCATCATCACATCGGTTTCATAATTGACATAATCTTCGACAGCTGTTGTGGCATCTTCAAACTTCTCTTTTCCTTTTCCTTTACTCCTTTCAAATTCTTCCATATCTGCTTTCAATTTCTGGCAATAAAATTTAGTATGACCAATCTCATGACAATAATAACATTGTTTGTCTTTATAGTTTGGTTTTGACAGGACACCTGATCTTGAATTATCTCCATCAAAATTACCGTCACGAGACATGCTTCTACCATAGCTAGTTCTAGCAATAAGGACACTTTCTTGAGGTTGATCATTCGATCTTTTCAATTTTTCATTCTCTAATAACACAACAATCACATCATCAACTTTCAAAGTATCTTTTCCAACTAGCAATGTGGTTATTACACTGTCATAATTATTTGGAAGAGATAATAATAGCAATAGTGCTTTATCTTCATCATCAATTTTCACACCAATACTAGCTAACTGTGTAGCCAATCTTGTAAAATAATTCACATGATCTCTAATGTCAGCACCAACATCCATCTTCAACTGATATAATTCTTTTTTTAAAAATAGGCGGTTGGTAAGGGATTTTGACATGTACATATTCTCTAATTTCTTCCATAAGTCAACAGCAGAAGTTTCATTCAAAACATTAAATTTTACCTCAGAAGTTAGGCATAAGCGAATCGTACTGACAGCTTTCATCTCTATCTCTTCCCATTCTTCATCTGTCATCTTATCAGGCTTTTTCTCCTTTCCACTCAAAGCTTTAACCAATCCATGTTACACTAGAATATCTTTAACATTACTCTGCCATAGACTAAAATTATTTTTTCCATCAAAGAGCTCCACCTCAAATTTTCCCATTGAACCTTGCATCGTTGCCATAAAAATACGTAAGCGAGGATCGTAACCTGCTCTGATACCACTGTCGGGGGCAGTAGAAGCAAAAGTAAACAAATTACATAAAATATTTAACGTGGTTCGGCGAATAATGCCTATGTCCACAACTCAACAAATCAATTCACTAATTTCTTTTTGGGAAAAATACAATCACCAATTTAGCAATCTCTCACAAACCCAAAATCTCAATACATCCAATCTCACAAAATAATTTCTCCACCTACTAAGAACTCACTCAAACAAAACACACACTCTCACCCAAAATGGCACACACTCAATTTTCCTTTTTATTTTTCTATTATGGTGCAATAACCACCCAAGAAGAAGGAACAAACTTTTGATTTTAAAGTGATACAAATTTCAAATGGGTTTAAAATAATCCAAGGCAACAAACCCAACAAACAACAATAACTAAGTCTTGTTCCACAGGATATTTGCTACATAGATCAAAAGACGTTATGGTATTATATCATATATCTTATATTTGTATTTAAACCATTATTAATATTTAAATCTCTTTTAATTTTTTTTAACTATGATTTTCATAGGTCTTTTTCTACCTCTTGTTACATAACTACTCTCTATTTGATCTACTTTTCTTACTAAAGTATTTACAGATCTCCTTTATACATATCCATACCACAAACTAAGACGAGATTCTATCATTTTCTCCATAATAGATGCTATACAAACACTCTTTCTCTCTCTAATACACATTCTTAGCTCTATCATATCTAGTGTGCCCACTCATCCACTGCACCATATTTTAATCTCATAATTGAGAACTTGAACAAGTGTTTAACCAGCTGAAAGGGCAAACTACTCAATAAGGCGGGTAATTTGACCTTGGCCCACTCAGTCTTGACATATACTCCTATTTATGTCGTGCAATCATTCTAGCTTACTTTTTTTATTTATGGTGCTCTTGATAAAGCTACTTATGAATTTCTTTGGAGTAAAGGGAATATGGAAAAGGGTCTTCATCTTGTTAATTGGCAAACTATTGCTAGGCCTACTAGTAAAGGTGGTCCCGGGCTCCAGCAGGCTAGAGAATCCAATACAGCCTTCTTGGGTAAATTAGTTTGGACTTTATTTCAGGAAGATGATAAGCTGTGGGTTAAGCTTATCTCATCCAAGTATTTGGGCCAATGTTCAGTCTTTGATGTCAATTGTCCAATTGGCTCTTCTCCAATTTTGCGTGCTGTGTTGCAAATTGTGCAAATTCTCAAGGATGGGTTTGGTTTGAGATTAGGTGATGGTGCTTCCTCCCTTTGGTATAGCAGCTGGACTCGGTTAAGCCCTTTTTGTAATCTTGTTGATTTTATTTGTATTTTGGACTCTTAGATGAAGGTATAGGATTGTTGGGTTCATGGTAATTGGAATTTCGATGGCTTATGGATGAATTTGACTCCTCAAGTCCAACATTTAATTTGGGAATCCCTATTCCTTAGGGTGATAATTATGACGATTGTTTAGTCTAGAAGGGTGCCCTTTCTAGATGCTATTTGGTTTCCTTTGGATATAGCTAGCTAACTTCTTCTTAGCATAATAATGATATGGAACACTCTTGAAATTGGATTTGGAAGTTGAAATTTCCTTTTAAAGTGTGTTTTTTTTATTTGGCTAGCCATGTGAGACAGTATCCCTACAAATGAATTGTGGCAGCATAAAGGGCTTTCTAATTCTTTCCTCTATACATGGTGTACAAACGCTGTGGAGTCCCTTTTGCATTGCCTTTGTGATTATTCTTTGGCTAGGGAAGTGTGTGATCAGGTAGGTTGTGTTGACTGGATTTATTTTTTCTCTCAAGATCTTCATTTTTGGGTGTGGACCAATGCTATGGGGCCTAATGGTATTCTCTTCTTTTTGACCCTTTGGGCTATGTGGCGACGGTAGAATATGTGCATTTAGCAACTCGTGCACACTTGTATTACTATTTTTGATTTGCATAGGTTGCAACCTTCTACCATTAAGTGGGTTGGGTGGCACCCTTCCCCAACTAACTTTGTGAAATTAAATTTTGATAGTAGTTCTTTGGGTAATCCTAGCCTGTAGGGTTTGGTGGCATAATTCATGTTGTCAATAGTAACTGGCTTACTGATTATACTAGTCATATTCCTAGAGCTGATGATAACCTTTGTGCTAAACTACTTGGTTTACGTTATGGCTTGACTATTCTTTCGGAGCTTGAACATTGCTAAGTTGTCTGTGAGGTGGATTGTTTGAAGATTTTGCGTCTGTTTGCTTTCCTTTCTAACCTTAATGTGTATGTTTCTTTTCTGCATGACATCAAGAATTTCATGGAGTGAGATTAGACTAGTTTAATTTGTCATGTTTATAGAGATGCTAATCAAGCCACGGATTTTCTTACTAAGTAAAGTGCTTTTTCGCTTCTTGTGAATCATCACCAGGATAGACCTTCGAATAAGTTAGCACTCATTCTTTTAGCAGATGCCTTAGGGTGCTTCATATGAGATAACTTTATTTCTTTCTTTTTTCTTAGCTTCATTACCAATATATATATATATATCATCTCCACCATGTAGCCTATTCCCTTGTTAACTCTTTACTGTTTTACATTCAATCTCATGCAATAATGTTAGTCATATTGATGCACAGTAAAATTCGCCATGTAGCTTAAGACCATCTTTTTTCATCTAAAATAAAACCTAAAAGGTTCATCCACTTTGACCACCACCCATCTTGAATCTTGTAACACCCCGATTTTTCTGTCCGAGGGAAATGACCAAAATGCCCCTGAGGTCATTTCCTGACCCGAACTCGAGGGTAACCAACTCGGTCATCCTCGAAGGGTCAACTCAATGTTTGAAGGGGATTGAATGGCCTTTGAATGCTTTTGGAAGCGAAAATTTCGTTTTCCGCAGTTTCAGGTCAAAATGACCAAAATACCCCTATAGCGTTTTTACGCGGGTAAAGGTGCCGTTTGGGCCCGGAACTTTCCCCAGAGGTTTAAAAACATGATTTCATGTGTCTTGAGGTCTCTGTTCAAGTCCCGGTGGTCCCGGGCAGTTTTAGTGCAAAATTACGATTTTGCCCCTAGAATAGTGTTTTTGAGCTTAATGACGTAATTAAGCAAACCTAAGCAATATTAGGCTCTAAACGAAGATTAATTTATTTCCCTAATTAATCTAGAGTCAAAATAATTTATTAAAGTTAATTAAAACCTAAAATTGCTTAGATTAAACTTAAATCCCTTTTTAGAACTCAAGATTCCTAGTCTTGGAATCTTGAATAGTGTTTTCTCTCCAATTCCTTAAATCAAGGAAATGTGTCTAGAGTTGTTTAAACTCTAAATTGAGGATTTAGCTCTCTAATGGTACAAGACCACTCCTTAATTATGTCTAGACCACCTTAATTACCCATTTCCCTTACCTAAACACTTTCTTACAAATTCCTAATCTTAAGCATAATCAAAGATACACCTAAACACAACTCTAAACCACAATTAAAATGCAAACTAATCCTCCCCATGCATGATGAAGTTTCGGCCAGACCTCATCCTCATTGGCCACATGTTTAATTGTTTCCTCACTCAAAGAACCATGCTTGAGGCCATACCTTGAACCATACCTCACCATACCTTAAGCCATACCTCACCATACCTCAAGAACACATTATCTCACCTCATGGAACTCATGGAAAGCCTCCAATCTGCACCCTCATGGCCGAAACCTCCTCCTCCATGAGCTCCCTCCATTTGTTTCAATTCTCTATAAATAGAATGCCTTGAGGAGCTTGCACCACTTTTAGATCATTTGCTAAGTTTAGGAAACACTCAAAGCTTTTCTTTTTCTCTCAAAGTCTTTGTGTTCTTCAAGTTCTTGGAGTTCTTCAAGTTCTTCATCTTCTTCATCTTCTTCTTCCATCTTCAAGTTCATCACACCAAGTAGGGATTTTCTTTCATGTATTCTTTCTTTAAAGTTCTTGTTCTAAGCTTAATGTTCATAGTTTCTCTTGATTCTTTTTAGAACTTCTTTTCCTTTCCTTGTTCTTGCTCTTTTTCGGCCATGGGCCTTGGAGTTCAAAGAAATGAGAGCTTGATGATGAGAGTTTCATGATGATGTTCATCACTTGAAACAAACTCTAGAGCTTGATTTTTGTTCTTGAGCAAAAGTGTTTCTAGATTTTCCTTTCTTGAACTTTTGAGAACTTTAACTTTGATGGTGTTTTAAAATGGCTCTATGAACTCAATGATGAGGACTCATGATGTTGGTGTTAATATATCATCAAGGTCATGAACTCTAGAGTTTTAAAATGCACTTTTCTCTTCTTGGAGATTTCGGCCATTTCCTTGAGATTTTCTAAGCTTCATAGTTTGATTCCCAAAGATGTTATGTTGAGTTCTAAGAACTCCAAGCTTGACTTTACCTTGTTTGAATGAGTTTGGGTTAAGATTTAAGTTCCTTTAAAGTCTTGTTAAGAGCTCTAGAAAGATAAAATGAACTTGCATAATTTATTTTATGCTTGCATTCATATTTACATTCTTGCTATGCATCTTTACTTTCAAGCCATCACCTAAGAACATAAAGATTAAAATGGAACTTGTATCATCACTTAATTTAATTCTCGAAGCCTTTCTATTTCGGCCTTAAAGTCGATTGTTGTTGGGCCTAGAGCACTAAAATAAAGAATTGAACTTGCATTATCACCTAATTAATTTCGAATGCCTATCTATTTCGGCCTTAAAGTCGATTGTTGTTGGGCCAAGAGCACTAAAATAAAGAATTGAATCTTGCATATTTACTTTCAAGCTTGCATCGTTTAAGATTATGCTTCAGATATTTACTTTCAAGCTTGCGTTTAAATTATGCCTTGCATATTTAATTTCAAGTCATCACTTTACTTTGAAAGCAAGATTAAAAATGAAAAGCATGAGCACGCTTTTAGTTTATGTCGTAACTTAAGAACCTAGAGCTCAAAGACTTGCCCATTTCATTCCAAGTTAAAGTTTAATGCAAACCACACTTTGAATGTATGTTTTTCGGCCAAGTAGTGATGATGGACTTGCAATGAGTTCTCATCTAGCTACTAGGACCAATAGCCTATGTTTTGAGTTTTCCTTAAAGTTTTACAATTCTTTATAAGGTTATGTCATTATAAGTTGTGATTCCAATCTCTTTTAGGGGATGGAATATGTTTTGGTCAGTGACCTAAGGCTTCACTTAGCCTCTTGATGAATTAAAATGTTTTGCAAAGAGTTTTAGAAATTCTAAATTGATTCCAAGAGAAACTAGTTAACTTATGTACCTAGAAATGTCAATTTAATTCTCTTATTGAGGCAAGATGTTTTCGGTTCTGATGTGATGAATGTGATGTTGTATGATGATGTTTTAATGTGTTGGAATGTGTGAAAATATCGTATGATAATGTAGAAGCGATCCTATGCATGATAGGTGAGAAATTAGCTAACTAGAAATACCGCAAAGCTAGAATTTAACATAGTTTTGACCCATTTGTTTATGGAACTAATCCAAACTGTTTTAATGGGGACATAATCAGATTTAGATTGTTTAGACATGAAAAACTTGGTATCATTTGAGTTAGAATTGAATTCTAGCACCTATGGGGAAACTAGTAACTAGAAAACCGTAAAAATGCAAATGTAGAACTCTTAGAACATTTAATTCTTTGAATTCTGTCCAGCACCCTTACAACATGATAAACATGATTAATAATTAGTCCTTAAGCATAGGAATGCCTCATAATTGATTTAGATTTAATCCATAGCGCCTTCGGCGAAAACGGAACCAAGAAATGGCCTAAAACGTAAGTTCTAGAACCCCGTATTCACCTGTTAGGATTTCCACCCTATGCTATTCAGATTTAAAAGTAAAATGAGAGGATTATGAATGATGTTTAATTATGAGCCTTAGGTGCTTAAAATATGAACGACGGATGTAGAGAACTATATCTCAAGATTAAGACCCGTAAGGGTCAAAGCATAAGCTACCGTAAGGGTAAACGTTTGTATGATTTATGATGATGCATGAAGTATGCTAATGATGATGATGTTATTCATATGAGGAATTTATGAGATTATATGTTAATGTGGCATAAAGCAAATTTGGAAGGAAATTCGGTGTAATGACCGTTTTGGCCGCCGAATTTCCGACAAATTTGGGGACTTAAAGAGATTTTGAAAATTAAGGTACTAAGATGGGTTCTAGGATGACACCGGTTCGGCCGAGCACCTCCATAAAACTCATGTGACATCGGTACCATTTTATACTCTTAGGTGACACCGGTTCGGTCGAGCACCCCTAAGAGTTTTGCCCCCTAACCCGTACTCAGATAGTCGGGATTTATGATACGCTTATCGTTAAGTGGTAAGTAAGAACTAGTGACGACTAGTTAAGGTATGAGCTCATAACCTAGATGTATGACACGTCCTCGGTGACACCGGTTCGGCCGAGCACCCCCAGTTCGATTGTCTTTTAGGGTGGCCCATGAGGAAGAGAAGTTTCATGATTATGATTATGTCACTAAGTTTTGTCCCATATGAATGTTACTATTGCCACTTTATGCCACCAAGAATGATGATGCTTGATGTTATGTTTTATGTATGTGCATTAGGTAGTGCCATGCATACATTCTCTATTATGTTGCATCCATGACATTAAGATCATCCTAAAATGAATGGACCTTGGCTAAAATATATTTTAAAGTTTAAAATGAACCGAATACATGCTCAGTCATTTTGTATAAATAAACCCAAGGTTCCGAGGGCGTAGATGATGACACCTAGGTAGTAGGAGGCCTACCGAGATTCTTTAGCAAGATTCTCACTCCCTCTATCTCTTTCTTTCCGTCACGTCTTCAGATGGCGACGTTCGTAGTGTTCGTGGACACCCCGACATGGGAGGTGCACTATGACCCGACTCACGGGTCATACCATTTTGAGGGGCAGTGCACGGTGCGGATTTTCATGTTCGTAGGATGCCCCTTCGCTCATCCTGTGCACACCCATCACTTCTCCCCGACTGCACCCTATGGCGACGACGAGCGGGTTTTTGAGCGCGGCGCATGACGAGAGAGTACTCCGTAGGCACACCGCCGCCTTAGCCATGCGAGATTATCCCGACTACGTGCCCCGGACCTATTTCTCGGAGACCGACCCATCCGAGGACCCGCCTACCCATCCGTATAGCGAGAACTCTGCCCTCTCTCCACCACAGATAAGGGAGGGCAGTGAGGATACCGTGACTCAGCCACGGCTTGCGCGACGACCGGAGATGCGACCATACCGTGGGGGTCACCCTCGATCCCCATTCCGCCTCTTCACATCCGAGGAGCTCGCCCAGTTTCCCGGATATCTGCCTCGTTCGCGAGATGGACGCCAGTAGGAGGTGACGATCGTCCGATGGAGTACCCGGTTAGAGCACACACCACTTAGATGGGGATAAACCTTCTTTTGTTTAGAGGTTATCCTATTAGATGCACTCGGGTAGGGGAGTAGATTATGTTTATGTTTATGTTGTATTTTCTTTCATGTATTTCCATGTACTAAACCAAGTCTCACGCTTATAAGTGGGCAAATTATAATTATATATGAGATGTTATTCAGTGTCTCTCATGATGTGCCCTTATATGCTTTATGCTATGACGTTATGAGATGTATGTTTTGTCCGTCGCAAGTTATATCGCATCACGCGGCTCTCACTTTCATTTCAAAAAAAAATTACCCGTATTTTCCGCTAAGTAATTCAAAGTTAAATGAGAACTATGAAGTAGCAAACTAATGATTAACCTAAATATGTTCTAGAGTATTGGGTTAAAAATTAGGATGTTACAAATCTTATGGCCGGTAATTTATGTCCCTAACTATTTCTCCATTATTTTGCATAATATAACTCAAAGACTTCAATCTTGTTATAGGTGGAATATTATCTTCCCCTAATTTTCATTTCTAAATTAGAATTTATACATCTTTTACCAAACTTGCACTCCATATATTATATATTACAAGAAATATGGCCTTTGGCCACACTTTTCATGACTACGCTTAAAAAGTATGACCTATAACTAGAAAAGGTCATGCTTCTTTAACAGGTGGGGTTTAAAAGTACCTTTCAACCATACTTGTGTGGCAATGTTTAATAAGTGTGTGGCTTATTACTAATAAAGGTCACGATTTTCACAAGGGTGGACTTTGATAATTCCTTTGGCCATGCATTTTACAAGGGTAGGCTTTGTCAATAAGTTTTGGTCACACTTTAATGACAACATTTAAAAAATGTGGCTTATCACTAACAAAGGTCATGCTTTTTATGAGGGTGGGTTCTAATATTACCTTTTGCCAACATACATGGTATATAACATTAAAAAAATTGACTAAAATATCAAAAGAGCACACTTTTCCTAGCATTGCCTATAATAAATTGGCTACACTTGCACGATTAATGGGCTAAAAAAAAGTGGTCAATATATATATATATTGCTTAGATCATATTACAATCTAAAAATGTATTATATAGTCTCCTCCTCCAAATTTAGCATTCCCACCAATTTTTCCCTAGTAAAAAAAATGGTTTAATTATACCGCAGGTCCCTATAGTTTTACTCAATTTTCAATTAGATCCCTATAGTTTAAATGTTTCTAAATAGATTCCTATAGTGTATGAGAATTTTCAATCAAGTCTCTGCCATTATGTGAAGAGAGATGGAAATGGAATATTCTGTATTTTTATAATAGCAGGGATCTGATTGAAAACTCTTATGTATTATAGGGACTTAACTTAAAATTGAGTGAAACTATAGGAACCTGAAGAATAATTAAACATATTAAGGAAATGATTAAATAACTTGAAATTAGAGTAAATTTAAATATATTTTATAATAATACCATTATCATCTACCTCAACACTGTCTCTCATAATTAATTTATTCACTAGCACTCTCTCTCAAATAATTTATAATAAGATGTTTATAATTATTAATTAAAATAGATCAATATTTATTTTGAAAAATATATGAATAAAATTAACATTAAAATTTATTAATTATAATATTTTTAAAACTTGTAACCCAATACAACTTATGAAAACATGCATCATGTGAGGAAGAAATTTTTTTCTCCAGCAGTTGTCCATATTAGTATTGCGCAAGTATGTCCCATGTCATCGTCATCTAAAGGTAAATATATACGTGGTGTAATCAAAAATATATTCTTGCATGAGTATTTTAGAATTTTCCTGCGTGATATTTACCCAAAAAGAAAACATGATTCATAGCTCATACTAAATCAGATCGGATTATCGGATCAAAATAATAGATTAAAACATGCAAATATTGTCTCTAACAAAAAATATGCTTTACAACTTTTTGGTCCGAATTGTGAATATTTGGATTTTTTTTGGTAAATCAAAACATGCAAATATTGCATGTAAATAAAGTCTAATTTTTTTCTAACAGGACATCTTCAACTAATATGTTTTGTTTTGACCCTTTTTTTTTAAAAAAAGAAAAGATAAATATGTTTATTACGTGTCCTTTTTCTTTCAAAATATATTTAGACAAGTGTGTAGCCAAAGAAACAAAGTCAATGACAAATAATCATTCTAAAAATCAATTCTGACCGGTTAATTTATTTTACGGCATATAAGATTTTGATTTTAGTTTAACTAGCGTATACAATTTATCTTGAAATGTTAAATACCAGTACTGATGAAATTTCTTTTCATTTATTTATTTATTTATAAACTTAGACAATAGTAGAATAATGATTTGAAACCTTATGAGTTTTAAATGTTTAATAATTCTTTAGGTCCTGATAGTTTCGATCAATTTTTAATTAAGTCTCTGCCGTTATATGAAGAGAAAGATGGAAATAGAATATTCCATTTTTTTATAATGATAGGGATAAACTATAGAGACCTAATTAGAAATTGAGTGAAACTATAGGGACCTATAGTATAATTAAACCTAAAAAAATTTAAAGGGAACAAAATAAAGTTGAAATAATCATCTCAAAAATTTTAGAAGGAACAAATTAAAATTAGAATTAAAATTAAATAAAGAATTAAAGTTCACTGAAAGAAAAACTAATTCCTTTTTGGCTGATGTAACAAACTAAACTCCTATCTCTTTCTTTGATCTAATTAACCTAATTAAATCACTAAAACTACTACTCTCAGAAAACTCCAAAGTTATACATGAGAGAGTGACAGCTGTGCAGCCTCATCAATGAATGCCCTACCACCTCCGTGTTGCCAACCTTTGCTCTATGTAGTCTGTGAGCACACACCACCGCCAAGGCTCATTCCTCCATTGTATGCTACGTACCTCTGCTTTGCTCACCTCTTGTGATCTCATATCTTCTTCCCCAAATCCCTTTCATTCCCAAAACCTAGTCTATGAATTAAACTCAAACCAAATGTTCAATGTGGTTTAGAATCTATGTTACACGGATACAAGTATGAGGTACAAGAATTTTAAGAAAAGTAGGGTATGAGTACGTTTATAAAAAATAAAAAATTCATAATTTTTAGATGATAAAATCCAAAACTTCAACATATATAACAAGTCTAAAGTCTAAATTGTTCAACATTACCAAAATTAAAAAAAAACTACTTAAAACATTGTTCAAGTCATAAGCACATAACAATCAAACCCTAATAGTCTCAATCTTATCATTTCCTTCTCCAGAAGAAATGGCATTACCACTTCAAAACCCTCTTGATAGATCCAGAAAATGGCAGAAACAAAAATTGCTGCAATCAAAAGTGGCGGCAACAAAAATCATGAAAATGTAACATAGAAAAATAATTACAGAAACAAAAAAAAGAAAGTAATCACTACTGCTAGAGACATATGTCAATTGGGAGAGCACATAAAGGATGCATTGGAGGGTGAAGTCGTCATTGCCACTACTGAAGGGTAAACCTGCATCACTACTGGACAGCCCAGAAGTCGCTACGCCTTGCTGCTTTAAAGGTGAAACCGCTGCACTGCCTATGTAGTGTGGTGTTGCTGGTGATCAGAGCAGAAGGAGTAGAGCAGAGAGATGAGAGCATAAGGAGTTTTGGTTGTGGTTGGTGTTAAGATTCATTTAGGATAGGAAAAATAAGAATGAAGTTTTTTTTCAATTCAAAATAGTGTAGTTTTGAATAAAAACGCGTACCTACTTTTAGGAATGCATACCCAATGCGTACCCAAACATACTTATTTTTTTTCTCAAAAAGAAAGGTATTGGATACAAACCCACATGTACCCATGCATACCCAATGTGTACCCGTACTCGGTATGGGTACTTTCAAAAAATCACTTACTTATGCTTCAGAGTTCATAATCCACTTGTGTAAAATGCCATCCCAGTTCTAGGGATTTTTTAGTACTTCTTAAGGGGGATAATGAAGATTTTTCAACTTTTTCTTCAACAGTAAAAGAAACGAAATGGGGGAGAAAATTGTCTCTCCTTACATGAGCTCATATTTGTGTTTTGTAGTCTCATTGATTTATTGCTTCATGTTTTTCTGTCATTAAGGTCTAAAGTGGTTGGATAAGAGAATTTTTTTCCTCCCATAAATCCAAAAAAGAAGGGAGAATATGTGTCAGAGTTAAAACTTTACTCTCAAGTTATAGCTAGAATGAGCCAATGAGGTTAAAGCACAAGCGTATTTTGGAGTTCACTTGTTGAAAGGCAAATTGAAATAGTTTTGCATACATAACCTTTTTATGATGATAAAAAGATGATTACTCAGGTGCTTATGACAGTCAATGTCTATGGTGCAGTTGCCATTTAACCACACTGCAAAAATGTGGCTAAAGGAAAAAATAATATAGGTAAACCTTTTCTTTCCTAGTGTGGAATGCATGTCTCTCAGCAACATCATCACTTTGTTCCAAATCCCTTTCACCAGGATCAAGCCAACAATCGATCCAAAACCAATCCAAACTCCTCCTTCCACTATTGCATTCAAATCCAAAGCCGATCCCAACAACTGCCTCAACTTCTCAACCACCTGTGCCCTCTGCTTCTGCTCATGGGAAGGTATTCAATGCGCCGGAGACACAGCAGTGCACCTCATCTTGTAGCACTTAGATCTAGGAGGTGTCTTTGCTCTTAACATGCTCTCCAACCTTAACCAACTCTGAGTTCTCAGCTTACATAACAACTCCTTCATTGGAACCATCCTTGAGGTCACCGACCTCTTCAACCTAAAGAGCCTTTTCCTCCACAACAACCACTTCACCAGTTCTCGACCGGAGTGCGGAGGTTCACGATGTTAACGAACTAATCCGGCACTATACCAGAAAAGGTGCGATCGGATGGTGGTGATAATCGGATTCTTGATGAGAGTATTTATTCTCATGGTTTCCTCGATGTGCTTCGCAGTGGCTGTGAAGAAACAGGGGAAGAGGAGCAGTAGTAAGAAGGAAGGTTCAAGTTCAGGTTACATGGGATTGAATATGGCGGCAACAGCGGAGGCAGCAGCAACGATGCAGGTGGAGCGGGAGAGGAAGTTGGAGGAGAAAATGAAGAAGGCGCAGGTGGTGGCGAAGAGTGTATGTTTACTTTTAGTTTTTGTGCTGAAGAGGGTTTAGCCATTTTTTTCATTTAGTCACATTTTTTATGTGTGGTTAAATGCCAATAGCACCATAGGCATTGACTATCATAGCACTTGAGCAATCACCCGATAAAAATAGTAAACTTGCATACATAATGATGATAAATATAGTAATCTTGTAATTATCTTTTGTGTGTGCTTATGGAAAAAACCATAAGGCTGCTAAAAAGGGGGGAATGGTTGAAGATTAAGCAATATGAATTACCTGAAGAAGCTTTAGGCTTGTTAGTGGTCTTAACAGTCTAGCACATCTAGGAACAAGTCATACGACAAAACAAGACATTTTATAAAGGTCTTTCCCATGCTTGGAAGAAAACCATTACTAGTGTGAGTGTAATTTCACAATGTACAAATAGTTTTTTACATTGCCTATTTGGATTATAATTTGAAGATTTAATGTTATGCTCTTAACATATTTGTATTTTGAAATTACAGTGAGAGTCTCTGCCAAATTTTAGTTTGAACTCTAAAATTATACTTAATAGTTAATTTGTGAAATATGACGATACAGTAGTTTGCTTGTTTCTCATTTTGATAGTTCTTTTACTAAAATTTCTGTTCAAACTTGATCTATATATGTGCATGCAAGCTACAAATTATTACTTTTTCTATGTGTTCCTTTCCTCTGTAGTATCCATTTGGGGCACAGATTAACCATTCAACACTAATTAAATTTGTTGAGCTATGAATGCAACAATATCTTTAGGGTCATTTTTCCCATATATACTGCATACATGATAGACCCCATTTGTGTCTCTAGTTAGGACCATATTGTTAGTCATTGCAATTAATTCTTTCTGAAATTTGAGAACTCTCATCAGGTTTTCAATTTGTTTTGTTTTCATGTATTGTTTTCCTAATTGTTCTAATCTTCACCCTTGACTTTTTTACATACAGAATGAACAATGGAGAAAAATTCATGAATGGTTATACTGAATTTGGTGTTGAATAGGTGTCAGATTTGTAGGGTATTGGTTTACGTACCTTTTGTGGAGTCTTATGTGGGGAGCAACTAGTTTGGAACCACGTGGTTCTGATCAATATAATATTAAGTAAATAGTAAAATTACTTTTATATCCCTCCATTTTATTTCTTCTAATTTTTCTCTCTCCCCTCCCCTTCCTACTAGAAACTCACCCAAACAATCTTGCAAAGAACATTTGGCATCCTTTGCAAAATAGCACCACTATAAGATTTTCACGGAACATAGACAAAATTACAGATGAATTTTACAATTATAGATGAATTTACAGACGAAAATATGTTGTCTATTATTTTCACATCTATAAATATTACAGACAGATTTTTTTCATCTGTAATTGGATAAAAATAAGCTCATTAAATTAGCCTATTACATATGGATTTTTTCCATCTATAACATTATAGACGAAAACATTCGTCTGTCATAAAAGAAAAAAATAAAAAATTACGTCCACTGTCATCGTTACCGCCACCACCATGCACCATTCATTGTTTCCAACAACCTCTTTCACCAATCAGGTGCCATCATAACTGTGTGGTATGTTGTGCCATCGTGTCCTTTGCCATGCCACCCCTACAAGAAACAAAGCACCAATGTTCTTATACATTAAAAACTAATAACTCAATGAAACTCAACAAAAAAGGAAGAAAATGAAACAAAAACTATAAAAAGTTACAGATCATTGCCACAAGCACAATGATCTAAACCATTTGCAAAATGGAGGCTCTGGTGATTGGCAGTGGCTCAAAAAAGGGCAACTACTGTTGTTGGTTTCTAACAAAAAGAAAGAGAAGATAAAGAAATGAAAATGAGAAATGGGGAAGAAGGAGGCACCGCATTTGTAGCCTCAATTCTAACATTGCAGATAGATTTTTCAGTATGTAATTCTGTTAATGAAACGTATCATTTCATTAAAAGAATTACATATGAAAATATTCATCTGTAATGTGCACATTAAATACGCGCCTTTTTAATCTCTAACATTACAGACGGATTTTTTTCATCTGTAATATTGAATTTCAAATTATAAATAGATTTACAAACAGGTAAATCCGTCCGTAATGCACGTGTTAAATATGGGCCTTAAATTTCAAGTTACAGACTAAAAATCCGTCTGTAATATATTGCATTTATTTTAAATCAATAATTTAAGTAAAAATATGTATGTATATTTTGTAAAAAAACAAAAAAAAAAAAGAATTCTTTAGTTATCCATTTGTGATTTTTGTCTGTAACAGTTACATGCCATGTGGCACAAATTTGGCCAACAATTACAGACAGATTTACAGATTTTGCAAAAACAAAAAAATTTCCACATTGTCATTTATTCGTTTGTAAATTCTTCTGTATCAGAGATGGAAAAATAATCCATTTATAAAATCCATCTATGTTTTGTAAGTTTCTAGTAGTGCACAAGCCGTCGTTCCAAATTTCCAACCACCACCTGAAAATACTAGATGAATCAAAGTTAACTCCACAACTGATTTGCTTAGTTTTCCCACAATGATAACCCCAACTGACATTATATTTTCATCAACAGTTTTCTATTAGATCTGAAAGTCTTACAACAATGTTTTGTTTGATTTGAATTTTTCGTAAGAACATTCCAAGAGCAACAGCGTTGTTATTGTCGATAAGAACTAACCCACCGTGCATCTGCTATATTCTTGTCATTTTTACTGTTTATAAAGGGCTAGCATTTGGTTGTGTTCCCTGGTGGATCTGTCATTTATTAGACAATATTTGTTTGATTTTTATAGGCACATCCCAAGAGCAGCGAGATGGAGAACACTGACACCAGCAGCTGTGCACACTGACGATAGTGTGACATGGACAGCAGTGGTGACTCCTCAACCTCCTATTCTGCAAACACTTGGGATGGTGGTGAGTTTGCCAAAGGATGATGGTGAGATCGTCAGTGGGTGGTGGCGGTAATGATGGAAGGTGAAAGAGTTGGGAGCATGGGTGTGAGGACTACTGGTTGCTAAGGTGGTGGTGGTTGCATTGGTTCTGCGGAGGGTCAGAGGAGTGGTGGTGGCCTGGTTTCGAGAAGGAGTGTTGGTGGGAATTAGAAAAAATTAAAAGATAAAATAGACAAATTCTTTCTCAAGTATTATTTTATAAATATTCAAATATATTAAAACAAAAAAATATATTTTAATTGTAGTTGATTTTATTCATTGGATTAAATTTTTTATGGCTGCGATTTCGAAACCATATGGTACCAAATATAGCCAGTACCACAAGAACTCGCCTTACCTTTTTCTTTCCTTTAGTTTACTATATCTATCAAACTGTGCTTCTGGTTCGCTCTTTAGTTCTTACTCTCCTTTGGTGAGTCTAGCTTTGTTAGGCGGCTTTGATTTTTCAAAGTTACTATGCATACATAGTAATTTGTATAGTAACTCTACCTAATCTGTCTCACCTACTCACGGGAAGTTACTGTGCACTTGCATAGTAACTCCCTCGAAACTCTATAAATAGAGGGGATGGAAACGAAGGAAATCCATCCCAAGCTGAATGCATTTCTCAGCTGTTTTAGAAAGAAGTGGTATAAGCTTCTTGTAGTGAGAGAAAAATAGAGAGAGTGTATAAGAAAATTCCAAGAGTGTAGTGTGAATATACACTGGGGGTTTTGGGTATATTCTCTAGATCTCTGTAATACTACTAATTGTAGTAGAAGAGTCTCACTGGGGATACACTATATTGTAATTACTCTTTAAATATAGTGGAGTATTTTTCGGAGTTTGGCCCGTGGTTTTTCCCTCAAAATTACAGGAGGGTTTTCCACGTTAAAATATTGGTGTGCAGTTCTCTTGATCTACTTTGTTGGTGCGAATAGTAATGATACTATTCACAAATAGTGACGCGGGTCCCACTATATAGTGCTATTCATAATAGTGAAGCGAGTCCTACTGCATAGTACTATTTATATGAATAGTAATTTGTGGGCCCACTGTGTAATACTATTCACCGTGCATCATTTTTTCGTCTCTTCACAAATTTGGGCGCGTTTTCGCTCACATCCATAAAGTGTTTATTACATTTGGGATGTACCGTACTCTTGATATTACTAACAAGTGGTATCAGAGCTCTTTTGGTTCGGTGGGATTTATTCTTAGTATGCTCTGTGGTTGCAGCTTAGTCTGATCTTCCACATCAGAAAAGAATTTCTCCCTAGTACTTGAGGATCAACCCTTGGTTACTATTGTTAGAAGATAGTGTGATACTGTGAGAGTGCAGTTTGAAAAGGTTCTGGCTAAGGAAAGACTTGGTATTTAAGCGTGTCCATTGTGACCCACCTCTTTCACAGGAACCCTCTTGGTGCCTTGTTTCTGATTGATTTACACTATTCCAGTATATGGTTACAGTATAAGGTTCTGACTAAGATCCAAGATGTCGGTGCCAAAATTTGAAGTGGAGAAGTTTGACGGGTCCAACGACTTCAGACTATGGAAGCTGAAACTGCAGGCATTGCTTAATCAGCAAGGTCTTGCAAAGGCGTTGGAAGGCAAAGAAAAATTGCCAGAGTCATTAGCTGATGACAAGAAGGAGGAGATGATGCTCAAAGCACTGAGTACAATACAGTTGAGTCTTGCGGACAATGTTCTGCAAGAAGTCATGGAAGAAGAAATCGCTGATTCACTATGGAAGGCTTTGGAAGAAAAATACTTTGTAAAGACCTTGTCCAACAAGCTTTATCAAAGAAAGAGACTGTACACGTTCAAATATTCAGGAAAATCAATGCAAAAGCATATAGATGACTTCAACAGAATGATCTCTGATGTTGGAGCAGCTGGAATTAAAGTAGAAGATGTTGACCAAGCCATGATCTTATTAACTTCGCTACCTCCGTCTTATGATAACTTCTGTGATACCATACTTTATGGTAGATCCGATATCTCAGTGAAAAATGTCAAAGAATCACTAATGATAAAGGAGCATCAGAAGTTAGTATCTGGACTCAGTGTCAAAGGTCCTGCAGATGGGTTGTTTGCGACGAGAGGGCGTAGTCAAGATAGAGGATCAGGAAGCAAAAGCAAGAGAAAATCAAAGTCCAAAAGGCACAAGTCTGTTAAGTGCTTTCATTGTCACCAGATAGGACATATCAGAATAAATTGTCCAGAGAAAAATGAGAAATCAGGAGATTCTGCCAACATAACAATTGAAAGTTCTGATGATAGTGATGTTGATGCTGGTTCGGCCTTGACAGTATTCACAGGAGACACAGGAAATGAATGGATCCTAGATTCTGGTGCATCCTTTCACATGACACCTAATCGAAGTTTTTGCTCATCCTATAAAAAGCGGGATGGAAAAGTTAGATTGAGAGATAATAGAATAATTCCAATTGTAGGTGAAGGATATGTGCAAGTAAAATTGGATGATGGTACTAAAAAGACGTTTCAAGCATGGCATGTTCCAGAACTGGGTAGGAATCTGATCTCATTGAGTGCCCTAGATAATCGGGGGTACAAGTTCATTGGAGATGGTGGATTCGTGAAGGTGATCAAAGGTTCAATGGTGGTGTTGAAAGGAAAATTGCAAGGCGGGATCTATCTATTGCTGGGAAGCACAATCGATGGAATTGCTATTGTTCTATCCTCTGAAAGAAATGATGATGCTATACGAATGTGGCACATGAGGCTTGGTCATATGAGTGGAAAGGAATGACCATACTTGCTGGCAAAGGCTTACTGAAAGGCCTGAAGAATTGCAAACTTGGTTTCTGTGAAAATTGTGTATTTGGAAGGCAAAAACGGGTTAAGTTCAATTCTGGCAAACATAACAGCAAGGGGATATTGGAGTATGTCCACTCGGATGTTTGGGGTCCAGCCCATGTTAACTCTATAGGTGGAGCTCGCTATTTTCTTACTCTGATAGATGATTATTCCAGGAAAGTTTGGATTTATTTCCTAAAGAAAAAAGAAGAGGTGTTCGACAAATTCAAGCAATGGAAGACCATGGTCGAGAAGAAAACCGAGCGATCAGTCAAGAGACTGAGAACTGACAATGGCAGAGAATTTTGTAGTAAATAATTTGCGGAGTTATGCAGAAATGCTGGTATAGTAAGGCACTATACTATACCAGGAACACCACAGCAAAATGGAGTTACAGAACGGATGAACAGAACACTTCTAGAGCGTGCAAGATGCATGCGAATTAATGCAGCACTTCCTAAATCATTTTTGAAATTTGAAGCGGTCAATACTTTGTATGCACGATAAACAGATCTCCATCAACTGCTATTGATCTGAAGATTCCACAAGAGGTATGGTTCGGTCGACCTATAAACTATTCTCATTTGAAGATATTTGGTTGTCCTGCATATGCCCATGTGAGTGATGGTAAACTTGAGGCGAGGGCAAGAAGGTGTATATTTGTAGGGTATGCACGAGGGGTGAAAGGCTACAGACTGTGGTGTACAGAAAAGGTAAGTTCACCCAAAATTATTGTCAGCAGAGATGTCACTTTTGACGAGGCAGCAATGCTAAATCAGAAGAAGGAATCAAATTTAGATGAGGCAGAAACAGATCATAGTGCTAGGAAGCAGGTGGAGGTGGAGATTGACTGTGGGAAGGTGAAACAAGAAAAGGATATAATGGATCAGCCGAGTACTTCAGGAATTACTCAACCTGAAGTAGAACAACAAGATGAACATGAAGATACTAGTGAACAAACCAGAGAGGTAGAGCCATACAGTATTGCTACTGGCAGAGAAAGGCGAGAAATTCAGAAACCAAAAAGATATCTGGATTCTACTACCTGTGCACTTGACTCATTAGATGCAAATCCTATAGCCTTTGCCTTGGCTATGGCGGATGGTGCAGTTGGAGATGAACCATATACCTACTGTGATGCAGTAGATAGTAAGGAGTCAAAGTTGTGGTTGATAGCAATGAATGAGGAGATTGAATCTCTTCAGAAAAATTAGACATGGGAGCTAGTACAACTTCCAAAGGGGAAAAGAGTAGTTGGCTGTAAATGGGTTTACAAAAGGAAAGAAGGAATCCCTGGCATTGAACCTCCAAGGTTCAAGGCAAAACTAGTAGCAAAGGGTTATACTCAGAAGGAGGGTATTGACTTTCATAAAGTATTCTCTCCTGTGGTGAAGCATAGCTCTATTCGAATCCTATTAGCTATTGTGAGTACATTTGACTTGGAGCTAGAACAGCTTGATGTGAAGACGGCGTTCTTACATGGTGAGCTAGAGGAGCAAATCTACATGAGTCAACCAGAGGGATTCGCAGTTCCTAGAAAGGAGAACCATGTTTGCCTATTGAAGAAGTCATTATATGGCTTAAAGCAGTCCCCGAGGCAGTGGTACAAAAAGTTTGATGCATTTATGATTGGTACTGGATATAGTAGAAACCAATATGGTAATTGCATCTACTCTAAGGAGCTTCCAGATGGTTCGCGGATTTATCTGTTGTTGTATGTAGATGATATGCTAATTGCAGCTCACAACAAGGCTGAAATTAGTATGTTAAAAACACGATTGGGAAAAGAGTTTGAGATAAAGGAGTTGGGTGTAGCAAGGAAAATTCTGGGAATGGAGATTCTTAGGGAGCGGAATAGTGGCAGGTTGTGCTTGACGCAACAAAATTATATTAGGAAAGTGCTACAACGCTTTAATATGGATCAGTCTAAACCAGTTGGCACTCCATTAGCTACACATTTTAAGCTATCTTCAAAATAATGTCCGAGAACTGAGGAGGAGGTGGAGCACATGTCTTGTATACCTTATTCTAGTGCAGTTGGCAGCCTTATGTATGCCATGGTGTGTACTAGACCAGATATTTCACATGCAGTGAGTGTGGTAAGTAGATTTATGACCAAACCTGGAAAGACACACTGGGAAGCTATGAAATGGATCATGCGGTACCTAAGAGGTTCCACTGATGTCTGTTTGGTGTTTGAAGGTCAGAAGAACCATGGAGTTGTCGGTTCTGTAGATTCTGATTATGCAGGTGATTTGGATAAAAGGAGGTCATTGATAGGCTATATCTTTACAGTCTTTGGATGTACTATTAGCTGGAAGGCGACATTGCAAACTACAGTGGCATTGTCAACTACTGAAGCTGAGTATATGGCATTGACTAAGGCTGTTAAAGAGAGCATCTGGGTGCATGATCTTTTGGATAGTTTTGGGTTGAATCAACATGTACCAGTTGTACATTGTGATAGTCAAAGTGCCATTCATTTGGCCAAAAATCCAGTCTATAATGAAAGGACAAAGCACATTAACGTTAGACTTCATTTTGTCAGAGAAAGTATCAATAATGGTACTGTTGCAGTTCAGAAGATGCCACAACTGAAAACCCAGCTGATATGATGACAAAACCGTTGCCGATTGACAAGTTTAAGAATTGTTTGGATTTAGTCAATATTTGCAGAAGTTGAAGGCTGTTGCAAAATACAAAGCCGAGGTGGAGAATTGTTAGGCGGCTTTGATTTTTCAAAGTTACTATGCATGCATAGTAATTTATATAGTAACCCACCTAATCTGTCTCACCTACTCGCGGGAAGTTACTGTGCATTTGCATAGTAACTCCCTTGAAACTCTATAAATAGAGGGGTGGAAACGAAGGAAATCCATCCCAAGCTGAATGCATTTCTCAACTATTTTAGAATGAAGTGGTATAAGCTTCTTGTAGAGAGAGAAAAATAGAGAGAGTGTATAAGAAAATTCCAAGAGTGTAGTGTGAATATACACTGGGGGTTTTGGGTATATTCTCTAGATCTCTGTAATACTACTAGTTGTAGTAGAAGAGTCTCATTGGGGATACACTATATTGTAATTACTCTTTAAATATAGTGGAGTATTTTTTGGAGTTTGGCCCGTGGTTTTTCTCTCAAAATTACAAGAGGGTTTTCCACGTTAAAATATTGGTGTGCAGTTCTCTTGATCTACTTTGTTGGTGCAAATAGTAATGATACTATTCACAAATAGTGACGCGGGTCCCACTGTATAGTACTATTCATAATAGTGAAGCGGGTCCTACTGTATAGTACTATTTATATGAATAGTGATTTGTGGGCCCACTGTGTAATACTATTCACCATGCATCATTTTTTCGTCTCTTCACAAATTTGGGCGCGCTTCCGCTCACATCCATAAAGTGTTTATTACATTTGGGATGTACTGTACTCTTGATATTACTAACAAGCTTTTCATCCATCTATCGAAAAAGGGAAAAAAGAAAGTGAAATGGAGAACTAAAATATTTCCTACTTTAATTTGGCTTCATGTTCACTGTTTGGAGGTATAACGGTTCAATGACCTTGGGTTTAATTTGTGAGTGGCCTGCATGTTGGGTGAATATTGTCTGTCAAATTGATTCAGGACTAAGCATTCCAAGTGAAGACAATATTCTTGTAAGCTAAAGTAGATATTGAACCCTATTTTAGTCTTAGTCTCACTTTTATCACAGACCTTAGCATGAGTCTATGTAAGGACATTATATGTGTGTTGAAATATGTTGCAAATGATTTTTTTTTTCGAATGGAAACAAATGAAGTTATTTAGATTGCAAATTCCATCCTCTGCTCTTGTACATTGACGATGAGCGGTTACATTGTTAATTAGTTACATTTATTGTAGCGTACTATAGAAAAGCTATTATAACATTTAGTTCTAAAATTATTCTTGTTGAATATTTTTCTTCCCTTTCTAATATTTTTTAATTTAATCTTTTATGTGCAGGATAATAATGAAGAATTGAATGGCAGTGAACATGATTATATCTGACATGTTGAAGAGACATTATGATGGCATTTTGAAACTTATTGATGTGATTCATTTAAGTTTAATTTGTTTCTAGCTCTTAGACTAATGTTAGTGTGGTTTCTAGTACTAAGAACATATATGTTGTTTAAAGTACTTATACGACTATGTTTATTGATATGATCAATTGACATGTTTTGTTTAAATTGTCTATTTCACACTCTTTTTGGTTATTAGATCATACACGTTAAATTAAGAGTTAATCTATATAATATAATTGATCTGTTTTAATGGTATTAGGTTATATAGAAATATTTATATATCATGACAAAATATTGAATTATAAATAAAAATATAAAATAATTATTACTAAATAACGAAAATGAAAAAAAAAATACTTTGCTGTGTCACATAATAGACAATGCTTAGAAGTGTGTCCATAAGTTCAAACAATAGGCCACGTTTCCTAGCGTGGTCATAGTTACAAACTTTAGGCCACATTTCTTAAGTAAGGTCATTGATGCAAACTGTGGACTAGATTTTTAAGTGTGTTCAATTGGTTGTTGGTGCAAACTATAGGCCATATTTAAAGTGTGGTCTTAGGTATAGAGTATAGACAATGCTCATAAACCATGGCATTAGGTGAGGATATAGAGAATGCTTCTAAAATGTGGTCTTCTTCTTTATCAAAGGCCACTTGTTTTCATCAAAGGTCACACTTTCGTCATACCATGACCTTTGCTTCCAAAAAACATGGCCAAAGAGCAAAAGATACACATCATTAGGCTACCCAATAAAAAGTGTGGTCTAAAGTGGGAAAGCATAGCCTTTCATAAGGATTTGGCTGTAAAGTGTAAAAACAAGAGGTTAACCACCCTTGAATCATTTAGTGAGATTCACACATGATGTACACATGATGAAAATTATTAATCTAAGGGTGATTAACCCCTCACTTCTGCATTTTATCAACTGCCTTATTTTAGAGGAGCCAAATCCTTTACTTGTTGCTATTAAAGGCCTCACATTTCCTGCATGGTCTAAGATAATTTTTCTTGTAGTCTAGTTGTATGAAAGCCATATGTTTCCCACTACTACAAACTCACAAAACACAGATGGATATTACAGATGGATTTTTTCCTATCTATATTACAGACAAATTTACAAAAGGAAAAATGGAAATTGGAATTTTTCTTTTGTGTAAAAGTTATCATATCCATCTGTAAATGTTAGCACTAACTCATGCCAAATAGCGCATAATAGATACAAATGACACTAACAAATGGAAAATTAGAAAAAAAAGCTTTTTTGTTAAAAATACAGACAGATACACAGATGGATATTTAAAGAAATTAAAAAAATAATTACAGATGGGTAAATCCATCTGTAATTTCAAATTACAAGTGCATATCATACGCTCTAATTATAGACAGTAAAATCCACCTGTAATTCAAAAAATGAAACATTGCATTTCATTAATCGCATTACAGATGGATTTTCTCATCTGTAATGCGGTTAATGAAATGAGCCATTTCATTAATGGCATTATAGACATATTTTTTGTGTAATTTACATCATAAATCCGTGTAATTTAAAATAAAAGAGGTTCAGAAAGTGTTTTGTGCAATTTTAGGTTTATATAGTTCTTGATCGAGATGTTCCTTCGATACCATTCATGGATGTATGATAGGTTACACCTACGCTAGGGGGAATAAAACTAGAATTCTATGAGGGTGTTGAGGAATTCTTATGTGTTGCTTGCAATTCACAGCAATTCGTTACTGACTAGAAAGTCAGGTGTCCATGTTCTAAGTCCAAGTGTATGAAGTTCTTAGATATTGATTCAATTAGGCATGATCTATAAAAATTCGAATTTAAACCCGATTATTGGGTATGGATTGAACCTGGAGAAGTAGTTAATGTGAAAAATCAATTTGTAATGGGTTATGTTGAGGGCAATTCAAGTGCAGTGCAATTAGGATGTATGGATGTAGGTAATGTGAGTTGGGACAAAAATAGTAGTCATTATCAAAAAATGGTTTATGATGTTGTTGAACTCGAATTTAAAACCTTTCCTGATTCTAAAGCTGAACAAGAACCTAATCCAGAGGCTGCAAGGTTTTATAGTATGTTAAAGGCAGCAAATAAGATTTTATGGGATAGGTGTGTGTACTCAGAAATGTCCTTAACAGGAACAATGTTGAGCATGAAGTCAAAAGATAATCAAACTCAGAGCTCGTTTCATCAATGGGTGCTACGTTGATCAGTGAGCTTAGTCCCCAACCTAACATTATCCCAAAAGACTTTTACCAAGTAAAACAATTAGTTTCCAAGCTTGGTTTAAAAAAAGTAAAAATTGATTGTTTTTTGAAAAGATGCATGCTCTATTACAAATATGATCTTGTATTGACACATTACAAATTCTGTGGACAACCTAGGTTTAAGCAAAGAAGAGGTGGCATAAGTGATGAGCATAAAGATGTGTCGTAAAATATTATGCATTTCTTGCTCTTAATCCCTAGGCTAAAGAGGTTGTATGCATCTATGAGGTCAACTCCTCACATGACGTGGCATAGTGACAATAAGAGGAATGATAGTATAATGACTCATCCATCTCAAGGTGAGGCTTGGCAATATTTTGATCAAGTGTATCCCAAGTTTACATCTGATCCTAGGAATGTCAGGGTTGTGTGCTGATGGGTTAACTCCAAACAATCAGTTTAATAAACTATATCCTTGTTGGCCAGTTATGGTTATACATTTTAAGCTTCCTATCAAAATGTGTATGAACAATTTATATTTGTTCTTGACTTGTACACCTAAGGTAGATGTGCATTGAGAACCATCAAGACCAGTCATCTGCAGATTGGATAGTACCCAATTCCTTCAAGCCTTGCAAGAATACTTGTGTATGGAACGGCTTCAAAATCTCTCCTTGAAGAACAAGATGAATAAGGCATCCACTAAAGATGGCTTATTGCACATTAATGGCTCAAGCACTTTGGCCATCACTAAGGCCAACTCAGTTAGTGATTTCCATTTTTTTAAAAAAACTTCTATTATTCAACTTATCAATTGAATTTGAGAGGTTTATTAATTGGATTTGTAAGAGAAGATGTTGAAAAGACCACCTACATAAGGAAAGGTGTTTCAGGTGACACAAACTCGCAAGGGAGACAAAACAATGTGGGTTGATCCACGATTTGAGTCAGCATATGTGAATATAGTTACTCACATTATATTTTCTGGTTAAGGACTTAAAATATATTTTTTGAGCCTAATATATAATTGTCTGCAGTAAATTGTAGGGCGATTATGTTTAGAGGCTGGAGGTTGCATCTGCTAAGGACCCAGAGTACATTGATAAGGATGCTCTATGATCAGAGATGGTGGGCGGCCTTTATAAATGTTGCATTTATGGCATGGGGGGTCAGTTTGAAGATTCGATGTGATCTCATGCATCTGTTATTAAGGATGCCCCTTCCCTTGTGCTTGAGATGGTGAAGGACATAGTCCATGCCCTAAATGAGGAGCTCTAGAAGGAAAATTAAGGGATGTGGAAGAACAAGGAGGCTACATGGAAAAAAAAAAGGCCAAAAAATGGAGAAAAAGGTCGAGAAAAAGGTGGCATTGAGGATGCAGAAGGAGGTGTAACAACAGTATATGCAAATGCAATAGATGCATGCATACTTCGAGCTCATGAAAGCGAGCAGCTCCGCGCCTCTTCCTTTTCCTCCACCAGCTCCAATGCCACTAGTTTTTGGGGGCGATGCGATATTCCTCCTCCTCTTCTGATGATGATGTTGCTGCTGCTGCTAATGATGATGATGATGATGGTACTAGCAATGATGATAAGGCAGATATTGATGACGCTGAGTACTCGTGATCATTTTATGTACTGCTCCAGATTTTGTTATTTTATTTTTCATATTATTATTATGGATGTTTACTTTTATTATTGTAGTGACATTTTAATTTATAATATAAAATGGTATTTTGAAATTTAAATTTTTATTCTATAAATTTCCTTACGTTTACTGATTTTTATGATAATTAGCAACAGTGAGTTATAATTATAAAAGTAACCACCAATTAAAAGTAACCCAAAAAAAATTATAAACAAATTTACAGATGGTAAATTTTTCCAATTTTTTAAAAATTTTATTATTTATAGACAGATTTTATAGTCTGTAGTTAAAATTTTTTAAAATTTTTTTTGTCTATTATAAATGAATTTTACCGTCTATAATTTTAGAGAAGGTAAAATCTGTCTATAATTGACAAAATTTGAACAAGTTTTTTTAACAATTTACAAATGGATAATTCCATCTATAACTTATACTGATAGACTAATCCATCTGAAAAATCATCTATAAATTACAGATGGGAATAAAAATCTATCCATATTGCTTATAGATACGAAAAAAAATAGATGACTCTTATCTATCTATAAATCCATCAGTAATAGTGAAATCCATATGTAACATGTTAAAGACCTGTCTATAAAGGCGTTTATGTCCTGTCAAAATCTTGTAGTGTCCTAAGCTTCTCTCCCCACATCCTTGACTTCTTATTCATTCTTTTCTCAATTCTACTACGAAGACAATATCATCTACAAAATCCATGCGGCATGACATCAAATCTCAGTTGTGTTCACCAATCAACACATTATCCAAGACTAGTATAAAAAGATATGGGCCCAAAGCTTACCCTTGGTGTAATCCTATACTCAGGAAAAATCCTCGGTTACCCCATCTTATGTCATCACGTGTCTCTACATATCCTTAATTGCTCGAATATAGGTTGTCTAAACTCCCTTTTTCTCTAAGACTTTCCACAAAACTTCCATTGACATCCTATCATAAATTTTCAAATTAATGAATACGATATGTAAATACTTCTACTCTCTCCATGTAAATGCTTCTACTCTCTCTAGCATATCTCTCAATAAGTATCCTTAACAAGTAAATAGCTTCCATAATAGATCTTTCTGGCATAAAATCAAACCGGTCCTCTGTGATAAGTTTCTTATCTTAGCCTCTTCTCAACATTCTAAGTCTACAGATTATAGGCTATAATCAATTTTCAAATTATAAATCATACTTTTAAGTCTTCGTGATACGGGCTTATAAAGTAGAAGTCTACAAATTATTTTTTAACTTAAAACTATAATTTTTACTTATAATCTATTTGCTCACTCAAACACAACAATCTTATTCAAAATAGCTTTTATATTAAAAATTGATTTTAGATTATAAGATCTTCTTTACCTAATACACACTTAACCTCATGAAACATGCATTTCAAAATATAATAAAATAATAGTAAAGAATGGAAAAGAATTTGTCAATAGAAAATAATTAATAAACTTATAAAGGTTGGAAAAACAAAAGAAGAAGTTAAGAATATGCCTCCTCACATTTCGAAAAGCAAAAGCTGTGACCAATTGGGATGTGACAATGCAGGTAGAGGGAGACTAATTAAATGGGGAGAGGAACCCCTATATATGAACGCTATGCCAGCCAAGTGCCAAGCAATTCCCAAAGACTAGAAAGAAAAATAAAAATGGGCAACTGCAGTTTTCACCTTCATCTTGTTGTTACATCATTTCTTCTTTTCACTTTCTTCCTGGAAGCTGTTCATGGCACCAAAAAGGTAGGCTCGTTTTGCTGAACTTCCTCTCACTGGCCACTGCATTCTGGTCAGGGGTTGCATTTCACCAATTGTTGGTTTTCTATCTTTGCTGCTGCAGGTTTACATTGTATACTTGGGAGCACATTCTCACGGTCCAAGCCCTACGTCTCTTGACCTTGAAGCTGCCACATATTCTCATTATGATTTACTAGGTTCGGTTTTGGGAAGGTAGAAAAACATGGGTTTCCTACAGTGCTTCAAACACACACACACACACACAGAAGAGAAAGAAGAAAAAAAAACATAGGCATTGAATCTCACTAACGAATCACACTGCTAATAAAGGAGTTAGGAGTGAAAAGTTTGGATTTGGCTTCTCCAAGATTGATAGGTGCAAAAGTGAGGAATTAATAATTCTTAGATTATTTAGTAGGATTTACATATAATGACAGATATTATGAAAAAATAACTAATTCCTTATTTTTGCATTTTATTAACTTTCTTGTCTAGAGAAGCCAAATCTGAAAAGTTTTGTTTGGAAAATAAGTTCTTCCAAGTTTCATTATTTAATGCATTGAAAATGAAAAACTTTCCACTCAAGGTTGCTTAATCACTCGATAACGAAAGTCATTTTAAATTTTAGGAGAAATTACAAAAATGTTATCTAAGATATGATAAAATTTGTGCAACTTCTATCTATTTTGTAAAATTTATTTAAAATGTCACTAAATTTATAAAATCATTGTAATAACTTTCACTAAATTTATAAAATTATTACTCCACCTTTCATTAAATTTATTAAATAATTACACCGTCCTTATCTTTTTGTACATTACATCGTGTACATTGGTGTGTTCAGGAAATGTAAGTGCTACTTGGAGTGTTCAGCAAATCTGAATATATGTTACTATAGTTTTTCGTAAATTTTATTTACGAATGAAATGTCCTTATTTATTCTCCTTAAAATATTTGAAAAATCTCTTTTAAATATGCCACCACATCATTACACGATAATAGAAAAAGTTTAGTAGTGTCGGTGGTATCAAATTTAAGCTTGACCATGAAATTTTCTATGAAAAGCTCTAGCATAGTAAAAAACTAACAGATTACTAGTAACTGTGGGCATTTTAAAAATGGATTAATTATTATGTTTATATTCTTTCACAGTCATGAGAAAGCGAAAGAGGCCATTGTTTACTCATATAATAGGCACATAAATGGCTTCGCCGCGCTACTTGCAGAGGAAGAAGCAGCAGATATAGCAAGTGAGAATGTTTCCATGTCATCAACGTCTTCCAATCATAGTGTTTTCAACTCATTTTTTGTCAATGAGCCTATGCAATAATCACCTAGTCAATCTCAATTTCGTTTCAAATTAGTTGACACAACGTTTCTGGGGCAGAAAAACCAACTGTGGTGTCTGTGTTCCTGACCAAAAAGCTCAAACTGCACACAACCCGATCGTGGGAATTTCTTGGATTACACAGAAATGGAAAGAATTCAGCCTGGCAAAAGGGAAGATTCGGTGAAAATACAATCATCGCTAACATTGACACAGGTAATTAATTATAAGCTTTTATAATCTATTGCACTGTGTACCAATTTCATAATATTCATATGTTTATAATTTACTGCACTGCGTCTCATCCTCTTACTATAAATTTTTATGTATAAAAGAAAATATAAACTTTATTGAAAATTTGATACTACTACAACAACATTTCTCCTTTTAAATCCAAGTAATAAACATGTCCAAATTAATGCTATCCTAATTTCGTCTTGGATAGGTGTTTGGCCAGAATCCAAGAGCTTCAGTGACAAGGGATATGGCCCCATCCCGCCAAAATGGCGCGGGGGTAATGTGTGTCAAATAAACAGGCTCCCCGGTTCCAAGAAAAATCTGTGCAACAGGTTTTTTTTTTTTTTTTTAAGTCTCTCTCTCTTTCAAATAATCTATATAGTTTACTCTTATGTATCCACTTGGTGCAAATTTATTAGGAGAGAAGTGAAAACACATTTCTTTCTGAGTTTCCAAAATGTACGAACCATTTAAAAGTCTAGAAGCTTTCTTTAATTAAAATCCTTAACCAATGTCCTAACAAGTTACGAAAACATAATTGATTTACTATAAATATGTACTTGTATTGAACTCCTAAATGTATATATGTACGCCCTCGAGCGTTGTTTTGAGTAAATGGAAATTTCGAGTAAAACAATAACTTGTTCGGTAAAAAAAAGAAATTACAAGGTATCTATTGGTAGTGTAATCTTTTAGGATATTCTTTTGCTACTCCTAATAATTAAATTTTAAGAATATCAAAACGCACTGTTCATAAGTGGTTGTTATCTAACCATGAATTTCACTACTTTCATTTTTTTTGGCATTTTTTGTTTTTTATAAAATTGTACTCATGACTTAATCTTAATAATTAATTGTTACAAGGTGTTGATGTACACCTTTGAAAACAGTTGAGGGTATTATAGGAAACCATAATTTTATATTATAATAGTTTAATTTTAATACATTGATAATATAATATATTATCATTCAATAAAATATCTCTATTTAAATTATTTTTAAAATAATAAAGATAAAAGTTAACCTTATTTACTAATTAAATATTATATAATAAATAATTATTTAAAACTTTTATACTTCATCTGTATCAAAATTAAATCACTTGTGTTGTTGCTTTATCATTCATAAGAATATTGGAAATCAAGCAATAATCAAATATCTTGAAAATAGTAAAATTTAACATTGAGATGGATTCATAAAGTGAAGAAAGTAATGACAAAGCAGGGGCACGATGACCAAAGGAGATGGACAAGTGGAGACAAAATTTAACGGCCACTTACTTTTTTAAAGTTTTTTTTTTTGGTGTTTTGCCGATTCACTTTTTTAAAGTTGAAAGCGTATCTCTTTAGAATCTGCTACAAAAAAATTGAGGCGGGCAGCAACCCCTATTTTCCAGGAGTAAGTTCCGACTCTACATTTTAAGTAAATTATTTTTTATTAAAAATAGACATTTTTTTTAATCAATGTAGTACAGAAAGCCAGACACTAAGTGTGTGTGTATATATATACTGGAATAAAGGCAGTAAGCATTTTTAACGGTGGTAGATGAGATCAAAATTTATATTTCTTTTATAGATTTATATAAAAATGATTTTTATATATTAATAATATTACCCACGTATTTTAAGGCGATAACGAAATTCTGATTCTAACCCAAGAAATGATTGCAAACTTTAATTGATAAGTTAACATTATTTGCACTTTTATTTTATTGTTCTTTTGTTCGTGCATTATCTTGAATTTGATACTTAGGTTTTCCTGTTAATGAATCATCTATATGTATCTTTATGAGTGTCAATTGAATCTGGAGGCATGCCTCGCCCTTAATTATACTGGGGTGACCAAAGTCTTAGGTTAAAAAAAAAAAGCGAGATCAATTTGATCTGTTATTTATGAAAAATATTTGTGTGTTATTATTATTATTATTATTATTTGAGATAGTCACGATAAAAATCGAAATGTTTCAATAGCGGGATCAATTTGATCTGTTATTCATGTAAAATGCTTGTGTGTTATTATTATTATTTGAGATGGTCACGGTAAAAATTGAAATGTTTCAATAATGTCTATATATATATATATATATACTCTATAACAAAATTTTACAGTCCACATACTAAAATTAGAGAAATATTTAGGTTTAGAGAAATATACCCTAAAATATATTTAGTTTATTTATTTAATAAATGATATTAACTTTATGGGTTACTATTATTTTTTTATTTTTTTATATATTTAATATAATAGTTGATATGTTATTTATTAAATAGAATAAAGTAAATATGCTCTCTTACTCTAATAATCTTAAAAAATTTATCTTAAAATTTAATCATTATGAATTTAATTTTAATATATTATTAATATAATAATTATAAATATTGATTCATGATACATGGCATTATAATTGCTTTTGGTACGTCAAAATCAAATCATGATTATACCACATTTTGGCAATTTAAGTGTTGGCAAACATTCTGAGTTTCTCTCATTATTTTCCAATTGAAAATCATCCCATCAAATCAAGGTTCTTCAAATTTTATCACTCTATTCATTGTTGCCCTTGCCCTGTAATGAAACAAAACAGGAAACTAATTGGAGCAAGGTACTTCATCAATGCTTATGAGGCATCCAACGGGAAGGTTCCCCGATCCAACCACACAGCACGTGACTTCGTGGGGCATGGGACCCACACCCTCTCAACCGCAGGCGGAAATTTTGTGCCGGGTGCAAGTGTGTTTGCTGTGGGGAATGGCACAGCAAAGGGTGGGTCCCCAAGAGCGAGGGTGGCAGCGTACAAGGTGTGCTGGTCCCCAACCGACCCAGCCAGTTGCTACGGCGCGGACCTGCTGGCCGCAATAGACCAGGCCATAAGCGACGGTGTTGATATCATCTCCATCTCGACAGGGGGACAAGTTCTGGTGTATCCTGAAGAGATATTCACGGATGAGATCGCCCTAGGGGCATTCCATGCAATCTCAAAAAACATTCTACTGGTTGCCGCTGCAGGGAATGACGGACCTACCCCTGGGTCTGTGGTCAATGTGGCTCCCTGGATATTCACTGTTGCTGCTACCACAATTGACAGGGACTTCAGCAGTACCATAACTTTCAGCAACGGTCAACAAATCACGGTACCATACAAATTCTCGTACTTTGATTCCCTCCAATGTTTTTTTATTTTTTATTTTTATTAATAGTTGATATATAATAAAATTATATAATAAATATATATTATATATTTTATTATTATTAGACGTAATATACGAATAAAATGAATAAAAATTACATATCATATTTAATAATAATAAAATATATAATATACATTTTTATATAATTTTATTATGTACTAAATATTTTTTTTTTTATTACTTTTCTTTTCCCCTCACAAATATCCTTCAATTAGAGTCGATTATGTTTGATCGCTAGAGATTCATATGGGCTATGGACGTACCGACAACCTTTATTAATTAACTTTTGTTAATAGTAGTACAATTTTTTTTTCAACATGTTTTTCTTATACGTTTCTTTTTCAAAAAATTAACAATGAGTTAACTTACTATAGAAAATCTCATAGATAAGAATTAATGATTTATTTTAAAATATAATAATTTATTCATTTCTCTTTAAAACTTGATAATATAATAATTTAGTTAAAAATTCAGTTTCATTTTTTAAATATAATAATTTTTTAAAAAAATTAATTGTAGGATAACTTTATTTTATCAAAGACTAAATACTTAAACAGGTCTTTCAAATTTGTATTGGAGGATAAGTTAGTTCCTTATGTTTTGAAAATTTTAAACTGGTCCTTCACATTTTTAAAAAAGGACAAATTGATCCTCCGTACAGTTCTATACAATGTACGAAGAGATCAATTTGTCCCCTTTTTAACTATATAGAGGACTAATTTATCCCCCTATTTTTTGAAATTCGAGGGATTAATTCAAAAAATTTTAAACTTGAGAAATTAATTTATCCTTCAATATAAACTAAAGAACCTGTTTGGATCTTTAGTCTTTATCAAATTAATATTTAATAAAAGTAGAAGTTAGCAAATAGCAATTATTAGGGATGAGAGAAAAAGTTGTTCGATAATCAATTATGTAGCTAATAGACATAACACTGAAGTTATTTAAGAAGAGATGTAAAAGATATTTTAATCAAAATAAAAGAGTAAAGCTCCGTAACCCCCCCCCCCCCACCCCCCACACACACACATATGCAAATTATTTAACCATATATTCTATAACTATAGATGTAATTAATTTATATCTTATTTTAATGATATATGTAATTAATTTTTTTTTATAAAAAGTATTAATATTCTTATAAAGAACAGACAACAATTATGAAAACTTTTTTCATTAGATAAAATCAAATGATGTTTTGATTTTTCTTATTATCCACTTTATTAATACGTGACTCTTTTTTTAATCCGATTTGTGACGTTAAAACGTATCGCAAAAAAATAACATAGGAAGAGTTATTATTATAAAATTTATTATTATAAAAGACAAAGTTACTATAAAAATTTATATAGGTAAAATTATTCAGTATTCCACAATAAATATTTTGGAAAAATTCAAGTAAGTCCATGTATTTTGAAAAATTTATAACTGGGTCCATGAATTAACAAAACATTTGTAATTAAATTCTTGAATATGATAAAACTGAATAGTCTAAGATGTTATCCTAAATATTATATAATAATAATTAAGTTGAAGAGTGATAGCAATATATTACCGTTGGATCACTGAACATCAACAAACGGTAATGAACGAGTGATTAAAAGCATTCGGTGATATAAGGCACGGACGCTCACAGAAACACGGGACATTGCATGACTCTAACACGGGCACCATCAAAATTGAAAAAATACGATAGATGGACATAGTAAATATCATTAAAAATTTTAAAAAAATGATACAATATTTAAAATATTATTTATATAAATTTTATTTATATGTTATTTTATTATAAAATTTAAAAGTTATATATTATTTTCTTTTTTTAATCTTATTTATATTGTATTTTTTCATATTAAAGTAAGAAAAATGTGAATTTTAAATTAAACATATACAAACATATGTTATGAGTATGTCATATAAAATTCAATAAGGACAAGTGTTAGACATGTAGACACGACACCCAAATGGTGTGTCTATACTTCATAGATTTGAAGTGATATTTCGGGACTAACATATTAATTTAACTAAAAGAAATGCTACACAACTGTATCATAAATGAAATATCATAATTGTTATCCCTAGATGAATAATTAGTAGGTGAGATCATTTTATTTCATCCAATTATCGGTATGATTACTGTTACAAATTCTGTGTATACTTTTCTAGATTCGTAGTGTTACTTTTTGACCAATTAAGTATGGAGTTAAATGTTTTTTTTTTTTTTAACCTCTTTCTAGGGCGGAAGTCTTTTCATCACCTTGCCACCGAATCAGGCGTTCCCTGTGATCCTTTCTACTGATGCTAGACGTGCTAATGCGTCGATTAGAGCTGCGTAAGTACAAACCTCAACGACAAGGTTTTCTCGAAGATATATATCTAGTTTGTTTATTAAATGATTGTTTCTTACGTACTCTATTTTTTTTTTTTTTTATTTCGTTTCGAATGTATATATGTTTTGCAGCCAACTTTGTAGGCCAGGAACACTTGACCCAGCAAAAGCAAGAGGCAAACTAGTGGCCTGCCTTAGAGAAGGAAAAATAAAATCAGTTGCTGAGGGCCTGGAAGCCCAAACCGCAGGTGCACTGGGAATGCTCATTGGTAATCAAAGACAAAATGGAAGAACGCTTGCTGCTGAGCCTCATGTTTTTTCAAGTGTGAGCTATCCAAACGGAAATGGAGGAGGAATAAAACATGGTTATGGCATAACAGCCGACAAGTAAATTATATACATATATCCTTTTCCAACATCGTTGCATTTTTAAATAAAATCTGGTATTTGCATGATATTTTTATTTGATGAAAGATGATTAGTTAATTTCTCCGTTTCATCTCACCTGTTTAAAAATAAAAAAAATACACATATTAGGAAAGAAATGGGTAAATATTAATAATAGTGTAAAAATATATTAATTTATAAGATTGTCCGTACTTAGTATGATTATGCTCTTAAAAAAATAGTAGTTAAGATACACAATTAATTACAACAAGAGTATAACTGTAAATAAAAATTAATATTTTCTTAATTTAATAAATGGGCGGATAAGATTAAGCAAAATAAAAATAAAAAAAATACACAGTTAAGATGCCATAGAAGGAGTATTAATTAACAAGGTAATTGATTACATTAGGATCAGTTTAAATTTATAAATCTTTTTCTGATAAAAATTACAAATTTTTTGTACAAACCAATACTACCCTTCATTAATGAATAATAATTATGTCAAGAAGGCTGCATACTATCCCTTAAGTCAAATCCTAATCAAAGCAAAATCGATATGATAAATTTTGCTTGTAAGTTTTCCACATACACACACACATGAAGGGTCTCATGTTCATGTATACTAACTTAATTTAAATTGCAGTGATCCTACTATAAAGTCGTCTATTACAGTAAGGCTGTCCTCTGCAAAAACAGTCTTTGGAATTAAGCCAGCTCCAGTCATGGCTTCATTCTCCTCTAGAGGACCCAATTTGATTCAGCCATCAATACTCAAGGTCTACACTTATATTCATTATTAATTATAAACTACATATATATAATCTCATCCTTATATATACATGTTGCTTTGATATTTGGGTGACTGGGATTTTTTTGGCCTGGGTTTCAGCCCGATGTAACTGGGCCAGGAGTGAATATACTTGCTGCCTATTCATTAGGTGCAACTGCATCTACCCTACTGCAAGATCCTCGTCGAGGATTTCCATTCAATGTGCTGCAAGGAACTTCCATGTCCTGCCCTCATGTTCTTTGGCATTCTTTGGACTTCTCAAAACACTCCATCCTGATTGGAGTCCTGCAGCTATTAAATCTGCAATCATGACCACCGGTAATAATATATATAAAATTATGATCATTGTAACACAATATTTTGTTGTTTCTAGTATCATGCCATATAATTTATAACTTAATCATGCCCATAGACACACACAATAAGATTATGTGGGCTGAAAATGCATATGCACTATGCAATAATATTATTGCAACACTCATCTTTTTCAAATACTCAAATATTTTATTCACAGTGGTTCATTCATTTTTTCTCACAACTTATTCTCTTTCCATCATTCATCTCATATCATGAAGAGTGTCTATACTCATTTTGGTGTTAAAACAACATTTTCCTATATTGTGGGCATAATTTGACCACATGTCCCATAAACATTGTTGGATAAGTCATGGTGTCAAATTTAATATTTAATAAAAATTAGAATTTAATTTAGATGTAAAAAAGTATTACATACACATCTAATTATATATTGACAAATCAATAAAAACAATTTCATTTAACTATCCAATACATTAAAAATCTTACAAATATATGTGTATGAATGGATTACAATTTTTACTAATAGTGCATTAAAATTAATCTCTAAAAATTATGCAAGAATACAACACACGTGTCATATTTTCATGAGATTTTTTTAACATATTCAAGTATTTGTCCTTCCCTCCAGCAACTACACGGGACAACACAAACAGGCCGATTCAGGATGCATTTGAGAAGAAGCTGGCGAATCCTTTTGCTTATGGCTCAGGACATGTTCAACCTGACCTTGCAATAGACCCTGGACTTGTTTATGATCTCGGCCTTGCCGATTACCTCAACTTTCTATGTGCTTCTGGTTACAACCAACAACTAATATCGGCACTTAATTTCAACAGGACTTTCACTTGTCCACGAACTCCTCAAAGCATAACAGACTTGAACTACCCTTCAATCACATTGCCAAATCTTGGGTTGGGGCCAATAAAGGTTACTCGTAAAGTCACCAATGTAGGCCCTCCAAGCACATATGTTGCAAGTGCCAAATTGGATGGATACAACATTACTGTGGTACCCAATTCCTTGAATTTCACGAAAATTCGTGAAAAGAAGACATTCCAGGTGATTGTGCAGGCATCAAGTGTAATTCAGCGGGGAAGATATAAATTTGGGGAATTGCTGTGGACAAATGGAAAGCATAGAGTCAGGAGTCCTATCACAGTTCGGCGCCGCAGATGAAAAATCTTCTTCTCAATTGGCTGTGTTATTATCTGGCTGGTGTGGATGCATATGTAAAATGTAAGTATAAGAATGGTGGGGTTTCATGTCACCGTAGTATATGTTGTGTGCTTTGTAATAATTGATGCGTGGGAGCGCAACATCGATCGGTAGCAAATGATGCCTTCTTTCTCTTCAATTATGAGTGTAGTATCATCTATGTGCTTTTAATCTAAAAGGTTGAATTAATATTCCAATCACTGAATTGTTCTTTTAGAAATTTTTAAAGCTAAAAAGGGTGTCGAGAATTAGACAATATTCCCACTTTGGAGTTATCATTCTCGGAAGGAAGTTTCATCCAATGTGAATCCAACGAACAAAGTCAAAGTAAAGTCTAAGTTATTAGTGTAAAAAGCTTTAGTTATCAATAACTAATTACTGGTTAACTTGAAAAGCAGTGCCAACTGTATCCGTTTCGGTGGATGATTAACTGTATCTGATTCCTCTGCACCAGCTTCATCTGCCGTAGCTGGTTTGATTAGAAAAACAAGCACTACACGCCATCAAGGCACACAAACTCTAGGGTATTTGAGCAAAGAGAATGTTCCTGAAAAGTCCCGAATTGAGTAAGATAAAGCTCAGAGAACAAAGAGTCTCAAGAGTATCAAGAATGGGAGATACTTCGTCTGCTTTTTCAATCTGCCTGTAACGTCAATGATACTTTCAAAATGTGGCACAAAGATCAGGACACACTTCTCATAAAGTTGCTCATCAAATATTATCTCAATGTAACATAGTATTTCAAGCATATCAGGCTTTTCTTCAATACAGAGCCATGGTAGCAGAAATCCAAGCGTTACGGAAAAGAATTTCTTTACATTGCCACTATAGGATACCTTCAATCCCATGGAATAAATAACTCACAGACTCACATTTCCATAGAATATGGAAATTCGGTTGTGCTGCGAGAGAACATCTTACTGAAACAGGTTTATGACTTGGGGGTGAGGTCAAACTTTAATCTCAACCAATATATACAGTAGATCTCAAAATATCTCTTAAAATATGTCTTAAAAATAAATATAAATAACATTATTATTTTTTTAGGAAAAAAAGATTACATCCTTACCTGGGCCGGTCTTCTTTATTTATTTAAAGTAAATAAATTCTATATCAAAGTATCACTTTTTTTAAAGTATCTTTGTTGTTGCTGAAGAAAAAGTGCGTTTTCATATGGGCTATTGGCAAAAATAAAAAAAAAATAAAGAAGAGTTTGATCCAAATATTCCCGGTTTTGTTTCCTACAATAAGTCTGCCCTCTTGTAGATGCTAAGTTGATTAATAGAAAGACATGTTATCTAATCCTGATGGTCGATCCTCGATCACTGTATGTGACATGAAAAAACTCATCCAATAACCCATTATATTCCACCTATTAACTTATCCTATCAAACCTAATAACTCAATTTTCAATAATATAGTAATATTTTGACATATGTGATTATGAATATGTACTCCATATATGACTGCTGGCTACCATATAAGAACTAGAAACATGGTTCTTTTATTTGTTAGCTTCACATTTAATAGAGATAGACAACCATAAAGATTAAAATCAGAAAAAGATTGAAAGTAACTATATTTATTGATATAATATTCTTTAATTGAATGAATATGTAAAAATATTGTAATGTATTTCAATTAAATCAAAGTTTTGTTAATGTTTACCAAAAAAAAATAATTAGGGAACAAAATCAAAGCTTGCTTGTTTTTCAAATATCTATCAAAGCCATATTTAAGTTGTTTATTTATATTTGTTCCCACTTGTTTTTTTCTTTTACCAATCACTGAAGAAACGTCTCTTTCAGATGTGAAATCGACATTATCTACCTTTGCTAAAAGCAATGTAGATATTATCGCAAAGTAATGTGAACTGTGAAAAACACGAGCTTTGTTTGAGAAATGGAGTCACTAATTATATGCTAGTGACCTTCGAAGAAAAAGGGGTCATCACGAAAGCCAAAGTGCAAAATTATGGAAAATGTTTATTGCGTTTGTGCAAGACTTTCAAAAGTGTACTCATGTCAACCATGATCCGTCGTCTTATGCATTCATATCCACACACAGAACATCTGTCATATATCACCAGCACGCCTTCCATTAACAAGAGTATTCTGCAGCCCCTGATTCAAAATTCTTGTTATACTTGAACCAGCCAGCCTACTTACCCATGTCTGAAATCATCAAGTCCATGGAGATTCTAGCATGTTGGCGGATTCTCTTCATGTCCCTTTGTGTCCTTCTAAAGCTCCTCTCTTCACCACCACAAGTTGCTTCTTTGGCATCTGCTGCTGCCACAATTGCCACTGAAAACAGTGAAGCAAGTGCTCTCTTAAAGTGGAAAGCCAGTCTTGACAACCACACTGTCTTGTCATCCTGGACAGGTACTAATCCATGCAAATGGCAAGGAATTATATGTGATGATGAATCCAAGTCCATCATCGGGATAAATCTTACAAATCAAGGACTGAAAGGTACACTCCACAATCTCAGCTTCTCCTCATTCCCTAACCTCCTCAGCATAGATATATACAACAACAGGTTTTATGGAACCATCCCCCCACAAATTGGTAACCTGTCCAACGTTAATCATTTGAACTTTTCTAATAATCTTCTTGATGGTTTCATACCCAACGAAATGTGGACATTGAGCAGTTTGCAAGGGCTTGATCTTTCCTACTGTGATCATCTAAGTGGGCCAATCCCCGATTCCATTGCAAACTTGGCCAACCTGTCATATCTGGATTTATCAGGCAACAGTCTGTCTGGCAACATTCCTCCTCAGATTGGAAAACTAATCAACCTTAAGTATCTTGGTCTTGCAAGTAATAGTCTATCTGGTTTCATTCCCCATGAAGTCGGAATGTTGACAAGCCTTCAAGTATTTGATTTGACACAGAACACTCTCTCTGGTCCTATCCCTTCCACAGTTGGTAACCTGAGCAATTTACTTCTTTTTTTCCTTTCTAATAACACCTTTTCCGGGCCAATCCCACCCTTTGTGTGGAACATGTCTAGCTTGTCTTGGCTATTTCTTAATGGAAATAATTTTTCTGGATCAATACCTGCTTCCATAGATAACACCTTGGCCAATTTGGAGCGCCTTTTTATTGATTACAACTACCTTTCTGGGTCAATTCCGCCCACCATTGGAAACATGACAAAGCTCACCCACTTACTCCTGCGCTTTAACAATTTTTCTGGATCAATTCCTTTCTCTATAGGTAATCTGATTAATTTGGAGCAACTCAGTCTCCAAGGAAACGATCTCTCTGGACCTATTCCAGACACAATTGGAAGGTTGAAAAAGCTCTTCGATCTAGAATTGTCCTACAACAAACTTAATGGTAGCATTCCACTGGTCATGAATAACATTACCAACTTGGTTGCCTTTTTAGTAGACAACAATGACTTCACCGGCCACTTGCCACCTCAAATCTGCCAAGGTGGGTCACTAGAGTACTTGAATGCTCAGTACAACCGTTTTACCGGTCCTGTACCAAGAAGTTTGAAGAACTGCTCTAGTATTGTCAGTGTCAGGTTAGAGAGAAACCAGTTGGAAAGAGATATAACACAAGATTTTGGCATATATCCGAATTTAGAATATATTGATCTGAGTGACAATAAATTTCATGGCCAAATTTCACCAAATTGGGGGAAGTGCCATAATCTTGGTAGCTTGATCATATCCAACAACAATGTCTCTGGTGGTATACCACTAGAACTTGTTGAGGCCACCAAGCTAGGCAGGCTTCACCTTTCTTCAAACCAATTGGTTGGAAAGGTTCCAAAAGAACTTGGGAACCTGAAAAACTTAGTTGAGCTCAAGATCAGCAACAACCATCTTTCAGGTAACATTCCCACAGAAATAGGATCATTGAACAATCTCCGATTCTTGGATCTAGCAGGAAATGAATTAAGTGGCAACATTCCAAAACAAGTTGCGGGGCAACACAAATTATTGGAATTGAACTTGAGCAACAACAAACTAGAGGGAAGCATCCCCTCTGAGTTTGGCCAATCACAATCTCTTGATTCTCTTGATCTTAGTGGGAACTTGTTGAATGGAACAATACCATCAGTGCTCGGACAGTTGAAGCAGTTGCAATTTCTGAACCTCTCACACAATAATCTTTCTGGCACAATCCCATCCAGTTTTGATGGCATTTCAAGCTTGACTTCTGTCAACATATCGTACAATCAGTTAGAAGGGCCGCTTCCAAACAATCAAGCCTTTCTTAACGCTTCAATTGAATCATTGAAAAACAACAAAGGCTTGTGTGGTAGTGTCACTGGCTTGGTGCCTTGCCCAACCAACCGTAGCCGAAAAAGTCACAAGGCAATCCTATTGGTATTATTTCTTATCTTAGGGGCACTGGTACTTGTACTTTGTGGGGTGGGTGTTTCAATGTACATTCTTTGTAGAAGGGAAAGAAAGGAAGAAGTCACAGCCAAAGAGGCACAATCAGAAGAACACTTTTCCATATGGAGCCATGATGGAAAAATGTTGTTTGAGAATATCATTGAAGCTACCAAGAATTTTGATGACAAATATCTTATTGGTTTGGGAGGGCAAGGATCCGTTTACAAGGCTGACTTACCTTCAGGTATGGTTGTTGCTGTGAAGAAACTTCATATGGAAACAGATGGGGAGGAGAAGACCAATTTGAAAGCATTTGAAAGTGAAATTAGAGCATTGACAGAAATCAGGCACCGCAACATCATCAAGCTGTATGGATATTGCCAGCATTCAAGGTTTTCATTTCTGGTTTATAAGTTCTTGGAAGGGGGCAGTTTGGATCAAGTACTAAGCAATGATATGCAAGCAACTGCATTTGATTGGGAAAAGAGGGTGAATGTTGTTAAAGGTGTGGCCAATGCTTTATCATATATGCATCATGATTGCACACCTCCTATAGTTCATCGGGACATATCAAGTAAGAATGTTCTTTTAGATTCAGAATATGAAGCTCATGTCTCTGACTTTGGGACGGCTAAGTTTCTAAAGCCTGGTTCAACTTGGACCACACTCGCAATCACATATGGGTACGCAGCTCCAGGTTAGTCGATTTTCCATTGTATTTAGAAATGGAAATGATCACATTATTGCAGTTTGTTACACCACCTTTTGCATTGAAATTTTGTTAAGCGATTGGCTGAGCCATAGAGGAATTGGATTAGACTAATCCCAAGGCAAGAATTGGAAGCAAAAAAGTGATGTCCTTAGTTACTTTAATTACATTGCTTTATGTATAACTTCAAGATTTTGATGTATTGCAGAGTTTGCCCAGACTATGGAAGTAACTGAGAAGTGTGATGTTTATAGTTTTGGAGTACTTTGTTTGGAGATCCTTGTGGGAAAGCATCCAGCAGATCTCATCACTTCATTGTTGTCATCATCAACAGCATCAATGACTTACAATTTGCGATTGGTTGATGTTATAGACCAAAGGCCTCCTCATCCTGAGGATTCAGTTGTTGGGGGGATCATCTTGATTGCGAAGTTGGCACTTAGTTGCTTGAGTCCAAGTCCACATTCTCGCCCAACCATGGATCAAGTTTCTAAAGAGCTCATGATGGGAAAGTCACCTCTGGCAGAACAGTTTCCAATGATCAGAGTTGGACAACTCCATTGAATATTTAATAGTATTTTATATCGTGTGCTTGTTTGCTGTCATTGTATATCGTATATATAGTATGTGAAAGTTGCTTTCTTTGATCTTGTTTTCACCAGCAAAGAGTAGCTAGGATTTTGATCCGGGTCATCCAGCTCAAGTTTTAGGTGATTCGGTAATAAAGTGTGTTGTTTCTATGCAAAGTTACTGTTTCGAATAAAAGTTGAGCAAAGTCATTATTAAGTATTAACTTTTCAATTAGTCCAGATGAAAAAGTACTTTTTGACACTAGTCGCGAAAAGAATAACAATATTATACGTGGACTCGGTTATTGATTTGGTCCGAGATAATACAGGAAAAATATATACTCTTACTTTTATAGGCTTTGATGGAACATCACTTTAGGATGTAGCCCACGAATTGTGACATGTGGGGCACATGCAAGATAACTTAAAAAACTAAGAATGCCTAGTAAAAGAAAATAATTTTTGGCTTTTATATTTCTAAACTAGCAAATTAAATAAGCATTGTGGCATAGTAATAACACATAAGTGAAGCAAATGCCTGTGCTGACCTGCTGGCTAAGCGAGGGGCCAATCAACTTCAAAATTTGAGGACCTGGAACTCCCCTCCATCTGAGTTGCTCGATTGTCTTTCCTCGGATGCAAATGGTGTAGTTTATTTTCGTTCTTAGTTTCCGCTTCTTTGCTTTCTTTTCTTTGTTCACCAAAAAAAAAAAAATAGTAATAACACATAATTACACTAGAATCGTTGTGAGCCCTCAATTTCAATTTAATAATAAAAAATTACACAGAAAACATGATGGAAATACGTAAATAAAGTTTTTTTTTTTATTTTAGTTACGTGAAAATCCTGCCAAAGTGTCACAGCTTTGTATAATTGTATCCATGCAATGATTTGAAAATCTATTCGATGTGAAAGAGAACTATGCATTCCAAAATTTGTCATTACTATGACATCTTCCTCTGTATCCCATTGATAAAGTTATTAAAAAAAAAAAAGGAATTAATGGTGTGTATGAACACTTTCCTTGTGGAATAAGCACTCTCGTCCAATCCAACGATAAGGGTAAGTACCAAAGACAATGGATACATACGAAGATTTGTGTGTGTCGAGATATCAAACAATTTGACTCTCTCTTTAAGTCTTAATCTAATGATAAGGGTATCTATCTTTGTTTTGTTGCTTGAAGATTTGATATGAGGAAAAGATTGCTCTAAGTCTGGCAGCAATATTTGTATTCATAAAGTTTTGGTCCATTTTAATTTTTGCTAATTCTGCATCTAGGCACTGAAATTTATTCTCCCTGTATCTATCTATACGCCTACTGTTAATCTATTAGAACCATCTTAATTTGGGTCACGTGTCTGTTGTTTTACAAAACTTAGAATGAAAAATTGACTACTGGTTTTGACAAAATTTTATGCGAGTTGCCCATGTATTCATTTGTATATACCGGTTGGAATATAGTTTTGTTTTCTTATCTTTTTTTTCTGTTGAAGCATAATATTCGACTATTGGTTTCACTGGATCAATTTTCTAATTGCTCGCTTTGTTGACATTATACTTTTTGAAAAATATTAACTTGAGCTATCTTTCAAAATGAAAACAACTGATTCTTGTTTGTTATCAAATCTCTGGCTTATCCCTGGGAGTTATTAACAGTTCAAATTTCAAATTATTTTTTATTCATACATGATGGTTACCTAAAGATAAACCATATATTTGTTTTCAATAATTACTCAGCTTTACCAAACGACAGCTGTTGGCCTTGGACTATCCACTAGCTAGCATGGGTCTAGCTAGGAGGAGATCCCTTTAAAAATTGAGCAAACTTTGTTGACTGTCTTGAGAATTTTCTTTGTGCTTTGTCATATTTTATTTTATTTTGTGTCATGTATATTAAGTACTGCATGTTTTGCTTCATGAGACGGGACGAGTTTCATTTACTTGCATCTCTTAAATCGCGAACGGAGTCGTCACTTGCGTCCATAACTTGGAGCTGACTGTCCTATTATTTACCCTTTTTTATTATTTTGGAGATACGTACTAGTCTTTTTATCCGTTTGGAATTTTTTTTCCTCCATACTCCTATAAGAGTAATGATATTTATTAGTTATTTGTAATTAAATTGAGCCACATATTTCACTTACTCAAATTTTTTAAAATCTATCAAATCATAACTATTGATTACACAAATATTATCGATACCCCATGACTACTGAACTAAAACCTTTTTTTTTTCTTTTAACAAAAATATTAGGGGATAAAAGTGGAGATGAGAGTCAAATTCATGACCTTATATAACTTATGAAAATATACAGAATCTATCGCTAGACTCTGAACTCGCTTACCATTGGAGATACTATTTGACCAACAGCTTATTTTTTTGGTCATGATATGGGCTGAAGTTTTCCTTTTCTTTGGTGGGCTAAGCCTTACTTTGTAATGGACTAATTGGTCATTAAAAAAAATTAGTCATCTTTTTAAAAATACAGAAAAATATATAAATTTTTTATATAGTTTTCTAATTATATATTATTATATTAATAAAAAAATGACTCACCCTATTTTTTAAAAATTCATGTACATAAAAAAAATTTAATCAAGTAATCGTATAAAATAATTTATATTATCAGGATATTTAAATTAAATCTAAAATATAATAAGATAAAAAATAATGAAAGTGATAACTTTTAACCTCAGTTTTTAAGAAAAAGGCTACTTTAATACACATTTATAAGCTAGAAAACGTAATTTTGTCGAAAGAAAAATACAAAAAGAGGTAGCAGCAGATCTTATAACTATTCTTTTAAAATGCCAAAATAAACACTAATAATAGAAAAAGGTCGAAAGCAAAACTAGAAAATAAAAACTAAAAAATTGCAAAGAAAATATAAAAAGGAAATTATGAGACGTGTCGCAACCGAAATTGAGAGGGAGCAGCAAAAAAGATTAAAAATGGAGTTACGATCAAGTTTTATTTAAATCGAAAAAAATGTGAAAAACCCATTATTTTAAAAGAAATGGTTTACAGAACCATATCAGAGTTCGGGAGTCAATTATGCACAGGAAAAAACAACAGATTTATTTTTGTAGCACCCCTAATACATCTGTATTGCGATACGACTACCTTAATTGATTATGTTAATTATTAATAACCTTTCAAAATATTTATTTTTACCATTTTTATTACTAAAAAAATTTACAAAAACAAACAAACATCTCTTTTTTAATTAAAGCATAAAAAGATAATTTTAAAATATCAAGCTATCACAACTCAAATATCCAATATTTATTTAACAAGTCATCACGACTAAGTTAACATCTTTATTTAAAATAAAATATTTGACAAATAAATAAAATATAATAAATAAAAAATTTCATTACAATAATCACTTATGAATAAGATAAAAATGATGAAAATTTAAGTTTGGCTTCACAGGGATGCCTACTCCTACACATTCTCTAATACAATAAGAAACCCAAAGTCATGTAATTCTTTAAAAAATATTTGTTGATATAGGTTTCAAAATATCAAGCTATCACAGCTAAGATCTAGAACATAGAAAATGAGAATTATTGATCAATTACAACTTCCTTTTCTATGCGATAAGAGAGATAAGAAATGTTTTCCAAGACATAAAAAAAAAAAGGAAGAAAAGGAGTTTGGCCCAAACTAATAAAAAGAAAGAAAGAAAAAAAGATCAACTAAGTCCAAAATCAAAAAGAATGATAAACCCAATAAGCCCCAAAATGATATAGCCCAAATTAGAAAAAAAAACAAAAATGTCAAAATAAAAATTAAAAAAGGAGCAGAACAACTGTAGGAAATAAAAATAAAAAAAAAGGAAAAACATTGACAAAGAAAGACACTAAGAGATTTGGGTTTCCATCAAACGTAAAACAGAGAGCTAAAAGAGGGGTTTTGCAAACAAAGTGAAATAGAGTGAAAGCATGGGCGTGGAAGCCGACCAACATAACTGCCTCCGATGATGGTGCGACAGCAGCGGGATGTTATCTAGAGCGGCGGTAATAGGGTAGGTGACATGACGATGCGGCGAGGAAGGCAGAGGCTCAGATGGCAGCTTGAGGCGAGGCGTAATGGAGAATGAAGGTGCACAGTGGTCATAGTGGTCTGCAGCTGATAGTGCTGAGGCAATGACCCGAAGTAGCGACGCAGTGCTAAGGCGGTGACCCAGAGCAGTGGGATGGCGGATGCATGGTACAAGAAGAGACACTAGTGTGGTGGTGGTGCGTGGTATCATGGTAGCTGTGCAGCGGCACAGGGCAATAATGAAAGGGGAGGCTGAGGGCGGCAAGTCGGTGTGTAGCCGATCCACCACTGTGCACAGTGGCTGTAGAGCGATGGAGAGGATGACGAGGTAGCTGATGCGGAGAATGGTGGTTCACGACTGAGGAGGGAGGACCACGGTGGTTGGGTCTCTGTTCCCTTTTCTTCTTCCCCTTTTTGGTTGTTCAGTTTGTGGTTTGGGACACGGTACGGTGTTCGGCTCTTTTTTGGTGAAAGTGACTGTGCTTGTGATAATGCTAAGGCTATTTTTAGTAGACTAGAAAAAATTAGAGTAAAAGTTGAAGGAACAAAAATTCATGGATTAACAATTAAAGGAATAAAAGTTTCTTTTCAAGTTGTTTGGTGAAGAAAAGATACAAAACCAGATCCCACAATTAAAATAATACCTCGCATGCCACCCTTGTTATGATTGCAATTCATAGCACCACCTTCATCATCCATGGCAGAACCACCACCGTCGTGACCATCAGCTCTCAGCAGCAATTATGTTAAACGATGCGAGTGCAGCTACCACCTCCACCACTAGTTGTCATTGCTATTGTCGTCAGAGTTCACTGCTAGTTGCTGCTAATGTTAGTGTTGCTTTGTAGTTATTGTGTTGCTAGTGTCCCAGAGATTAGCACCACTACTGATTGTCGCTACTTTTGGTGCTAAGCTACTTGTGTTGTGTGTTGTTGCGAAAGGAAAAATGGAGAAGAATATGGGAGAAGGTTAAAGTCATGTTTGTTGTGAGGTTGTTTTGTGTTTGGGGTTTAAGTTGGGTTATGGATGATGGTGAATGAGTTATGGTTGTGTTTACTGTAAAGATGTTTTTTGGGTTGAAAATGGATATTTGGCAATATGGAGGATGAAAGATGGTGATGGTTTTTTTGATTTAGGAAGAAGATGAAGATAGAAAATAGCAATAGGGAACAAAATAGTGACGATGGCATGAATGAAGATTTGGGTTAACGTAAAAAGGCATTGCCATGACAAAAGAAGTGGACCATGATAAAAAAAAAATGGGCTATCTTTTTATCATTTATAGAATTTTAATTTTTTTTTTATATGTTTAAATTTTTTCAAAGCAAAGTATAACCCTCTTTTGGGCTCAAAAGACATGAATGAAAAGGCTATAAAAAAAGTTTTAAGCATTCTTTCTAAATTATAACATATGCAATATTTTGGTTTTTTGGTTATGATCAGACAAAAATGGGTTTTGACTAGATTTTTTTTTTTTGTAAAGGAGCAAAAGAAAGACAAGAAAAGGGAAGAATTATCTCATGTAAAAAATTCCAAAAGTATCTGTCAAAAGAATGAAGTCAAGTCCAAGTGGAGGCTAATCTTAGCAATAAGCCTCAAAAAGAGAAGAGGCCCCTTACTTAGCAAGAAAATCCACGACTTGATTATCATCTCGATAGACATCAGAGACTGAATAAGCCTAATCCCAATCCAATAGATTCTTGACATCACTCACCAAAGAAGCATATACATGTGTAACACCCGTTGATAAAGTCAGGGAATGATTGTCGGTGCAAAGAAGGTACGGATAAGAAGTGGCACCTGGCAAACTTCTAAGTAGAGAGGTACATGAATGAACCAATTACACACCCAAATGAGAGGGATTCTGAGACTATGTAGCTATGAGACTATACAGTTAAGGAGGGCTTATATGAATTGATTTCTACTACCTATACCAACAAGATGCATCTTCTTTTCGGTAGCTCATCACTAAAGAACTCCACAGTTAAGCATGCTTGACTTGGAGCAATTTTGGGATGGGTGACCTCCTGGGAAGCATGTGAGTGAGGACGTGTTAGTTTGCAGGGATAATCGTCAATCCATAAAGCAGCAGGGGATGTTACAACATGCAAGGGAAAAGGGCAATCAACAGATGCAAAATCTCCAAACAGTTCACCTCACAGATAACTTGGCAATATCCACGCTCCCAAACAAGAGCCAAGCCATATTAGCTCAGCACAGAAGTTATTAACTCTAGGAATATATCCAGCATAATCAGTAATCCAATTTCCATCCACACCACAGATTACGCCGCCAAACCCCGCTAGGCCAGGATTACCCAAAGAACTACCATCTGAATTTAGTTTGACAAAGTTAACTGGGGTCGGGCTCCACCTAACCCATCTAAGACTGGACAGGTGCGGCCTCTGCAAATCATAAACAATAATACACATGTTCACAATTTGCCAAATGCACCGCACCTCTGTTAAGGTGATCGCTCCCAAAAGAGAGTGACACTAGCAAGTATACTAGGTCATCAAGTAATAAAGTAAAAATAGGGTTGTCGTACCTATAGGGATAATTCAAGTACCGATTTTAGTTAATTAGATAACAAGTTGAACAATTGAAAAGAGATGATATCAAAGGAATTTAAAGACTAAAATACTGAAACAATGTAAAAGCGATATAAGAATTGATGGAATAAAATGCTAGGGTGATTTACTTTAACTGTGTAAACAAAATGCAACATAAATATCAATGTACCTTGTTCAAATTTAATTAAGTGATGGTAGGGTCATCGTGTTACTAAAAGCCTTTCTCAATATCATCTAATGCCACCCAAGTAGAGTCAAGCACCTAATCTCTTAGCATACTTAAGTCTACAAGTAGTTCTCAAACCCTTCAATACCACATAAATTATGTTTGCCTATCTCTAGATGTCATTCAACTCATGGCATTGCATTCATAGGCATGGCTCTTACTCCTTTTTCTCAAATTTGTAACAACCCCTATAATTCTAAATTGGTGATCAAGTAATTCAAGATAAATAAACTCAAATACAATGCTCACTATTAAATGAGAACAAGACATAAATTCATTTATATTAACATAATGTTAAACACATAATCTCCATAAATCACCCTTAGTAAAGGGTTTACTTACAAGTCATGGGAAATGAAATAAAAGCAGTATAGATAAAAGAAAGATGAGAAAAGGCCATGAACAAAGAAAAATACACAAGAGGTTGAAGACAAAATCAAGAAGAGCCTTTTCTCCAAGTTCTTGAAGCCCCAATCCGTTTGTTCTCTCCAAGCTCTAGCCTCCCCTCCTAATTTGGTATTCTGATGTCTACCTCCCTTTCCAGAACGTTTGCCTAGATTTTGGTGCCAATCATGGGCTACCAGAGTCATTACAGAGGCCTAGTCCACATGTCATATTTGTGCACTCATGCTGTAGCATGGCTATAGCTACGTTGGAGTGTAGCTTAAGTGAAAATGTGAAAATTCTGACAGCAACTCACGCTGTAACGTGGATTCCCACACTGTAGCATGGCTTCAGTTTCAGGATCCATGCTTCAACATGGATTTCTATGCTTCAGCATAGATTTCTGACATCCCTTTAGCACCAATTCTTGCTCCTTTGTATGCCTAACTAAAATGCTTTCCTAATCCTCTTCCAAAAAGCTACAAAACTAATGGAAAACATTAACTAGAATACAAGATTAAATGTGAGTGTAGTCATGCAAGAATTTAAACTAAATGATGTAAAAAAGGAAACCATGAAAGCTAAAACTATCTATTTACAAACTAAAAGTTCTAAGAAAACTAAAGAAAAACATAACTCCTAAGAGAGTTATCACAACCCCCAACTTAAGAACTTGCTTGTCCCCAAGCAAGTCTCAAGACAACACTAACAAGTAAGATGGTATTTACATTTCAAAATATTTCCAAGTTGTTGGTCCACAACACCTCATCATTATTCCAAGAGTTAGTTCAAAGATTACCAAGATCAACAATCCAAGCAATTGACCATCTAATTGTGCAAAACTTTTTATAAGAAAATCAAACCTCTGTGTACGTGCAAAAAGTGACAAAGAAGTAATTCTTATCATGCCAATGCCAATAGTTAAAAAGAGACAAAATCAAAATAAAGCAAAATCTCTCTTTATATATCCACAAAATTAATAACTAGCCAAAGATCAAAATGACTAAATTAAGCTTGTAATGTTAGCCCAAGTTAAGGTATGATGACAAGTCATTTAGGCTCATTAATTACCCTCAACATAAGAAACCCTTCACTTCTAGTCCACTACCTTCAAGTAACCCCCAACTTGTATTATTGCTACCCCTATTTCAATTTTTTTTTATACTTTCATTTCTCAATTGAGAACCAATCAAATCCAACTAATCACAAGCCACTTTCCTTTCTTTCTTTCTCTCTCTCTCTGTTTTTTTTTTTTTTTGAAGTTTTCTTTATTCACATGGGAATACACATTTCCCTTTTTAGTGCTCTCTTTTTTTTTGGTATTATTTTTTTTATAATCATTGACCTATAGAAACTAAGTTAGGAGCTGGCTTATTTTCATGAACTTAGAAGCTTTAGGCTTGAGGTAAACTAGGTTCAAAATTAGGAAATGAAACAAAAGAGATTGCTAGGCTTGTAATATGGCTCAATCAAGAAACACAAGTCTAAAGGCTCAAAAGGGGTGACAAGGGTTAGTGTCAAAAGGTGGGAAAATGGTTTCTTTGTGGCTTCCAAAAAATGGCCTAGATCACTTCTAAGGCTAGTTCCTACTCATGCTTATCTCTAGAGAGCATCAAATGCAAAGAATGCATGTCACAAATTAATTATGGGAATGAAACATGATGATTACTCATCCTAAGTCGCTCATCATAATGCATGCAATATGGTCAATGTTTCCCTACAAAGAATAATACACAAGAAGATTTTCAACACTCAAATAGTCAATCCAAGTTACTAAAGAATTAACAATCAAAACAACCAGTCAATCATTGGAATGGACCACAATAATAATAATTTTTCAGCTTTTTCTGTTTCTTTTTTTTTAAGCACCCCTAAGTAGAGAAAATTAAAACAACAATTGAAAACAAAAATCAGTTAAAAATTAACAACTACAACCTACTCCAATTACAATCTAAATCCCCCACCCCCAACTTAAAAATTTGTGTTTGTCCCCAAGCACACACAAGCACAATAAAAATCACAAAAATAGAGGGAAAAGGGAAGAAAGCACCCTATGGTCAATCTGAGTCCTCCATAGCATCAAGGTCAACATCATCGTCATCTGAATGGCTCTCCTCTTCTTCTTCTTCTTCTTCTGCATCATCTTCATCATCATCTTCCTCTTCATCTTCCTCTTCTCCATCTTTTGAATCACCCCGACATCTCGTCATTTCTAGTATCCTCATCATCATTATCAGAGGATAGCAGAGCAAAAATGGCTGGGTAGTCATGATAGGCATCTGGGTTGCCATGCATTATCATATCATCTAAGTGATGGAACCCCCTATCTACCCCCTGATAGATGTTGCTCAATTATGTGTTCATTGTCATGTCAAGCTCATCTATCCTGGCCATCAATGAAGCAATATTTGGGCCTTGAGAAGATGATGAGGCTAGCTGCCTCTTATCCCCAAAAGAGCCAGGTTGATCAGTGCATAGTTTTAAAACCCGGCTCAGACCGGCCGGTTGAATCGTTAAACCGGTGAACCGGATATGTGACCGGTCTGAGCCATCTATCAAATCGGCCATGTCAATGAACCGGAATGAACCAGCACAACTCAGTCGAATTCAATGAAACTCGGTGACTCAGAGCTCACTCAAAGCTGACCAGCTCATTGAGCAAATAAAAATTTTCAGAACTAAATAAAACTTTTGCTTGCCCATTTAAAGTTGGGCCCGCGGTGTCAGTATGCTAGGAAAGAAGAGAAGAACTATATATATATATAGCACAATGACCAGGCTTTTACTTAGCAACTCTTCAATGTGGGACTTTTGCTAATAGCCTTAACTATCTTTTCTGTCATTTTCGTGGGAACCAGTATCAAACATTCACTGGCAGTAAGCCCACTCTTTCTTCGATGAATTGGTTAAAAGTCAGGACATTAGCTAAGGTGTGGTGATATTGAATTCAAGATGATAAACATATAAAGGGATGTAAGTCTTAATTTTGCATGTTGAGATAAGAGACTTTTAATTTTAATGCTGATGCAGAAGAAAACAAAAAGAAAACTGAGATGAGATAAAGCTTAAGACACATTGACCATGGAGATTTTGAACAATATCATGAAGGATGGCATGATTGCTATCATAACTAGTTAGTCTTCCTTTTTTGTTCTATCAGAACAATGGCACTCTCTGGAACTCATTAATGGTGTTCTTATATATTTTCAATGTATAAACAAAGATTTACTTGTAATCTGTTAAAAACAAGAAGAAAGGGTCTTTCTATTACGTCAAATACTCATGGCTTTTAAGCCTATACATTTTTAAGGGTGTTAAATTGTTCATTAAATAAGTTATTTTATTATATTTATTTATATTTTATATATTTATTGTACTAAATTCGATTTAAAAGGTTCGACTAATGACTCACCGGTTGAACTATTGACCCAGTGATCCAATGTCTTGGCCGAGTCGATCACTGTCCAGTTTTGAAAACTATGGATCAGTAAGTCCGCTCCTTCTTAAGCTACTACTGGCACCTCCTCCAATATTGTTTGTTACCCTAGATGTAATGAGGTTGATAGAAGCAGGGGAAATCAAAGGCTTAACAGGGTTTTCTCTTCATTTTGCCAGATAACTACACCAGCTGATCGAGCCAAGGCAATAATCAAAGAAGGATAAGGCATGCTATTTCTACTGCTCGGGATATGCCTCATGTGATCACTAATAATAATCCTGACATTCACCTCCTTCTGAGTCAGGAAGCAGTATAACAATAGGCAAGGCTCTTTGGGGATAATGTAGACATGAGAGCATGGCCAGATGCGAGACATAATGATTAGGGCCCATAGTCGAGCTAAATTAGAAAGGTAGATATTCTTGATGTTCTGCGGAGTGGTATGTTCAATGTCATTTTCATAAAATGTCCACTCAGCTCCACCTCTACCAATTACGCGGAGAACCTCATCCCAGTCAAGAAGGTTGTTGAGCAGTGAAATGTAAGCACATTCCTCTACCAATTGGAGTTCATGGTGTGCATTGATTGTTTCATATGTCAGCCATATCCATTTCCTTCTCATAAAGATCTTGCCACTTGGGACCCCATCCTCACCCTTTTTAAGCATGTTGGCATAGAACTCTCTAACTAAAGGCACACTACCAACTGCTGGAGCATCAAAAATTAAATCCCAGCCTCATCTATTAATCTCATTGATTACTCTTTGGAAGTCTCTACCACCTGACTGCCCTTCAGGTAGGATTTTCACCCCCTCTCAATATCGCATTTTCTATTATGAAGGGCTGAGTTATACCACTATTCTAAGCCAGGGTGGATAAACTTGCCATCAGTGGGAGCAAGAAAAGGGCTAGCTTCCCTATTGCTTCTTCTTGGTGCCATGGTTGGAGGGTTCCTGAGGATAATACAAGGAGTAAGAACCTTGAAGTGCAAAGCAAAACAGATCAAAGAGTCCAAGTTGCAACATCAAGAAATGTAATACCAAAGTTATAATTGAACAAAGGAGCTCATTCAACACAAACGTACAACAAGATTTCATTCCTTTACATCACTTGAGTTCCATTTTCAAGTACATTGTTCTTAACTTTTGAAAAATTGCAATTCACTCAAGGCCAATCTCAAAACGTTTCTATGCTTACAAGCTCATCAAAACCCTTGAGTAAGCACAATAAGAGCTAGAACCATCTCAATTCAGAAAATGCACCAGAACTAAACTTTCAAAGGAGCAGATTTTTTTTTCTTTTAATAACCAGAGCGTGCTGTTACATCATCATTTTTTTTAAAACTGAATTAAAACAGCAGAAAGAATAAAGGAAAAAGAGTAAAATAACAAATTGTGGTTTTTTTTTTCGTGCTTTTTAGCCTTTTCTTTTTAGAAAAATCACAAAATAAGATACTAAAAATGAAAATCAACAAATGCTAAACATACGAAATTCAAGAATCAAATGCAAAGAAGAGGAGTATGGAAGCATACCTAAGTTGTGATGAATGATGAAATGGTAAATGCAAGACAAGGTAACCTCAAAGAACATAAGCCCTCAATCAATTTGACGAAAATCAAACCCCAAATCTCTAACTTTCTCTGAATCCGTGGTTAGGGTTATGGTGGTTTGGGAAATGTTCTGAATAGAGAACAGAAAGGAAACGATGCTGGTGGCGGTGGGTTGGTTACGAATTGGAGAATTGAGAAGAAAGGAAGCAGGGGATGATTTTCAGTCATGGTTTGGAGAGTGGAAGGAAGGTTTGGCCATGAGTTGTAGAATGAGAAGAAGAGAGAGTGGTTGATGAAGAAGGTTGAAAGTATAAAAGGCTTGTGGGTATTAGCAGTGGGTTAATGGGTGAAAGGACAAGGACAAGAGGCGGTGGAAGAAATGTGGGTTAGTGTGTGTGCTTGAGCACAAAGAGAGATGAGAAAAGAGAGAGAGAGAGTCTGAGGGTGTATTTGAAGTGAAGGTCTTCACGCTATTGATGTGCTAATATAGCGTGAAGTTGGCTATACATTCACGCGGCAGCATTACTTCTCTTCCATTTTTTTTTTAAGATGCACGTTGGAGCCCTTGCAAAAGCCATGCTAGGGCGTGGATTAGCGTGGTTTTTTTTTGGTCATTTTTTATTTTTGGTCACGCTGGAGCATGAATTACCACGCTATAGCATGCTGGAACCATTTCTGAAGTCACGCTGGAGTATGGATCACCACCTTGTAGCGTGATGAAATTTTTTTTTTTAGAACAAGACATACCTGGTTATGCTGGAGCATGGCAGGCTACGCTGGAGCATATTGTCTTGCACTAGATTTAATTCCAGGGATTTATGCTGTAGCATGAGATGCCATGCTCTAACATACTATTTGATGGGCCATTACCCACGCTGTAGCATGGATTTTGCTGCAGAATTATGCAATAAATTGCTTATGCAATGCTGCCAGCCTTTACATCCTGTTCCAATAAATCAGAAACTCTATATTCTAGATCACAATTAAATAACACACTCGAGAAAAGTTAATTGGATCAAATTAAAACAAAATAATAAAATGCAAAATGAAATGAAATGAATTCAAATGCAAAATATAAAGAAAAGACAATATGAGCAAACAGATAAAAAGAACTTGGGTTATCTCCCAAGGGTACTTTGGTTTAGTGTCCCTATGTTGGACATTGATGTTCCAATCAAGTAAGATCCAAGAGGTTACTTGAAGCATTGAGTCTATCAAAGTCTCCATCAATGTATGGCTTCAAGCGTTGACCATTCACCTTGAGACTGCCTTTGTTGGGATGTGTGACTTCAATTGCTCCAAATGGTGAAACTTGAGTTACTTGGAATAGTCTGGACCACCGAGACCTCAATATTCCAGGAAAGAGCTTTAGTTTGGAGTTAAAGAGTAGAACCTTTTGCTCCACACGAAAATCTCTTCTTGTGATATTTTTGTCATGCCACAGCTTGGTTCTTTCTTTGTAAATCTTGGCATTCTCATATGCCTTAAGCCGAAACTCCTCAATTTCACTTAATTGCAGCAACCTCTTCTCACTTGCATCTTTGTAGTCAAAATTGAACAATTTGGTGGCCCAATAGGCTTTGTGTTCCAATTCAACTGGGAGATGACATGCTTTACCAAAAACTAACCTATATGGAGACATTCCAATAGGGTTTTGTAAGCGGTTCTATAAGCCCAAAGAGCATCATCTAGCTTAACAGACCAATCTTTCCGTGATAAACTCACAGTTTTCTCAAGAATCCGCTTAAGCTCTCTATTAGAGACCTCAACTTGGCCCCTTGTCTGAGGATGATATGGTGTAGCAACTTTATGAGTCACACCATATTTATCCAAAAGAGCTTCAAATTGCTTGTTGCAGAAATGTATTCCTCCATTACTGGTTATGGCCCTTGGTGTACCAAGCCTTGAGAAAATGTTCTTCTTAAGGAATTTGGTGACCATCCTGGCATCATTGGTGGGAAATGCAGCTACCTCCACCCATTTAGATACATAATCCACTGCAACCAAGATGTATTTCTGACCATAAGAAGTAGGGAATGGCCCCATGAAGTCTATACCCCAAACGTCAAAAAACTCACACACAAGGATGTTGTTCAGGGGCATTTCATGTCTTCTAGAGATGTTCCTAGTCCTTTGGCATTCATCACATCTCTTCACAAATGCAAATGGATCTTTGAACAGTGAAGGCCAATAGAATCCACATTGAAGCACCTTGGAAGCTATTCTTGTTGCACCAAAATGACTGCCAACTGGGGAAGTATGACAATGATAGAGGATGCTAGCAGCCTCCTCATGAGACATATATCTTCTAATCACTTGATCTACACAGTGTCTGTAGAGGAATGGATCCTCCCAGAAGTAATACTTGAGATCGGAGAAAACTTCTTCTTTTGAGCATAATTGAGGTCCTCTGGCAAGATCTTCTTCACCAAGTAGTTCTCAAAATCTACAAACCATGGGGCTGAGTGCACAACCAACAACTGTTCATCTGCAAAAGTCTTATGAATCTCTTCTTTCTCAATTTCAAAAGGAAAAACCAGCCTAGAAAGATGGTCTGCCACCACATTTTCAGCACCCTTCTTGTCATATATCTCCAAATCAAACTCTTGAAGGAGTAAGATCCATCTAATCAACCAAGGCTTCGCTTTCTTCTTTGTCATCAAGTATTTCAAAGCTGCATGATCTGTATAGACAATCACTTTTGCACCAACATGTAAGAACGAAACTTGTCAAAAGCAAATACAACAGCTAAAAATTCCTTTTCAGTTATGGCATAGTTAAGCTATGCATCGTTCAAAGTTCTACTTGCATAGTAAATGACATGCAACAATTTATTTTTTCTTTGCCCTAGCACTGCACCTATTGTAAAATCACTTGCATCACACATAAGTTCAAAAGGCAACTCCCAATCTGGGGCTACAGGAATAGGTGCAGTAACTAGTTTTTGCTTTAGAGTTTCATAGGCGTGCAAACAAGTATCATCAAAATCAAAAGGAATATCTCTAACTAGCAAGTTGCTAAGAGGTTAGAAATCTTAGAGAAGTCCTTTATGAAATGCCTATAAAATCCTACATAACCTAGAAAACTTCTTACCCCCTTTACGTTTGAAGGTGGTGGAAGCTTCTCAATCACCTCAATCTTGGCTCGATCAACTTCAATGCCTCTAACTGAAATTTTGAGCCCAAGGACTATGCCTTCCTGCACCATGAAATGACGTTTTTCCCAATTCAACACAAGATTAGTTTCCTTGCATCTTTTCAAAACTAAAGACAAGTGATATAAGCAATTATCAAAATTAGAACCAAAGACTGAGAAGTTATCCATAAAAACATCAATGAATTTTTCTACCATGTCATGAAAGATTGCCACCATGCATTTATGAAAAGTGGTTAGAGCATTGCACAACCCAAAAAGCATCCTCCGGTATGCAAAGGTGCCAAAAAGACAAGTGAAAGTCATTTTCTCTTGATCTTCTAGGGCTATATGAATCTGGTTATATCCCGAATAACCATCCAAGAAACAGTAATAAGGATACCCCGTAATCTTCTCTAGCATTTGGTCCATGAATGGCAATGGAAAATGGTCTTTCCGAGTAGCATCATTGAGTTTCCTGTAATCGATGCACATACGCCACCCAGAAACCGTCCTAGTGGGAATGAGTTCATTATGGTCATTTTTTACCACATTTACTCCCCCTTCTTTGGCACAACTTGGACTGGACTCACCCAAGAACTATCTGAAATAAGGTAGATGATTCCAGCATCCAAGAGCTTCATAACTTCTTTCTTGACAACTTTTTTCACTGTGGGATTTAGCCTCCTTTGCGGCTATACTAGAGGGTTGAAATCACCCATTATAAAGATCCGGTGAGTGCAAAAAGTAGGGCTAATGCCCCTCAAATCTGAAATCTGCTACCTTACAACTGCCTTGTGGTCTCTCAATACTCTCAATAGCTTTTCTTCCTCTAAATCATTCAAAGAGGCACTTATGATGACCGGATAGGTGTCTCCTTCACCCAAAAAGGCATACCTCAAGTGACTGGGAAGTTGTTCCAATTCAAGCTTAGAAAGCTCCTGTATATGATCTTCTTTTTCAATCTTTTGCTCCAAGAATTCAATAACAGGCCGAGAAACCACTGGTTGAGCTTGCATAAGCTCATGGCACCGCTCTAAATCATCATCTTGAAACTGCTCAAGCACCTTAACATTTGTCAAATATGCCTCCAAAAGATCACTAATAGCTATAGTATGGAATAAAGTGGCCATTATGTCATCAATCACCTCCACTCTGAAACATGAATCTGCTTCTATAGGAAACTCAGCAGCCTCGAATACATTAAAGATTACCCACTCATCTTGTACCCTCATCTCAAGCTTACCCTCATAGATATCAATCAAAGCTCTTCCGGTAAGCAAGAAGGGTCGCCCCAAGATAAGAGGCACCTCTCGGTCTTCCTCCATATCAAGGACAATAAAATCTGCTGGAAAAATGAACTTATCTACCTTAACAAGTGCATCTTCAATAATGCCTTTTGAATGCTTCACGGATCTATCAGCTAGTTGCAATGAAATAGTGGTAGACTTGACTTCCCTAACTCCAAGTTTCTTGAAAATAGAGAGAAGCATGAGGTTTACACTTGCTCCCAGATCACAAAGAGCCTTGTTGAAATAAACATCACCAATCACACAAGGGATAGTGAAGCTCCTAGGATCTTTAAGCTTTGGAGGTAGTTTGTTTTGGAGAATTGCACTACACTCTTCTGTAAGAACCACGCGCTTATCCTCATTAATCTTCCTCCTTTGTGAGATGATGTTTTTCAAAAACTTGGCATAACTTGGCATTTGGGTGATGGCTTCCACAAGAGGGATGTTGATCTTCAACTTCTTGAAAATCTCAAGGAACTTGGCAAATTATTTGTCTTGTTGCTCTTTTTTCTGTTGCTTCACCCTTTGAGGATAGGGAGTGGGAGGGTCATAGGGTGGTGGTGCCACATAAGTAGAGGTCTTCACATCTTCATCATTATTCAGCCCTCTTCTCATGGGAATTTCATATTTCTTCTTCCCTTTATCCTTGGCTTCTTTCTCCACTTCTTTAACATTGCTCTCAGGATCACCTATTTCTTCCCACTTCTAAGAGTAATAGCCTTCACATCTTCTCTTGGGTTCTTGACTGTGTTACTTGGCAAAGAACCTTGTGGCCTTTGAGCTAACTGTTGAGAAATTTGCCCCACTTGATTTTCTATGTTACGGATGGAGGCTTCTTGATTCTTGAATTGAGCATCATAATGCTTGAATTGAGCTTCAGTTCTCTCCACATGAGCAGTGTAAGTCTTCATGAATTGCTGAAACATATCTTCCAAGCTAGACTTTTTTTCTTGTTGAGGAGGAGGAGGGTTATATTGTTGCTTCTGAGGGCCTTGGTTGCTCCAAGAGAAATTAGGGTGATTCCTCCACCCCGGATTATAGGTGTTGGAATAAGGGTTGTTTCTAGGAGCTTGCCCCATGTAGTTAACTTGTTCTTCTAGAGGCGGGTCAGCTGAGCACTCTCCATTGAGGTGGTTACCTTAACAAAAGTCACACCTTATCATAGTAGCAGAAGATGAAGCATTTATCATTTCTAACTCTTTCTGAGGGCCTTGGTTGCTCCAAGAGAAATTAGAGTGATTCCTCCACCCCGGATTATAGGTGTTGGAATAAGGGTTGTTTCTAGGAGCTTGCCCCATGTAGTTAACTTGTTCTTCTAGAGGCGGGTCAGCTGAGCACTCTCCATTGAGGTGGTTACCTTAACAAAAGTCACACCTTATCATAGTAGCAGAAGATGAAGCATTTATCATTTCTAACTCTTTCTGAACAGCTGCATTCTGAACTGAAAGAGCCTCCATCTTTGCCATGAGAGTATCTGTAGTATCAACCTCAAAAACATTCTTGGTCTTTTGCACTCTATCACTAGGCTTTTGATAGTCATTGCTAGCAATAAGTTCAAAGAGTTCTTGAGACTCTGCAAGTATCTTGTTGTGGAAAGAACCACCTGCATCTACATCCAACATCACTTTTGTATTGAGACCCAAACCATTGTAGAAAGTTTGGATTTGCATCCAATCCGAAATGCCTTAACACCTCAATCTTGCCAATAGATCCTTATATCTCTCCCAGGCCTCATAGAAAGTTTCCCCTTCATTTTGAGAAAATGAGGTAATGTCATTCCTATTTTGCAGACTTGCCAGGAAGAAAGTACTTTTCTAGGAACTTTGTTGCAACTTGTTCCCATGTAGCTAAGGTCCCTTGTGGTAGATTCTTCATCCATGCCTTGGCCTTGTCCCTCAGAGAGAATGGGAACAACCTCAATCGGATGGCGTCATCTGATGCTCCATTGATCTTGATAGTGTCGTAAATCTCCAAGAAGTTACTAATGTGAGCATTGGGGTCCCCACTTGGCAACCCGGAGATTTGGCAGTTGCTCTGAACAAACTATATCAAGGAAGTCTTCAACTCAAAGTTATTAGCTTGAACGAGAGGTCTTACTATCCCAGGTGCATATCCATCTAAGTTGGGAGTGTTGTAGTCCCTCAACACTCTATGATTGTTGTTATCATCATCCATCTCTACACCTTAATTGTCTACAACCACCATAGTATTGCGGGTTGCTATTATGCCCTTCGTGCATCGTTGTTCTGTCTGCAAGTTCTTTCAATCTCAAGATCGAATAGCAACTCACCTGTGGACCTACTCCTACACATAAATAGAAAAGAAAGGAAGTACAAAGATAAATATGAGATTCCGTTAGTGTAAAAAAAAAAGTAAATAAAAAAATAACAATAAAAATGCAAGGAAATGCTAAAACAAGAGAACTAAAAGTAGTTTAATATAAAGTAGTCTAATCTAACAAGTAAATCAACAAAAACAAGAAGCAACAAAGTAAGTACAGAAACAATAAAAGAAAGGCTCAATCTAGTTTCTAATTAACTAAAGGTGATGTTGAAATATCCCTGGTAATGGCGCCAAAAACTTGATCGCTCCCAAAGGAGAATGACACTAATAAGTATACTAGGTCGTCAAATAATAGAGTAAAAATAGGGTTGTTGTACCCACAGGAATAATTCAAATACTGATTTTAGTTAAGTAGGTAACAAGTTGAACAATTGAAAAGAGATGATATCAAAGGAATTTAAAGACTAAAATTCTGAAACAATGTAAAAGTGATATAAGAATTGATGGAATAAAATACTAGGGTGATTTACTTCAACTATGTGTAAACAAAATGCAACATAAATATCAATGTGCCTTGTCCAAATTTAATTAAGTGATGGTAGGGTCAATCATGTCATTAAAAGCCTTTCTCATGATCATCTAATGCCACCCAAGTAAATTCAAGCACCTAATCTCTTAGCATACTTAAGTCTACAAGTAGTTCTCAAACCCTTCAATACCACATAAATTATGTTTGCCTATCTCTAGGTGTCATTCAACTCATGGCATTACATTCATAGGCATGGCTCTTACTCCTTTTCTCAAATTTCTAACAACCCCTATAATCCTTAATTGGTGATCAAGCAATTCAAGATAAATAAACTCAAATACAATGCTCACTATTAAATGAGAACAAGACATAAATTCATTTATATTAACAAAATGTTAAACACATAATCTCCATAAATCACCCTTAGTAAAGGGTTTACTTACAAGTCATGGAAAATGAAATAAAAGCAATATAGATGAAAGAAAGATGAGAAAAAGCCATGAACAAAGAAAAATATACAAGAGGTTAAAGACAAAGTCAAGAAGAGTCTCTTCTCCAAGTTCTTGAAGCTCCAATCCCTTTGTGCTCTCCAAGCTCTAGCTTCCCTTCCCAATTTGGTATTGTGATGTCTGCCTCCTTTTCCAGAATGTTTGCCTAGGATTTTGTGCCAATCATGGGCTGCCAGAGTCATCACAGAGGCCCAGTCCACATGTCAGATTCGTGCACTCACGTTGCAGCGTAGCTTAAGTGAAAATATGAGAATTCTGACAGCAACCCACGCTGTAGCATGGCTACAATTTCAGGACCCATGCACTAGCATGGATTTCTATGCTCTAGTATAGATTTCTGACATCTCTTTAGTATTAATTCTTGCTCCTGTGCACACCTAGCTGAAATGCTTCCCTAATCCTCTTCCAAAAAGCTATAAAATCAATAGAAAACATAACTAGAATGCAAGATTGAATGTCAGTGTAGTCATGCAAGAATTTAAATCAAATAATATAAAAAGGGAAACCATGAAAACTAAAACTCTCCATCAACAAACTAAAAATTTTAAGAAAACTAGAGAAAAACATAACTCTTAAGAGAGTTATCATAAGGCTAGCTTCTCCCTATTGAAAACCTATGAGTTTCGCCGCCACCATACAACCCAAAGAAACGAAAGAAAGAGGACACCATTAAAGAATGGAGATCCTGGTAGACAAAAGAAGACCAGCCAACATAGCCTACACAGTCCCACACCTTCCTAACTAGGGAGCAGTCGAGAAGGCAATGCAAAGGGGATTCTATTGTGCTGGCACACCACAGACCAAGAGAAGACGTGGAGAGCCCCCTACAATGCCGTACGTCATTAGTGGGGATGCTGTCTCACATGGCTAGCCAAACCAAAAAGCATACTTTAAATAAAACTTTCAACTTCCAAATCAAATTCCAAGATTGTTCCCTCTGGTCATCATGTTGAAGAGACTAAGCCAGCTATACCTAGAGGAAACTGTATAACACCCAGCAAGAGTACCCTTCCAGATTAAATAGTTGTTTAAGTCACCACCCATGGTATGGCGATCTCCCTAATTAGCTACTTGATTTGAGGAGACAGAGTTGTACAATGGCCATCCAGATTCCAAGCACCATTCATCCAACAATCTTAAACCTGAAGTTAAGAGTCCGAAATATGAACAAAATCAATAATGTTGCTATTTTGTGCAACTACAACTACTGGAGCTCCTTTGTATTTCCTACATAAGTGTGTCTCATCTACCTGAACAAGTGGTTTGCAATATCTGAATACTTTAATGTAAGGACCAAAAGTCCAAAATATCCTACTAAATATTCAAGTGTTCAGCATCGGGTTACTCCCACGGCTCGCCTCTATAAAATCTAGTTGAACAATTTCTCCTTGATCAGCAGCACATATTTCCATACACCATTGTGGTAGCTCTTCAAATGAACTTTCCAAACCACCGAAAACTTTTTCAATCGCCTTGTGGTTTGCTGCCTATGCAATAATAGATTTTTTTTCAATAGATGGATCAGAATTTACCAATGGCTCTATGAGCTATGCAATCATGTTAGAATCCAACTTTGAGTGGTCCTGTGATTGCCCCGATCTTGTGCAAGTGTGTGGTTCATTGTATTTCCTGATTTCCCAATACTTCTTCCTGACACTGGCCCTTAGAAGCCAAAGACAATCTTGCCCATATTGTACACATTTATGGTAAAATGTCTTTGGTTTTGACTCTTCAACTTTGTAATCCGCTCCTTTATCTATGCTATATTTCTTATCTGCTTTGATTACAGCCTCCCTATTATTAAATTTCATTCCAGTAAAGAATACATTGATAACAAGAGCCCTTACCAAGCACCAATCTTGATTGACAAAGATAATAAGAATAATAAAAAAATGGAAAAAAATAACTAAATCTATAACATTATTTCACACCTTAGGTAACAATTTTTAAATTAATTCTAGAATTAGTTGTACATACTCATGTTTTGAAACTGTGAAAACTCAGGTGCATTCATAACTTCAACATCTAATGCATGCATGAAAGATGGCTCATTGTTCAGATATCGCCTTGCCACTATGTTTGGCACACCCTCTTCATTTGCAGCATCATTCACATCATCATCACCGCTTTCATATTTTTCTTCATCACTTTTTTCCTATACTACTTCTCTTTCTTCAAATGTGTTTGACTCGTAGGTTTTGTTTTGAGCAATAGTTTCTTCGAATTCAACATACATTTAAATGAAACGATTGTTTGGTTGGTATTATTGATGTAAGCGAAACATCTGCTGAATGCTGTTGTCATCATTGATAATTGGAATTACTTGATGGTGTATGAAGCCACCAAAAATTAAGGATGAACATCTATATTTCATAGATAGCACTTTCTTTTGAATTTTTGAAATTATGGATTGACAAAGAGCATTCTGTAACTCCATAAATGAAAAAAATATATAGAATAAAAATATTTACTAGACTCTCACATATAAAAAATATATCATTATTTAAATTTGTAAATATATGACTATTATAATATACTATTATCTTGACAATGCTCATTTTTTACTATATTAGAAGAAGGTGGGGAACGGCAGGGGCGGATTTAGATTTATAAGGGTAGGACCTATCCCCCACAACAAATTTAAATTTTGTTGAATAATTATGTGGAAATGTAGAATTTTAACCCTATGATTTTATTGAGTTTGACCCCATAATAATTTTAAATGAAATAAAATAATAAAATATAATATAATTCATTTATTTTTATAATAATATATGAAATATATTTCTATTATTAAAATTTTCTGGGTCTATTATTGAGTGATCGGAATTCAAAACGAGGCTATATGAATGAAGTATAATGAAAAAAATTACTGAGTGTAAATGGAAAAGGTGATAAAGTAAAGGAGAGCGGGCCAAAATTGGTGTCTCTGAAGTTTATATGGGGACCCAGAATACTTTCACGTTCACCACGAGGAGCTCGTGGAGATCATCCTCCAATTCTGATTCAAAGTGGTGATGCTTCACAGCTAGCACTGTAAAATAGATGAATAGTACCCGAGAAGTACTTTGCATCCTGTAAAATAAATGAATAGTACCCAAAAAGTACTTTGCATTCAATGCATGTACTTTGCATACTGATTAATAATACCAGAGAGGTACTTTGCATTCAAGATAAAAGACAAAACTCTTGCATGTAACTTTGCATACTGTATAATAAATTAATAGTACCCGAGAGGTACTTTGCATTCGAGACTGCAGTGATTTTTTTTCAGTTCCTTTTTTTTTTTTTTTTAGTGTAGTATCCGCTTTAAGCAGATTTAGTTCTTTTATTTTGGTAGTATAGTATCTGTAGACAGCGAATTATATTTCTATAATTTTTTTTTATTTGACAGTAATGGTATCCGCCAAAGCAAATTGTTGGCTTTTTCACCCAAAAAAAATAAAAAAAATATTTATTTACGAAAATATATAATTGAACTGATATTATTTATCAATATACATTAATTTTAAGAGTAACATAAATCGGTTAATAGGAGAATATTTTAGTACATATAAATTGGCTAGCTGTCAAACGATTTATGTATGACGTATTTTACTGTGCAATGATTTAATGGGTACACGCAGAAACAGTATCAGTATTAAATCGATTAGCAACTGGCTGATTTATGTACTAAATGTTTTATGCAAGAGAGTTTTTTTTTCCTCTTTGTAGAGTGGGTGACTAAAAAAAATGATGGGAAACTTCTTATGATTGTTCATTAAAATTGTGAGATAATTCAAAATTCTTAAGACGGAGTCCAGTTTTACTGTCAAAATCAAAATTAAAGTCACATTACTAAAGTATTATCAACATTAATTATTCATAGATTAAACATATTATAATATCAAAATTTAACAAATTATTGTAGACTTTATTTAACCAACAGCAAACTTAAATTAAACTAAGCTTATAGACTGAAATAAATATGAATACATATAAATAAATAAACTAAATATTATTAATCTCTCAGCAATTTCAAACATTTAAATAAATGTCATATATTAAAATCTATAAGCTAAAAAAATTTAATTAAATATGCATATTATAAACTAAATTAAATTTATAGACTACAAAAAAATTTACTTTATTTTTTATTTATTTTAATTTATATAATTAAAGGAACTAAGTTAGAATTTTTTTTTTAAAAAAAAGGACCATAGGTCTTTTCATTAACTCCTCAACTCATTTATGTTGTGGTAATGAGACTTACGCAAATATTTTTGAATAAATATTTTATTATTTTATTTATTTTGCATGGAAAAACAACTCTCACTTATAAAATCAAAGTTAAATAAACAACAGATCTACAGATATAACTTATAAAATTTATTTATGTTGATTAGAATATAATTTATATTTTTAGATATAAGTAAAACTTAATTAAGAAGCAAACAGATAACTTAACTTTACAAATAGTAAGTACTACCTATTATTACCGAGACAAATGCCAGGTTGCAATTCAAAATCCTTCGTTTAATTAAAATATTTTTAATTTTTGTACTTATGGGAGCTAAATTACTTGAAATAGTTTAATGAATTTTTCTACTTTATGGAGTTGTAGGAACTAACAACTTGAAATTATGTATTTTTTTTATTTGAATAGTGTAGTGTATGTATTTTAATTTATGTATCATAAGAACTAATTACTTGAAATATTTTTAATCTTTGTAGTTGTAGATAATAATTACTTGAAATAATTTTATGAATAAAGTAAATTTTTTTATAGTCTATAAATTTAATTTAGTTTATAATATGTATTTTAATTAAATTTTTTTAGTTTATAGATTTTAATATATGACATTTATTTAAATATTTGAAATTGCTAAGAGATTAATAATGTTTGGTTTATTTATTTATATGCATTCATATTTATCTCAGTCTATAAATTTAGTTTAATTTAAGTTTGCTGTTGGTTAAATAAAGTCCACAATAATTTGTTAAATTTTGATATTATAATATGTTTAATCTATGAATAATTAATGTTGATAATACTTTAGTAATGTGACTTTAATTTTGGATTTTGACAGCAAAACTAGACTCTATATTGAGAGTTTTGAATTACCTCACAGTTTTAATGAACAACCATAAGAAGTCTCCACGTCATTTTTTTTAGCCACCCACTCTACAAAAAGGAAAAAATCTCTCTCACAAAAAAAGTTTAGTGTGGAAAGGTTTTGATGCACATAAATCGGCCAGCTGCTAGCCAATTTAATGATAACACTGTTTTCACGTGTACCCATTAAATCGTTGCACAGTAAAATACATCATACATAAATTGTTTAATAGCTAGTCAATTTATATGTACTAAAATGTTCTACTCCTAAAACTAATGTATATTGATAAATAATATCAGTTCAATTGTACATTCATAAATAAATATTTTTTTTATTTTTTTACGGTGAAAAAGCCCAAATTGTTTATCCACACCCATCCCACTATAATTTTATCTGAAAGCATAGTATTTGGTATTTTCTTCGCTCAAATTTCACGTGAGTAAAATTGACACATTGCAGGGAACGTACGAGCAAAAGGACTGTTCCAATGTTTCCATTATTGTTGTCATACGTATTAATTCCTGACATTATCATAATTAAAAGGCTGAACACTGATGTTCCATTTAATCAATGTAGATTGATTATTCAAAGTATCAGTTTGCAAAATTTACTTATATTTGAGAAGGGAGGGCTTCCGTTGCCATCCGGAGCCATATATCAATAATACTTGGCTTTTTTTATATATAGGGGCGTTACTTGCGCTAACATAATTTAATATTCAGTAATTGTAAGTTGTCAGTTACTTACCAAAATTACTGAAGCATTGGAAGTTGGCATTTTCAAGCACACACCAGCTTTAAAATATTTATGAAAAGTACTAAGCATACGTGTCAGTGTAACTTAAAAGTGCTGAAATTCTATTTACACATCGTACTTTAAAAGAAGACAGTGGTGCACTTGTTAAGTTTTTGATTGAAATATGGTTTAGAAAATTAGTCTCATATTACTTAGAATTAGAATTAAAGTGGGTTGTTAAGGCTATATATAGAAGCCTAAATTCTCTATTTCAATTTGCACCAATCAGAAATACTTTAAGCTTGTATCTGATTTTCTTCCTTTGTACTCTTGTTTTAGAGTGTTATGAGGTGTAGTTAAAATGTTTGCTTTATAAGAGTGTGGGTGTACTAAGGTGTGGTAAGAGAGAAGTCTGTGTGTTGTAATAATTTTCACATAGTGAGATTCTCTGGTTATCTTTTGACAGCAGCCGTGATTTTTCTCCAGTTTTAGAATTTTCTATGTTAAATTCTTGTGTTGTGATTGTGTTCCTATTTTATTTCTCTGTTTAGGATGTGTCTCAAAGAGAAAAAGTGTCTTAGTTTCCCAACAGCAATCTCGATGAGCATTTTGAGAAGGAACGAAATTCTAATAAAATTTTGTTTCGGCTTAAGCCTCAAATCCTACGACTTCGAACAATAATAAAATAAAAAGTTTGGTACAAAAATCCCTACCCAATTAGAGATCAAAAGAGGTTAGGAATTTCTATAGCTCAAACAAATAAATCTAAGCAAAAATCTTTTTCTTTTGTCCATGTGTAACTTGCAACCTCCCTTCGTGCACCTTGAGATGATCTTCGTATCTTTAAGGGCAGTGAGGTTTGTGTTTAGAGAATGTATGGATCAATGATTTATAATCCTCACACTAAATGAGAAGGTATTTAGAAAAGAATTAACGAAGTGGTGTAAAGAAAAAGGAGGAAAATATGATCGAGAGAAGGAGAATGTATGAGGAGGCTAAAATTGCAGCCGTCTAAGATGAGAAAGTGTGCTAACTTTTACTACATATAGTTATTGTGATTAGGGTTAGTGGGTATCTACCTCTCTTTTTTGTTTGGTTATTATTTCTATTTCTCCTACTACTACTATTTTTTATTATTATTATTATATTTAAGGGTTCAAGAATGGTGGAACAACACTTTCTATCTGGGCATCTTCTAGGATATAGGAATATTCGATAAGATTCTTTAGTTTAGATAAAGGGCTTTTGTACAGGCTTCTAGGATAGTGATTTTTGAAGATAGAGTTCTAAAAAGTTGGAGTGAAAAGTTAGTTTGGGTAGATGATAAGTTTTCTATATGTGAGTGTAATTCTTCCTTACTCATTCTTTCTCTCATACATAACATACTCCATGTTTTTTGGAAAAGAGAAGAATAACTCAGTCGAGTATTTAGGTTCTGATACCACTGTGTCAAAAGCTCTACCATTTTAGACATATAGTTTTTTCTTTTACAAGGTGAGCTTTTTAGCAATAATATTCAAGTCTACTTTCAAGCTCCAATTACTCATAAGAACCACACATCTAAAATAATAGCGACCAATAGAAATAAATCTTTAGTCAAATATATTTTTAATATACGGGATCCTCATATAAAAATAAGTGTGGAGTATACTTTATATCTCTTTTGTTTAGTTATTCTTTCTTTTTTTTTTATCAAAGCAGTATATTGTATATATAAAGTTGAACTTTCAAGAAGATGATAATGTGTAGAAACATATATTGAATTTATAACACACGAGAGAAATTTTATTACGAGCTTCGAATGGTTTGCGACATGGTAGAGCTTCCTTTTTTATAGACAAAGAAAGTCTTTGGATGACATTGTTTTTTATGACACAAACTCTACACTATAAACGAAAAGAAGACAAAGTAGAGTTTACAACTCACATTCTAGGGTCACAATTTATTACGTAGCTTCTATGACTAAGATGTAGGATAATAATAATATAAATTTTACTATTTTAATATCTTATTTTTTTTAAATATCTAAACATTCTATTCACAATATATATGAATTTTATCATTTATTTTTTTTTAATTTATTTTTTTTTATTACTCTTTTTATATTATATAAAATCTATATAGATATCTATATCCATATAAATATAAAAATATCATTTGTCAATTAACTAATACACAAACTACTTTCTGACATAGAACAAAGTAACTTACTTTCTACGTGTCTTTAAGATGCTACAATAATAATAATAATAATAATAACAACCTACTATCTAGGACGTTAGTACATTATTGACCATGGTCATTTAAAACAAAATAATAGCAACACATTTATTGCTACTATATGTTACACCGCGTTTACTAATAATTCTAAAGACATGGTCTATCAACAAAAAAAAAAAATTCTAAGGACATGGTTCATAGTTCTAAGGACATGGCTCAGTACTTTTATTATAGCTACGTGTAATATTATCAATATCTTTTGACGATAGATTTATGACTTGGTGATAAGTTTATATGAATTGGTCTTCCTTTTTTTTTTGTTTTCCTCATAAAGTCTTTTTCCCATGTTTATCAGTATCAGGACCACATCTATCTCTGATTTTTCTTTGTCTAGATTTTAGGAGTCTTGCATTATTATACTTGTACAATTGTTATCGCTACCACCTGACTGGGTACTGAGCGTATTGTCTGTTGCCGGACTTATTCTAGTGTAAGCGTAATAACAAACCATCTCTAATTTTGAAAGACAAACAATACCTAGAGGTTTGAGCTTGGTCTAAGTAGATTGGACAACTGGTATTCTATATTAAGACCATTGATTTTATGGATACACTTTGTAAAGAAATCTTTCATTATGCTTGAAAATTTGAAGACTTAAAAATATCCCATAATATCTTGCTTGATTCTGAGTTCAAAATAATCCTGTTGCTAGATTTTGAAAATATAGCCTTTGTATAATATAAACTGATACAAGGTTATTTTTTATTAAAGTTTTGGATCTCGTATTTGTTTGTGACCTAGAACTAGGGATTTGGAGAGAAATTATATCTTGTAGTTAGTATGATCATAATTTATAAGAATTTATATAAAAATCATATCTTGCTATTATCTAAAATTTGAATTTTACATATTCTCTCATAATTTAAATATTAATTAGTTGTGGGGTGTTATTAATCATTTAAAATCTCATTTTTAATTTTAATTTTTAAAACTAATAAATTTATTAAATATTTAAAATTTTCTTTTTATCTTTTATCTAATTGGATTGACTTTTTTATTAACTTTTCTTGATTAACTAAGCTTTTACTCATTTAATAATTAACATTTAATTACTTATTAATTATTTATTTTAATAACTCATAAAGATAAGGTAATTAATATAAGAGAAAATTTGAAATGTTACAACTTTTACTTATAATAATCTATTTGCTCACTCAGACATAACAAACTTCTGCAAAAACATCTTTTATTGTAAAAATTGATTTTAGATTATAATCTTCTTTCCTCAATACACACTTGAACTCATGAAATAGGCGGTTCAAAATATAATCAAATAAAAATTAAGAGTGGAAAAGGAATTGTCGATGGAGTTAATAAACTTTAATAAAGGTTGGAAAACAAAAGAAAAAGTCAAGAATATGCTTCCTTACATTTCGAAAAGCAAAAACTGTGTTTGACGCCCTTCCCGAGAAGACCAATTGGGATGTGACATTAGAGGCAGAGGGAGATCAATTGCAAGAGAGAGAGGAAGGCCTATATATGAATGCTGTATAGGCCTGACAAGTGCTCCCCATCTTAGACATATAATTTTTTCCTTAGTAAAGTGATTTCTTCGGTAACAATATTTAAGTTTACTTTTAATATTTAAGTTTACTTTTACGTTTCAATTACTTATAAAGATTATATATCTAAAATAATAGAGGTCAGTAATAATAAATTTTTAATTGAATATATTTTTGATATATAGAATTTTTATATAGAAATAAATATAGAATATATTCTATATCTCTTTTGCTTAGTTATTCTCTATTTTTCTTTTTATCAAAGTAGTATATTATATATGTAAGATTAAATTTTTAGAAAAAAAAGTATTTAAGAAGATATATTGGTTTTATAACATGTAAGGAAAATTTTATTAGAAGCTTTGAATGGTTTACAACATGGTGGAGCTTCCTTTTTATAGACAGAAAATCTTGGGATGACATTGTTTTTTATGACACGAATTCTAGGCTTTATTATCAAAGAAAAATAATAAAAAAAGATTATTTATGAATATGTACTATTGTGCACATTAATTATAGATCTACATCGATTTTGATATAAAAGCAATACATTACACAGTGTCACGTATTACATACAAACATTCTAATCATAATACGTGACACTGTGCCACGTATTCTTCTTTTTAGCAAATGAACATAATATGTTGGACTGTCTCACGTATTCTATTCATAATACGTAAGACAGTCTCACGTATTATGTGTCCACACCCTTTAAATACAGAATGTCAAAGGTCTCTGCTCAAAATATATAACAGTTTATTTCTGAATGAGTGAGTTATACTTTTTCATCCGTGAAAAAAATGTGTGGAAAATATTATTTACTTGTTCACTATAATTGTGAAATTATTCAAAATTTCTAAGATGGAGTCAAGTTTTATGCTCAAAATCTAGTAGTTATTAGTGTGCATTCATCTATGAGTCTTTCTGAGGTTCACAGCAAAAGTCTCCACAAGTTAGGGAAAGAAAATAAGCAAATAACCCAGATGATATATCGGATCCCTGTATTGATCAGTCAAGGTGCCGTGCGGTATGGAAGTTACAGCATTGATACTAATGATGACTTGATATTATTGACAAAATGTTTTAAAACTAGTTTCTCTTTGAAACTTTTCTCTCAACTTTTGTTCCTTTTTTAGTGTAATACGTGAGAATAGTGGTCCTCAACTTTTTATAGCGGGCCAGGTTACAATACGCGAGACAGTCCAATGTATTCTGTTCATTCAATAAAAATAAGAATACATAGCACAATATCACGTATTATATAATATACGAGACTAGATTATGTATTATGATTAAAGTGCTTGTATGCAATACATGATATAATATCACGTATTACTTTTATATTAAAATTGATGTAGATTCATCATTAATATGTATAGTAATACATATTCATAAATAATTTTTTTTATTTTTCTTCTATAAAAAAAACCCTAATTCTACACTACAAATGGAGAGAAGACAAAGTAGAATTTATAATTCATAACCTAGAGTCACAACTTATTACATAGCTTGTATGACTAATATATAGGACAATAATAGTAACTAGACACACAAACTGCTTTCTGACATATAACAAAGTAATTTACTTTCCACGTGTCTTTAAGATGCTACAATAATAATAACAACCTACTATCCACTACGTTAGTACATTATTGACCATACTAATTTAAAACAAAATAATGGCAACACATTTATTCCTACTATATGTTACACCACGTTTACTAATAATTCTAAGGAGATGACTCATAGTTCTAAGGACATGACTTAGTACTTTTATCACAGTAACGTGTAATATTTTTAATCTCTCTTGAATACAGATTCATAATTTGGTGATAGGTTAATATATTAGTCTTTTTTTTTCATTTTTTCTGATAAAGCCTTGTTTCCATATCTATTAGCATCTAGTCTATATTAATCTCTTATTCTTCTTTGTCTAGATTTTGGGAGTCTTGCATTATTATACTTGTATAATTACTATGGCTGTCACGTGATTGGGTCCTAAGGGTATTATCTTTTGCTGGACTTGTTTTAGTGGAACTCTAATAATAATCCATCTCTGATTCTGGAAGACGGAAGACAGACAATATCTAGAGGTTTGAGCTTGCCAAGTAGATTGGACAACTGGCATTTTAACATTAAGACTATTGATTTTATGGATATGGATTACTAATTTCTTTTTGTAAAGAAATTTTTCATTATGTATGAAAGTTTGAAGAGTCGAAAATATTCAATAATATCTTGCTTGATTATGAGTGCAGAGCAATCCTGTTGTTGGATTTTGAAAATATGACCTGTGCATAATATAAACTGATATAACACTATTTTCGGTTAAAGTTTTGGATCTCTTATTTGTTTGTGACCTAAAAATAGGGATTTGGAGAGATATTATATCTTATAGTTAGAGTGATCATAATTTATAAAGATTTGTATAAAAAAATCATATCTTGCTATTATCTAAAATTTTAATTTTACATATTCTCTCATAATTTAAATATCAGTTAGTTGTGGAATGCTATTAATCATTTAAAATCTTATTTTTAATTTTAATTTTTGAAACTAATAAATTTATTAAATATTTAAAATTTTCTTTTTATCCTTTATCTAATTGGATTGACTTTTTTTTATTAACTTTTCCTAATTAACTAAACTTTTACTCATTTAATAATTAATATTTAATTAGTTTATTAATTATTTATTCTAATAACTCATAAAGATAAGATAATTAATATAAGAGAAAATTTGAAATGTTACAACTTTTACTTATAATAATCTATTTGCTCACTCAAACATAACAAACTTCTTCAAAAACACCTTTTATGTAAAAATTGATTTTAGATTATAATCTTCTTTCCTTAATACACACTTAACTCATGAAATAGGCGGTTCAAAATATAATCAAATAAAAATTAAGAGTGGAAAAGAAATTGTCCATGGAGTTAATAAACTTTAATAGAGGTTGGAAGGCGGAGACTTATGTGGTGACTTTTGAGTTTATCACCACATGGTTCAGACTAATATTTTATTTCACTTCATAATATGAAATTATCTTTTTGCCCTTCATTGTTCCTTCACTTAATCTTTCCTTTTGTTGTCTCTGTAGCTCCGCCCTGTATTAATTGAATTCTGACTACTAAGTAAAAAAAAAATTTAAGAATATTTTTTTCCCTCAAACTCTCATTCCTCTCTCCTTTCCCTCATCCCCCGGTCTTTCCTCTCCCCTCAGTGTAGCCCATCTGTAGAGCCACCACCACTACCTGCAGTTCTACCCCACCTTTTCCCCCACACCGCCTGCCACAGTTTGTTAATCTTATTTTTACTAATTTTAAGATTTTTGTTCGAAAAAAAAATCTAGACCTGAACATTTTTTTGTGAACATTCGTTTCACCCTTCTCTCTCTATTTCTCTCACACAAACAGATACACTTGTAGCTGGGGTTGTTGGAATATGCAAAGACATTTAAGGATTTCTAAATAATAGAAAGTATATCAAGGACTTGTGTTATTTTTGCTGCTTTTGTGGTTGTTGTGTTGTGCTTCTTCCCTTGTCATGCAACTATAAGTTTTCATGGTCACAGTCATGGTGGCAGTGGTGCACCATCCTTGAGGAAGAGGATATGTAGCGTATAGAGACTAGAGAGAGATTCTTTGATAGTTTGAAACGAGACAGTGGAAAACATAAATGTTGACAATGGGGCACTTTGCTGGTGGGTAGTTGCGATGTTGCCGGCATGAAGCGGCGATGTCATCAATGGATGATGGCAGCAGATTTATGGAAGAATTAAGAAGAAAAAGGAAAGTGAAGATGTGTTCGAAAAAAAAGATAAGAATAAAAAGGATAAATTACTAAACATTTCACTTTTTTATGAATAACAAAATAAAAAAATTCATTTTATTTTCAATTATTAGATTTCGTTAAAAAAGCAAAGAAACCAAAGAACCAAGCAAAGACAGAGAGAGTATTTGGATGAAGGAATGAACTAAAAATTGTATTATTGATATTATGCTCAAGTGTTACAGGGGAGTTTATATATGCATGTGAGGTGTGCGTTGCACGCTTCATACAAAGGCGGGAATGACAGTTATAATGCTGACTAGACTGTCTCTAACAGATTTAATATTTAATAGTTGAGAGGTCTTTGCCAAGGTTCAAAAGAAAAAGTCAAGAATATGCTTCCTTACATTTCGAAAAGCAAAAACTCTGTGTGACGCACTTCCCGAGAAGGCCAATTGGGATGTGACATTAGAGGTAGAGGGAGATCAATTGCAAGAGAGAGGAAGGCCTATATATGAATGCTGCATAGGCGTGACAAGTGCCAAGCAATCACCAAAGACTAGAAAGAAAAAGTTAAAAATGGGCAACCGCAGTTTTTACCTTCATCTTCTTGTTACATCATTTCTTCTTTTCACTTTCTTGCCAGAAGCTGTTCATGGCACCAAAAAGGTTGGCTCATTTTGCTTGTTGCTTACTGTGTTTGTTTTGAAATGCCTGCTCTGGAATTGTGATAATGATTTGCTCGTTTTGCTGAACTTCCTCTAACTGGCCACTGCTCCGTGGTCACGGGTAGCACATTTCACCAATTATTGTTGGTTTTCTATCCATCTCGGCTGGAGTGATACTATTTAAATATTTAAAAAGTAAATATTTATTGAAATATTTATTTAATAATTATTAGATATGATTATATCACATTTAATAATTATTAAATAAATATTTTAATAAATATTTATTTTTTAAGTGTTTAAGCAGGTTTACATCGTATACTTGGGAGCTCATTCTCACGGTCCAAGCCCTACGTCTGTTGACCTTGAAGCCGCCGCATATTCTCATTATGATCTACTAGGTTCAGTTTTGGGAAGGTATAAAAGCATGCCTATAGCGCTCCAAACCAGGGATGTATAAGATACTGAGTTGGGCAGAACCCGAATTTGATCCAATTTTTAAATTGAATTAACTTTTAAAATTTGATTTAATTTGATAATGATTCAATTATATCTAGGATCATATTGGATCAATTTGACATTTAAATAATATGTAGGAATTTGAATATTATACATAGTAAAATTATAAAATTTTATAAGAAAGAAATAAAATTTTAGAGATATTTTATGGTATAGGTCTCAGAACAAACCAGATTAATCTACAAATAACATCAAGTTAGGTACAATATATTTATTGAACTTTAGAATCTTATAATTTTTCATAAATTATTATAAAGTATATATCTATTAAAGAGTTATCTAATTTTGGGTCGAGTCGGACCAACTCGACGTATGACTCAAACTTATCCCAAAAAATATATCGGGTCAAATTTTAAGACTCAAATCCGTCCTAACGAACTTTGAGCTGAACTGTATTGATGGGTCGAACAATGTCATAAACACCTGTACTCCAAACAAAACAAAATGGAAAGAAAGGAAGAAAGAAAAACATAGGCTTGTAAGTTGAACTTCGCTAACAAATCACTCTGCTTTATTCGTCCTTGATGAAAGCCTTTACAAATTTTAGGCGAAATTACATTCAGGTCAAATGAGATTTGATAAAACTCAACTAACTTTTATTTATTTGTAAAATTTACTTATGAGATTTTTAGATTTATAAAATTATCGTAATATCCTCTCTTATTCTTATACCATCCTTCTCTTACTATATATTACATTATGTAAGTTGGTATATTTATAAGAGGTTAATGTTATCTGGGTAAATAATAAGTGTCGGCTAGCAAATCCGAAGACGTGTGATAGAACAATATTTTATTCTTGAGTATGAAATGTCTTGATTTATTATCCTTGAAGTATTTGAAAAATCTCTTTTAACTATGTACCGCCGCATCATTGCATGATAACATAAAAAGTTTAGTAGTGTCGGTGGTATAAAAGCTCTAGCATAGAAAAAAAAAACTAACGGATTACTAGTAAATAAGTGCATTAATGGATTAATTATTATGTTTATATTCTTTCACAGCCATGAGAAAGCGAAGGAGGCCCTTGTTTACTCATATAATAGACACAAAAATGGCTTCGCTGCGCTAGAAGAGGAAGAAGCAGCAGATATAGCAAGTGAGAATGTTTCCATTGTCATCTCTACATGTTCCAATCATAGTGTTCTCAATCTCAGGTTTGTTGCAAATTAGTTGACACAATGTTTCTGGGACAGCAAACCCAACTGTGGTGTCTATGTTCGTGACCAAAAAGCTCAAACTGCACACAACCCGATCGTGGGAATTTCTTGGATTAAACCGAAATGGAAAGAATGCATCCTGGCAAAAGGGGAGATTTGGTGAAAATACAATCATCGCTAACTTTGACGCAGGTATTTAATTAAGCTTTTATAATTACTGCATTGTGTGTACGAATTTCATAATATTTATATTTTATAATTTTAAATTACTTTTCAAATAATCAATATAAACTTAATGGAAAAATTTTCCATGAAACATTTCTCTTTTTAAATCCAAATTAGCAAACATGTCCAAATTCTTTAATGTTATCTTGATTTTGTCTTGAATAGATGTTTGGCCAGAATCCAAAAGCTTCAGTGACAACGGATATGGCCCCGTCCCGTCAAAATGGCGTGGGGGGAATGTGTGTCAAATAGATAGACTCAACGGTTCCAAGAAAAACCCATGCAACAGGTTTTTTTTTCTCTTCTAAATAATCTACATATTTTACTCTTTATGTATCTGCTTGAGGCAAATTTATTAGGAGAGGAGTGAAAATACATTTCTTTTTGTCTCTTGTTGCGTGTATTCTACAATTAAGTGAGCTTTTTCAATAAGTACCTTTAAGAATTCTAAATCTATAAATTTATTAGGGAAAAATGTGATTTTTGAGTTTTAATAACATAGAAACAACTTAAAAGTTTATAAATTTTCTTTAATTGAAATATTTAATCAGTGCCCTAGTAATAGTTAGAAAAATGTAATTAATATACTATCAATTTGTATTGAACTCATAAAAGTATATGTGTACACCATGGAGAGTTGTTTGAGTGAGTGGAAATTTTGAGTTTTATATATATATTGTTAAGCTTCACATCTTCATGCGTAGTTTTGCATCGTTCATGCTTTTTTTTTGGACACAAAACCCCCCAATTCTCTTTTTTATGGACAAGATCTATAGTGTGGATAATTTGTTAATTTAATTTTTTTCCTAATAAATTGCTAGACTAACTTTTTGTTTCATATTCTCTCTTTCTATTCTCTATTCTCTGTCTTTCCACTTTCTGATTGGTCACTAGAAATTTTTCAATTAATGAATTAAATCAAATTAAAATAAATAAATAAGATTTGAGATAAGCTAATCCAAGTTCAGTAATTATTAATATTGCAACTAAAATTATATTTTCCTTTTCATTTAAAACTTACGTTTTAATCTTTAAATACGTTTTCGTTCAACAAATAAGTGCATTTTTAATTTATTAAAAAATATAAAACAATTATCCAATAATTTAACAAATAGCTAAAAGGCTGCTAAAATGAAAACGGCGTTTCACTAGCTGAAAATGAAGAGGCTACTCTAAATTATTGTCAATCTATTTTTTCTCTAATAAAGTTGATAGAATAAAAAAAGACAATTTGCCATTCGAAGACAATATTTATAAAAAAGACAATTAACAACTGAAAAGCGTTAAAAAAAGGAACAATTTGACAAGTTCGCCAGGGAAAAAAAAACTGTAAAAATAAAGTGAGAATGGGTTAATGATAAGGTGGAAAGAAACAGAAGCAATTAATGATAGAGTGGAAAGAGAAGTAATTAGTTAGGATAAAATAAAATTATCAAATTACTCGTGTTATAGATTTTTTTCATAAAAAATAGAGTTGGGTTTTGTATCAAAAGAAAAATATGGAGCATACTAACCTTCACATAAAGGCATATGGATTAACAATTATATATATATACTCTTCAAATTCGATTAGTATGAGTACCAACGAAATATCCTAAAAGATTACATTATTAAGTGGTTATTATTTAACGATAAATTATACTATTTTTAATTTTGTTTGTATTTTTATATTTTATAAAATTATATATGTGACTTAATCTTGACAGTTAATTGTTACGAGGTACTAATACTGTCAAAATGTTGAGGGTATTGCAGAAACCATACATTTATGTTATATTTAAATTAATTTTGATTCACTAATATTGTAATTATATAGTAATTTAATCAAATCTTTTTATATGAGTGTTTTTTAAATGATAAAGATAGAAGTTAACCTTATTTAACAATCTGATAATCTATAATTTGATGATTGTATAAAACTTTTATACATGGTTGATGTATTAAAATTCAAACATTAGAGCTATCACTTTACCATTAAAAAGAATATTGGAAATCAAGCAATAATGAAATATCTTGAAAATAGTAAAATTCAAAATGGAGGTGGATTCATAAAGTGAAGAAAGTAATGACAAAGCTGATGGCTAAAAACAGACAACTGAAGAGAAACTTTAAGGGCCACTTACCATTTTAAAGTGATTTTTATTTTTATTTATTTATTTATTTTTTGTCGATTCACATTTTTAAAGTTGAACGGCTAACTCTTTAGACCCTGCTACAAAAAATTTGGGGGAGGCATCAACCCCTATTTTCCAAGAGTAAGTTCCGACTCAGCATTTTAAGTAAATTATTTATATTAAAAACAGACATTTTTTTATGGATGCAATAAAGAAAGCCAGACGACTGAGTATATATATTTAGAATAAAAACACTAGGTATTTTAATCCGTGGTAGATGACATCAAAATTTAGATTTTTTTATTCTTTTTATAAATCTCGTATAAAATTATTTTTATATACAAATAATATTACTCATGTATTTTAAGGTGATAGACGAAATTCTGATTCTAACCCAAGATCTGGTGGCAAACTTTAATTGATAAGTAAAGCCAACATTATAGAGATATAAAATATCCCTTAACGTGGATGGTATACAGGAAAGGAATGGAAAAATAATTCGCACTCTTATTTTGATGATTTTAATTAGAATTCAATTGTCAAAGAGATTGGCATATTTGACTGGTCTTTAGTATTTTATTTATTTATCGAAAAATTACATTCACTTCTCTTTAGGTTTATTAAAATGTAATTCATATTTTTTCTAGTTATCCAGCTTACACTCACACTCTTCTGCTTGTTAAATTTTAAATATTTATAATACAGTCACACTCCTCATTTACAAAATACTGTTAGTAATCTTAATAGAATGACATTTTTATGATATTAATTATTCTTAATTAATAAAATTATAAAAATATCCTTAAATTTAACAAAATAGGTAAAGATATTTTTATAATTTTATTAATTAAAAATAGTTAATATCACAAAAATATCATCCTGTTAAGTTTACTAATGATGTTCTGTGAACGAGACGTGTGACTGTAATATAAATACCTAAAATTTGATAAGCAAAGAGGGTATGAGTGTAAGCTGGACAATTAGAGAGGTGTGAGTTATATTTTGATAAATTTTAGGGGAGGTGAGTGTAATTTATCATTTATTTATTTATTTGTTGGAATTCATGATTGGTCTTTAGTTGATGAATCATCTTGAGTTGAGTTATTCCCATGATGAATCATCTATATGTATCTTTATCAGTGTTAATTATTTCTGGAGGCATGCCTCACCATTGCGAGAAATAATATATGTCATCATAATATAAACAGTGAACTCATCATTTTTTTCCCCTTTTATCTGATGACTCTTATATTTATCTCTTTCTTAGTAAGCCCTAAATAAATTTACGTTATGACTACAAATTTCATATCCTTCACCCTTATACTGGAGGGGCGAGCATTTCCTTCAAAATCATCCGATCAAATCAAGGTTCTTCAATTTCGTCAATGTGTATTCATTGTTGCCCTTGCCTTGTAACTAAACAAAACAGGAAACTAATTGGAGCAAGGTACTTCATCAATGCTTATGAGGCATCTAACGGGAAGGCTCCCCGATCAAAGCATACAGCAAGAGACTTCGTGGGGCATGGGACCCACACCCTATCAACCGTAGGCGGCAATTTTGTGCCGGGTGCAAGTGTGCTTGCTGTGGGGAATGGCACAGCAAAGGGTGGGTCCCCAAGAGCGAGGGTTGCAGCGTACAAGGTGTGCTGGTCCCCAACCGACCCAGCCAGTTGCTATGGCGCGGACCCGCTGGCCGCAATGGACCAGGCCATGAGCGACGGTGTTGATATCATCTCCATCTCGAAAGCAGGGCAAGTTCTCGTGTATCCTGAGGAGATATTCACGGATGAGATATCCCCAGGGGCCTTCCATGCAATCTCTAGGAACATTCTAGTGGTTGCCTCTGCTGGGAATGACGGACCTGCCCCTGAGACTGTTGCTAATGTGGCTCCCTGGATATTCACTGTTGCGGCTATCACAATAGACCGAGACTTCAGCAGTACCACAACTTTTAGCGACGTTATCATACATATTCTCGTACTTCAATTCCCTCGATTTTTATTTTTTTTATTACTCCCCACCCCCCGGGCAGTTATGTTTGACCGTTAGAGATTCATGGGGAATATGGATGTACCGACATACTTTATTCATCTACTTTTGTTAATAGTAGTACAGTTTTTATTTTCAGCATGTTTTTCTTACACATTTCTTTTTCAAAAAATTAACAATAAGTTAACTTACTATAGAAAATATCATAGATGAGAATTAATGATTTATTTTAAGATATAATAATTTATTCATTTCTCTTTGAAACTTGATAATATAATAATTTAGTTAAAAAGATCAATTTCAGTTTTTAAATATAATAATTTATTTTAAAAAAATTAATTGTAGAAGAACTTTATTTTATCAAATTAATATTTAATAAAAGTAAAAGTTAGCAAATAGCAGTCAGCAAGACAGAAAAAGTTGTTCTATAATTAATAGTGCAGCTAATAGACATAATACTGAAGTTATTTAAGAAGAGATGTAAAAGATATTTTAGTCAACCCTAAACGAATACTGAATTTATATCTTATTTTAATGAAATATGTAAATTAAAAATTATTTTTATAAAAGTATTAATATTATTATAAAGAATAGACAATAATTATGAAAACTTTTTTCATTAGACAAAATCAAATGATGTTTTGATTTTTTTTATCATCCACTTTATTAATACATAAGTCTTTTTTAAGCCCGATTTGTGACGTTAAAACTTATTGCAACAAAATAACATAGGAAGCGTTATTATTATAAAATACAAATTTACCATAAAAATTTATATGGGTAAAATTATTCAATATTCTACAATAAACCATTTGAAAAAATTCAAGTAAGTCCATGTCTTTTGAAAAATTTATAACTGGGTCCATGAATTAACAAAGGATAATGTTTGGTGTATAATAAAATTATATAATAAATATATATTATATATTTTATTATCATTAGATGTGATGTGTGATCCTCATTCATTCTATACACTCATCATAGATAAATAAAATATATAATATATATTTATTATGTAATTTTATTATATATCAAAGATTAATTATTAACAAAACATTTGTAATTAAGTTCTTGCCCAATATGATAAAACTGAATAGTCTAAGATGTTATCCGACCCTACATATTATATAATAATAATAATAATAATAAAAAAGTTGAAGAGTGGTAGCAATATATTACCATTGGATCACCGAACATCACCAAACGGTAATGAACAAGTGATTAAAAGCATTCATGACGCACACACTCCAACACGAAGACGGGATAAGTTAAAATTGAAAAATTATATATATATAAAACTAAAATTTTTAAAAAATAATATAATATTTAAAATAATATTTATATAAGTTTAATTTATATTTTATTCTCTTAAAAACTTAAAAAGATATGAATTATTTTCTTTTTATAATTTTATTTATATTATGTATTTTTTTATATTAAAATGAAAAAAAAGTAAATTTTAAATTAAATATATATAAATATATGTTATAGGTGTATCATATAAGATTCAACACAGACACTTATCTAACATGTAGATACGACACCTATATAGTGTGTCCTTGTTTCATAAATTCAGAGTGATATTTTGAGATTAACATATTAATTTAACCAATAGAAATGCTACACAACTGTATCATAAATAATGTATCAGAATTATTAGTTTTAAATAAATTAATAGATGGGATCATTTTATTTCATCCAATTGTCAGTATGATTACTGTTGTAAATTCTATATATATTTTTCGAGACGTGTAATGTTATTTTTTAACCAACTAAGTATGGAGTTAAATGTTTTGTTTTGATTTTTTCTTTTTTCTTTTACCTCTTTCTAGGGCGGATGTCTTTTCATCACCTTGCCACCGAATCAGGCGTTCCCTGTGATCCTTTCTACTGATGCTAGGCGTGCTAATGCGTCAATTAGAGCTGCGTAAGTACAAACCTCAACGACAAGGTTTTCTCCAAGATACATATGCCTAGTAGGTTTATTAAATGATTGTTTCTTACGTACTCTATTTTTTTTTTTTTATTTCGTTTCGTATGTATATATGTTTTGCAGCCAACTTTGTAGGCCAGGAACACTTGACCCAGCAAAAGCAAGAGGCAAACTGGTGGCCTGCCTTAGAGAAGGAAAAATAAAATCAGTTGCTGAGGGCCTGGAAGCCCAAACCGCAGGTGCACTGGGAATGCTCATTGGTAATCAAAGACAAAATGGAAGAACGCTTGCTGCTGAGCCTCATGTTTTTTCAAGTGTGAGCTATCCAAACGGAAATGGAGGAGGAATAAAACATGGTTATGGCATAACAGCCGACAAGTAAATTATATACATATATCCTTTTCCAACATCGTTGCATTTTTAAATAAAATCTGGTATTTGCATGATATTTTTATTTGATGAAAGATAATTAGTTAATTTCTCCGTTTCATCTCACCTGTTTAAAAATAAAAAAAAATACACATATTAGGAAAGTAATGGGTAAATATTAATAATAGTGTAAAAATATATTAATTTATAAGATTGTCCGTACTTAGTATGATTATGCTCTTAAAAAAATAGTAGTTAAGATACACAATTAATTACAACAAGAGTATAACTGTAAATAAAAATTAATATTTTCTTAATTTAATAAATGGGCGGATAAGATTAAGCAAAATAAAAATAAAAAAAAAACACAGTTAAGATTCCATAGAAGGAGTATTAATTAACAAGGTAATTGATTACATTAGGATCAGTTTAAATTTGTAAATCTTTTTCTGATAAAAAATTGCAAATTTTTTGTGCAAACCAATACTACCCTTCATTAATGAATAATAATTAAGTCAAGAAGGCTGCTTACTACCCCTTAAGTCAAATACTAATCAAAGTAAAATCGATATGATAAATTCCACTTGAAAGTTTTCCACACACACACTTGAAGGGTCTCATGTTCATGTATACTAACTAAATTTAAATTGCACTGATGATCTTACTATAAATTCGTCTATTACAATAAAGCTGTCCTCTGCTAAAACAATCTTTGGAATTAAGCCAGCCTCAGTCATGGCTTCATTCTCCTCTAGAGGACCCAATTTGATTCAGCCATCAATACTCAAGGTCTACACTTGGATTCATTATTAATTATCAACTACATATATATAGTCTCATCCTTATATATACATGCTGCTTTGATATTTGGGTGACGGGGTTTTTTCTGGCCTGGGTTTCAGCCTGACGTAACTGCGCCAGGAGTGAACATACTTGCTGCTTATTCATTAGGCACAACTACATCTACCCTACTGCAAGATCCTCGTCAAAGGTTTCCATTTAATGTGCTGCAAGGAACTTCCATGTCCTGCCCTCATGTTGTTGGCATTGCTGGACTTCTCAAAACACTCCATCCTGATTGGAGTCCTACAGCTATTAAATCTGCAATCATGACCATTGGTAATAATATATAAAAAATTATGATCACTATAAAACAATATTCTATTGTTTCTAGTATCATGCCTTATAAGTTAACTTGATCATGGCCATAGACACACACAATAAGATTATGTGGACTGAAAAAACATATACACTATGCAACAATATTATTGCAGCAGTCATATTTCTCAAATACCTAAATATTTTATTCACAACTGGTAGTAGAAATCCAAGCATTACGGAAAAGAATTCCTTTACATTGCCTTTATAAAATACCTTCAATCCCATGGAATAAATAAGTCACGGACTCACATTTCCATATTCATATGGAATTTGATTGTGCTGAGAGAGCACATTTCCATATTCATATGGAATTTGATTGTGCTGAGAGAGCATTTTATTGAAACCGGTTTATGACTTTTGGATAGCGTTCGGTAGGGGAGAAAGATAGAAATATAGGGATAATAGAGACAGTAAAGACGAAAACATAAATAATAAATATATATAAAGATATTATTGGAAGAAAAAATATTAAATTTCTATCTCTGTATTCTGTCCCTATATTTTAGAGGTATAGAAATTTTATATTTTTTGGTCCCTATTTCTATCCCATGTTTCTGTCTCCACCACCAAACAAATTTATGTTTCCAATATCTCTGTATTTCTATCTCAAAAACAACAAACAAACGCTACCTTAGACACTTACTGGGGGTGAGGTTAAACTTTAATCTCAATCTATGAAGTACGGATACTGACATAGATACGGAGACACATTAAACTCAAAAAATTACAGGACATATATATATATATATATATATATATATATAATTTTGTTTTGTCTTTTCTTTACCTAAATTTCTTTTTTTCATCTTTGTATAAATTTTTTATCTAATTAATTCTTCTTTTTATTTTTTAATTAACTAAAGAATTTTCAAAATAAAATGAAGAATACAGGTCCAACTAAATAGCTAGGGTTAATTTTGGGCTCATGTTGGCATTAAATTTGAATAACAATAAAGAAAGCAACTTAGGCGTATCTGTGGGGTGTCCAAGCCGCGTCCATGCCATGCTCGGTGTGTGTCCGAGTTCAAAAAAATTATTTTTTAATTAGATGCGTATAGACACGTGTCTAACACGTGTTATGTAGGTGTCGGACACTGACACGTGTTCCACACATAGACACACTACCAAGTCAATATCTCTGTGCTTCTTAGATCTCAACCAATATATACATTACATCTCAAAATATATCTTAAAAAATATCTTAAAAATAAATATAAATAACAATATTATTATTTTAGTAAAAATATATCATCTCTTTACCTTGGTCGATCGTCTTTATTTATTTAAAGTAAATAGATTCTATATCAAAGTATCAGTTTTTTTAAAGTATCTTTCTTGCTGCTAAAGAAAAAGTGTGTTTTTCATCCGGGCCCTTGGAAAAGGAAGAAAAAGAAGATTTTGATCCAAACATTTTTAAAATTATTTAGTTTTAGTTCCTACAGTAATTCTGTCCATTTTTTGATGCTAAATTGGTTATTAAACAGACATGTTATCTAATCCTATCCGATATCAGTGATCATATGTGACATAAAAAAACTCATACAATAACCCATTATATTCAATCCATTAACATATCTTATCAAACCTAATAACTCAATTTTCAATAATATAGTAATATTTTGACATACGTGGTTATGAATATGATACTCCATATATGACTGGTGACTACTATATAAGAACTGGAAACATGATTATTTTATATATGAACTTAACATTTAGGGCTTGTTTGATACGCTGATAGGATAAGGGTTGATAGTATAAGACCTGATAGGATAAGATCCAATAGTATAAAGCCTGATAAACTTTTGATACTATACAGTTTTTGGTGTAACACTCCATAAGATATTCAATTTTATGTTTAATAATATCATACTATCTATTTACAAATAATTCTAATATCTTAGTTAAATAAAATCAAATTATAGTAAAATATGAATTATTGTTATAATAATTTTCAAATATTATATTTATGTAAATATTTACTAATTAAAATTTAATTTATATTAAATATTATTATTTATTTCAATATTTTATAATTATTTATTATTTAAATAATATATAAATAATAATACTATTTTATATATTTTAATACTTTATATTTTTAATCATAATTATTTAGATTTAAGTTACTAATCCTTATTTTTATATATTACATATTATTTATTTAAAATATTTATTATTTTATTTTATTTATTATTTATCAATTATATTTATTTTTATTTTTATTATATATAACTAAACTAATATTTATTTTACTATACATTAAACATTTATTTTATCAATTATTTTATTTTTATAATTTTATTTATTATTACTTATTTAAGAATTATTTTATTTTGATAAAATATTTTAAAAAATAATCTGATATATTAAAAGCTAATCAGGCCTAATATAGCTTTCCCATAGTGTATTAAGTCATACAGTATTTTAACGTATAAGAGGGTTATGATATACAAGGATACACAATATGTTGTTTACACTAAATAATGGATAAAGACATAACTTGTATATCATGGCTAATATATCGTGCCAGACACCCCTTTAACAGAGATAGACAACTGTGAAGACTAAAATCAGAAAGAGATCGAAAATAATCATATTTACTGATTTGACATTCTTTGATCGGATGAATGCATAAAAACTTTTCATAACTTTTAGTGTATTGCAATTAAATTCAAAGATTTGGTAATGTTTACACCAAAAGAAAAAAGATAGGGAAAAAATTCAAAACTTGCTCGCTTTTCAAATATCTATCAAAGCCATACTTAAGTTGTTTATTTATATTTGTTCCCTCTTGTTTTTTTCTTTTGCCAATCGCTGAAGAAACGTCTCTTTAAGAGGCGAAATTGACATTGTACACCTTTGCTAAAAGCAAAGTAGATATTCTCGCAAAGCAACGTGAATTGTGAAAAACACGAGCTTTGTTTGAGAAATGGAGTCACTAATTATGTACTAGTGACCTTCGAAGTTCCCGAAAGCTAAAGGGCAAAAATGTTCATTAAGTTCATGGAGATTCTGGCACGTTGGCGGATTCTCTTCACGCCCCTTTGTGTCCTTCTAAAACTTTTCTCAAAATTTATTGCGGTTATCGATCAAAAAATTAGTATTTTTTCATGTACAAATCACTATGTTTATAATTAGATTTATTTTTGGATTACACCTTCTAATAAAAATTATATAATAATAATAAGTCAATTATGTTAATAACTATAGTTATTTTTGGATTACATATGCTTTTAAAAATTACATAATAATAATGGGCCAATTATGTTAATAACTAGAGTTTTTTAGGATTACACATGCTAATAAAAATTACATAATAATAATGAGTCAATTATGTTAATAATTAGAGCTTTTTTCGATTATACATGCTAATAAAATATAATTACATAATAATAATGGGCCAATTATGTTAATAACTAGAGCTTTTTTCGTATTACACATGATAATAAAAATTACATAATAATAAGAAATCCATCAATAAAGAATACTTGTTTGATTACAAAGCTACAAATACAATTATATAATAAGAAGTCCAAACTTACAAAGATACACCATCTCCCTTTCCCCTTCCCCTTATCTTGCTAAAACGGTGACGGGCTATACATATTAGGCAGCACTGGTTTTTTCTTTCGTAATGTACGATCACTGAAATTAGCTACATGGGGAAAATCACCATGTTGGCATCCGTCATTGAAGCATAACCTTCAAAAAATATATGTGCATGAGGACTCTACACAGGTGGTAGCATCTGTGGAATGTAAGGTGGTAGCACATTAGGATCAAAGGTAGCCCCATTTTTAGGTGGTTAGGCACCACGGGGAATATCATACATTCCTCTATATCATGACATTTCTGGCTCACCGGCCCCAAAGTGAATGAACCTTCTCCAATTGGACATCTGTCACGACCCAACCCTGGCCATGATCGGCGCGTAAGGAGCACGCTTCCCGCAAGCCTAAACGCTCAGTCTTTAACAAAAAATCGAACAGAGTTTCCTCTGTTCTTCAGACATTTTCCAAATACAAGACCTGTATTGTGTTACAATCACAGTCCGACATAGGATAATATATAGGTATTTATACATTCATGCACATACAAGTCCATACTTAGGGAGTTCACATACTCTCCACCCATAATTTATACAAAATGTAAGATAACTATAAACATGATCATAAACTTGAACACCACTAATCTAGTTCCTACCTGTGATCAAATGGAGCACCTAAGCATAAACAATTTGTCATAGAAGTAAGAGACAAGAAGCCACAAAATAATGGCCTATACACCATTGTTGGGCTCACCAAAGAGGTAGTGACTCAATCCTACTGAGTAGGAGGAGTGAAACTCAGGGTTGCACTTATATCTGTAATAGAGGAAACAATCAGAGGGTGAGTTATTAAACTCAATGAGGAATAACACGTTTACAGCTAATTGGAACAGGTTCCAAAATAATAATGGATGGTCAAAAATAAATAATATAAGAAATTAACCAAACTAAGTGAGTATAGAATTAACATACAAATTTCTTATAGTGATGATATAAAATTATGGAATTTATGCATTAAAAAGAAGTTCAAGGAGGTCTCTATGTCAGAACAATGTCCAAATCGATCCCACCACTGGGCGGCTCTCACACACATCCCCATTGCCTAATAATACCGATGTGCTGGCCTAACATGCCGGGCTAGCAACCCCCTGCTAGCTGAGGTCTATCTCAAAGCACACCAAGCTAACGTCACCACTGTCAGCTACGATTTCTGTCAATGATACCTCCTTTAAACACAATTGTTCACATAAAATAAAACTTAGGTTTCCCTCATCTAATTTCCTTTCAATAAACCAATCACCTCAGTAAAACATAAAGAATGCAATTGTTTTCAATCTCCTTCAGCGTAAAAGAATAAATTGAATAATAAGGTCACAAGATAAAGCTATGTTCGGTTCTCAATTCGCCTTGCTTAAGAAAATAAGGTCGTGGAGCTTTTATCCAAAATCATAAGCATCCCAAAAATATACTTGTCTCACAATCTAATTCCAATATAACAATACATAACATTGTATGAAATCATGTAGAGTGTTTATCCCAATATCACTAGTACTATCAAATCTCATTCCATATTCTTCTTAAGATATAACAAATTTAAAGGTACTTGGACTAATAAATGCAACTTTCAAGACATGAACACAATAAGAAAATCGTTTTACTTGCTAATGCAAAATGGATAACAAATATGCAATAAGATATTTAAATACATAGAACTAAGTACCAATTAACCATAAACACATTATTCACTCACAACACAATCCAAGAATGTGGTGCTCCAAGCCTACGTCATGGTAGAGTAGACAAGATGCTTCTCCAGAGCATCTGACGCCACATACATCATCCAACAACCACTAATTAGCATTTAGAACTAGAATTTTCTGCACTATTAGTCTAAGCACCATAAATCCCCAATTACATAACCTAGGTTTTAAAGATTAGAGTTCTAATCCCATACCCATAACACAACATAGCTAATCCATAAAATTGGAAATAAGGTTGAGCTTTAGTATACCTTTAATGGCTAAGGAAAGGAAGATGGAGGAGTGGGTGTTGCTATATCTTCAAGAGATTGAAGCAACAACCCTTGAACCACCAAAAGAGAGGGAGAGGATGCTGCTGTTCGCATCACAACAGGGGAGGAGTCGCACACAGTGGTTGACGGCGCAGTGATGGCTGAAAGGAGAGGGAAACCGAGAAGAAGAGAGGGAGGATGGATGGAGGCCATGCCTCCTCTGTTCTTTGTCATTCACGGAACAGAGAGGAAGGAAAGAAAAGAAACCGTGTGGTGTGTGGGCGTGTATTGGTATATATATTGGGCTGAGTTATCTCAATAATCACTTATATACATTCCCTCATTTTAAGTTAATACTCTCTATTAACTTTAAAACATAAATGTAAATAAGGAAGTACCCCTAATTTGAATTCAAATAAAATATCACAAAAATTAAAATCCCAACAAATCAAAATCTAAATTTTGGGTTTTAGTTCAAATTCAGGAATCTTTAAGATTTTATAAACTTGTGGGTTAAAAATGAAATGTTTAAAGGTTTCATAAAATTAATTAAAAATCATTCTTTAACTTATTTCCCTCTAGGAAACAATTACCAGGACTTTTGATCCCATAAATGTGGTCCTATCATATAGCCCTCCAAAGATGTGTAGGATCCAGACTTAGTAAAATTCAGGATTCGGAATGACAGATAAGGGTAACTTGCACCCTCGTGGCTTAGAAAATTTTTTCTATCCTTTTTATTTAAAATTGGGTTATTACAACATCATCTCACTAGATATGGATCCACCATGGTATCCAATCGGATTGTATGATAATCAAGGTGGATCTTGCATTATAGTTATGTGTTGACCCTGTAAAACCCAAGGGATTAGGTTATTCTAATAGACTGGAAAGGGGCATATGATATGCTCTATGGAGGGGGCCACATGATATGCTTGGTGGAGAGGGCACATGATGTGCATTGTGGAGAAGGGACACATGATGTGCTCTGTGGAAGAGGGACCTGATCGGCTCCATGGGGAGTACATGATCTACTCCTCCATGGGGTGGCACCTGATCTGTATTGTGTGGGTGGTGCTCGTGGAGGTACTCTTCTTTTCCACAGGAGGTACTAGACCGGACAATTGTAGATGACCCATTATATGGGAAACATACTACGCCTGGTACTCATTGGAAGGGTGATAATCAACAATGAGCTCACCTTGTAATCTTTTGTTCATTCGATCATCCCACATTTCCACCCATCGTGCATATTACTCTCCAATTACTTATTTTGGCTCTTAAATCTTTATTATGATATCCTGTTAAATTTGAGGGCTTGGTAGGAATTGTCTGTTGATATCCAAACTATTAGATAACATGATCAGTTAGTTGCCATTCCATTATCTCAAAGCACAAAAGTGGTACCACATGTAACACCATAAAAATTAGCTAAAAAATAATTTGAGTTTTGTTAGTTATAATTTTAAAAATTTAATAGACATAGTAATGGTGAGGACAACCCAACGGATATGTAAAAAAAATCTTGTGGGTCCCGTAGGAATGCCAGGAAAGCCAAAACCTTAGAATTAGGACATGGAGATGGCCAAAATCGAGAAAAGATAGGGTTAATGTTAGAAATAGTTAGAAATGAAGATTTTATACCTGGAAGATAATGTCGAATAATATCTGTTTAATTGGGTGTGCAGTTTTAACACTGAAAAATCTTTTTATTCCTCAAGCTAAAGTAAGCCACTTATCTTGAGCCAAGTGGATGGCCAAGATTTATTTTTTAACCAACAAACCAAATTCTAACCATCCATTTTATTATCTTTAAGAATTCTCCTTTTACATTATTATAATTAAGCTTCCTTTACAAGCTTCCTCTCAAAATAAATAGAAACTCATTCTTCTCCAACAAGCCACAGCATTTTCAGCCATCACCAAGGGAAGAACTAGAAGCTTCCTCTACATTCTCAAGAGCTCAAGCTTCTATTCAAAATCCATAAACACTAGCCTAGAGTTGTTGAAACTTCAAAGTTCCTTCACTAAACTTTATCTATACCTCAATACCTACCATTCCAACCAATTAAAATCTCAATTCTCCATCAATCCTCACATTGATACCTCACTTTCTCATTGATTTAGGAAGGATTTGGGTTTAATTTTGGACCTTTGAAGTGAAGGGAATCCATCTTGGAGCATCTTAAAGCCAAGGATACACCAGTTTCCAAGAGTAGGGTTTGTTGTCTTATTTAATGAAATTCTATTTCTTGTAGATTTTGATTGTTTAAAATTAATATTTTCTAGTTCTGTTGTGTGATTACACATGTATATAGATGTATTTGCTTTGGTGGATTGGTTTATTATTGTGGAAAACTCATTTTTGTGAAAAGAGATTTTGAACCATGCTGTTGGATTTTCGATTTTTATATAGGCAACCACTGATCACAAATTTTCTGAGGGAATTATGGGTATTCTCATGAGCTAGAAAAAATATATGTTGAAGCTAATATCCTAAGGAAACTTTTTTTCTTAGGTCATTTTTAAGGCTTTCTCTGCTTAAAAAAAATTATGTTGCTTGAACATTGTTGTTGGAAAATCCCAGTTTGAAGCAAGCAGGAAATTTTTTCAAATTTTCTAACCTATTTAGAGATCTTGGATTTAGATGAAAATTTTAAAGGATGTAGTTAACATGTTAAAGTGTTTCTAGTAAAAATTTGGAACCATTCTAGGCACTTTGCTATGTTTAGAAAAAAAAATTAGAAACTAAAGTGATCTATGTGCTGCCTAAAATATTGGAATAGGAGCTGTAAATTTTACTAATTTTGTTACCATATTAAATGATTGAATTATCACTTGAAATTTTTATAGGGGGTTGTAAACATCTTGAAGTTCAACATAATTTTTATTTTAAATTGATTCAATCATTTTCTAGGGTTAAAAATTATGAGATTTTGGTTCTGAGCTGAGGCTAAGTGGATTTTGACCACCAAATTTATCTAATTTTGTTAATATAGTTAGAGAGCTCTTTTTGCTCTGAAATTTTTATGGAACCTTGTGGACACATTGAAGTGTCATTGAGAATTTTATAGGCTTAGCTTTGATGGTTTGAAATGCATAATAAATTGTGCTACAAACATGTGAAATCTACCATTGTGATGAAAATTAATTGATGCTTTGAGTTGATGAAATAATGGCATCTTGTACTAGTATGACATGAGCACATGAATGTGAATATAAATAATTGAGAATATGAGCTTATTGATAACCAATCGGCAAGTGCACCAAATTGTTCAAGTAGTAAAACACGGAGAGTGGGTACCGTTCCCATGAGGATTGAGTTTATCAAGCAACAATTCGCCAATTTAATTCCTAATTAGAATATTATAATTTTTTTTATAAAAAAAGAATGTTAAACGTAAGAACCTAAAAAATAAGAAATGAATATAGTCGTGGGTCAAATTTCACTTGACTCTTCTGGTGAAACTTTAGCTTCTTATTCAACAATGTTCCTTAGCTTATTAATCATCATCTATCTTCATGGAATTCCCTAATTCCTTAGATCAATTCCAAAAAGTAAAAAGGCATGTAATATATACAATGAAATTCTCAACAACCACACTATCAATATCACCTATTCCTAGATAAATATCGATAATGGTGTTCATCACATGAGCCAACACACATATGAATCTCCCAATTCAATACATGAACCCTAAATCAAGGTATGAGTTTCCATTCATACAAATCATAAAACTAGTGATAACCACTCAAATATAGAAAAAGAAACTTGAATCAAGCAAAGAAACAAGGATAAAATCATCCAAGTCAAGTTACATCATTATCCCAATAGAATAGTTTAACTATACATGATAGAAAAGAAAACAAAATAGAAAATAAAGAGAAGAATGCACCGAAAATCCAAGATTTGGAGTGATGATTCCTCAATTTCTCCTTCTCTAGTTGTTCCTTGTCTCTTCTCTGGAGTTGTAGAGTCTTTTTCCCTAATTCCCCCTAAAAATCTTATCTACATCTCTTTTATAATCCAACAGACACAAAACACAAGGAAAGCATGAGTTGTGGGCGTTGTAAAGCCAGGACTGGGCATTGTGACATTGGGACTTATCTGATATAATTAGTCACGTGGACTTGTGGGTATTGCAACACCAGGCTTGGGCGTTATGACGCCAAGAAACATATGAAGATTTTTTCCAATGGGCGCTGGAATGCCAAGTTCTAGCGCTGGGATGCAAAGTTGAGATTCTTTACTCCCTTTTGTGATTTTCTTATAAACCTAAAAATAAAACGACAAATTATGTAAGAACCAAGATAAGTTCTAAACTATACTAACTAGTCACAAAACATGCTAAAACTCCAACAAAAGATAATCATCAAAGGTTAGTCTGGGTGCTTAAAATGCTTTAAAAATCAACAAATTAATGGAATATCACTTATTGATGAGGTTAGGCACACATAGATATAAATGCTTCTTACAATTGCTTGTAACATCCCCTGCTGCTTTATGGATTGAGGACTATCCCCACAAACTAACAAGGGTCTTTTCAGCGTGCTTTGTCCTCACTCACATGCTTCCTGGAAAAACTTTCCAGGAGGTCACCCATCCCAAAATTGCTCCAAGTCAAGCATGCTTAACTATGGAGTTCCTTAGTGATGGGCTATCGAAAAGAAGATGCATTTTGTTAGTATAGGTAGTACAAATCAATTCATATAAGCCTTCTTCAATTGTATAGTCCCATACCTATACAGTCTCAGGATCCCTCTCATTCGGGTGTGTAATCGGTTCATTCATGTACCCCTCCGGTTTTGAAGTCTGCTAGGAGCCGCTCCTTGTCCGTGCCTCCTTGCATCGACGATCACTCCCCGACTTCGCAATCCCCGGGCGATACATGCCCACCAGCTTCCGCTTGGTTCGTCCCCGAACCACACCATACTGGAAGAGGTGCACGCTCTGATACCATTTATAACATGCCCTGTTGCTTTATGGATTAACGACTATCCCCACAAATCAACATGGGTCTTTTCAACATGCTTTGTCCTCACTTACACGCTTCTTGGGAAAACTTCCCAGGAGGTCACCAATCCCAAAATTGCTCCAAGTCAAGCACGCTTAACTGTGGAGTTCTTTAGTAATGGGCTACCAAAAAGAAGATGCATCTTGTTGGTAAAGGTAGTACAAATCAATTCATATAGGCCCTCCTCAATTGTATAATCCTATACCTATACAATTTCAGGATCCCTCTCATTCGAGTGTGTAATCGGTTCATTGATATACCCCTCCGTTTTCAAAGTCTGCCAAGAGCCGCTCCTTGTCTGTGCCTCCTTGCACTGGCAATCATTTTCTGACTTCACAATCCTCGGATGTTACATTGCTCATATGTGAAAGAAAAGCATAGGATTATGTATCTTGAGCTAGAAAAGTAAATCTGGTTTGTCAGGGGAAAGTTAACCTGACTACCAAGAAAAGCATAAGGTTTATAATTCTTAGGCTGGAGAAAGTAAATCTAGTCTGTCGAAGAAAGTAAATCCGACTACTGAGAAAAGCATAAGGTTTATAAATCTAGGGCTGGAGAAAGTAAATCAGTCTATCGGGGAAAGTAAACTAACTACCATTGAATTGAGTTGAGAAAAGTAAACCTGACTAGGAGTAAGCCTGTGTGAGAATTAGAGAAAGTAATCCAATAATCATGTCTAGAAATAAGTTCAGTCCTGAAAAGCAGCCTATCACCCTAAAGTGGTTAAAGCAACAAAAGTCGAGGGCCAAGACGAGTTAAAGTAGCAATGGTTCTAAGTAGTCTTTTATCCTGTATGCCAATTGAAGAATTTTAGTATCGATATTGAAGCCAATATGTTTGAAGCCAATATGTTTAAGTTGTGATTTAGCAGTATATGATTTATATGATGTTGAGTAGTATGATATGTAATTGGAAAATAAAAGCTACCCACTTCGAAAGGATGATATTAGAACTTTAAAATAAATCTTTAGTATGTATAGTATGATCACATTTTCTTGATTAGCCGAAGTGGCTGGGATGATGACGATGACATTATGATTATGTATTTTAGGGATACCCTACTGGAAATTTCAAAATTCTCACCCCTGTTTGTTCGTGTTCCCGTATCGTCTCTAGGTTGATTTCAAAGAATAGTGAAGCACCTACAAGAAGGACTAAATTGTAATTTTTATAGTTCATTTGTGGAAACTTGTATCTATTGTATATAGTTATATATATATATATATATATATATATATATATATATATATATATATATATATATATATATATATAGCAAAGAGCAGATATAAACTAAAGCTCATAGAAGAACTTCCTTTTGTACTTGATTTGTATTAAATAAATGTATTGTTTCTTGTTATATATTTTGATAGAACCACGGGTTAGTTAATACACGATTTGATCAATTTTGTCATAGATAATTAAGAAAAGTCCATTAATTTATAAGTTACAACTCCTAAGTATAATATCATGACTTAAAGATGATGTTGTACTTAGGAGGATATCACACCACAGCAGACTACTGTTGATGTTCAACTTGCAGATCATTTGGAATTAGTGCATCAACATTAGCATCTCATATGGTGGACACATAATTTGCTCAGCAAAAAAAATGATATACACAACTAACATTAAAAAATTAATATATTGCAAAATATTAGAAAATATTTTATATATGATACCTCATTTTCCATGTTATCAATAAGCTATCTTAGAGTTTCAAGATACCTGAGTGATATGTCCCTTTGATACTTTGCTCGATGCCAACTGTGACATATTATGTTAATCAAGTATGACTTTATCAATAATATATTAAAAATTAAAAACAAAACTATCAAATTCATCTTTCTAAAATTTTGCTTCGACTAAATTAGTCTCTATAAAAACAAACTCTTAAATTAGTCCCTATAAAATTGAATAGTCTGACAAATTAGTCCTTGAAAAATAAATTTCGCGACTTAATTAGTTCCTGTAAAAACTTCAAATTCGACAAATTGGCCCGAACAAAATTGAATAATCGGCCAAATTAACCCATTTGATAAGTTAGGTAAGAAGGACTAACTTGTTTAATAATTCACTTTTTCAGAGACTGATTTGAGAGATTTTTTTGTAAAGACTAATTTATCCGCCTATTCAATTTTGTAAGGATCAATTTGAGAGTTATTTTTTTACAGAGACCAATTTGGTCGACATGAAATTTTAGAGGGATGAATTAGGCAGTTTTGTCAAAATTAAATAATTTTACCTCATTAAAAGTGGAAAACCCAGTGTATTGAGAATTAGAGCCAAAAGTGGAGTCATTTCCATACCCATACTTGTCATAGTACCATGCAACGCTGATATTGGTTGTGCTTTTTACGGGATGCAGGACACAATGCCCAGTATAGCACAGCTGGGCAAGTCGAACCCCAACTGTTGGACCTAAATTGCTCTAAATTCTTAAGCAGTTGAAGGTACTTTGTATGTACCTTGAAACTGCTCTTATCAGGGATAATAAAACTAGCCAACAATAAGAGTATGTAGCCTCGAGCATGGAATTGTATCTCCATCTCAGTCGTAATATGAAGACGTGTAAGGTGGTTGCTCAGCCAACTTAATTGCTCCGCCATCAATATCTCATGGTCTAGACACACCACCGAGCAGATGATTACAATATGAAGGGAGTGTATCAAAGTTGTCAGTATTAGATCCAGTAACAACTTCACCATGGACAGGGAGTCCAAGTTGAAGTGCAATATCTTCCATCGTTATTGTGCACTCTCCACATAGGAGTTGAAATGTATGTCTCTCTGGTTGCCCCATTTCCACTAGAGCACAAATCATAGGCCAGTTCAATTCTATATCCACCAGTTGCGAAACACGGTATAAACCAGCACGTTGAACGTGGTGAACAATTGCCAACTTCATTGTAGGAATAGACAAATGACTATGGTGCAATACTCTATTTTCTTGTTACAAACACATCTTTTAAGTACATTCATAACATTAATAAACCAATTGTGATATAAAATAATAAACTAATTACTAATTAATCAAGTTTAAAAATTTACACTATCAAGGGCTCTTTGTTTTGACAAACAATTCAATACTCTTTTTTTCAATGTAATCAAGGAAATAAACAAATTAATACTGATTCTTAGTCTTTTTTCAGACCACTACCATGTTATGTATGCAAATGCTTAAATTATAGGGAAAATGTTGATTTTAAATTTTTTCAATTACAAATTATTTTGAAGATGGAATAAATTAATTTAAATGTATATTTGACTTTAGCTTTCAAATTATAGATTTAAATAACATTAATTTCTTATTTTTTAATACTAATTATTTAAAATAAGTTATTTATTATTTTTTAATTGTTATCTTCATAAAAATAAATAAAATAAAGACAAAACACCTATTTTGGTCCCTCTAATATTTCGTGTCCACCAAATTGGTCTTTGTAAAAAAATAACTCTTGAATTGGTTCCTATAAAATTGAATAATTGGACAAATTGGTCCCTACAAAATTGAATAATCGGTCAAATTAGTCCATCTGATAAGTTAGGTAAATGACTAACTTGTCTGATAATTCACTTTTATAGGGACTAATTTGAGAGATTTTTTTAGGGGCTAATTTGTTCGACTATTCAATTTTGCAGGGACCAATTTGAGATTTTTTTTTATGGGGACCAATTTAGTCAACGCGAAATTTTTGGAGGGACGGATTTGGTAGTCTTATCTAAAATGAATATCAAAGACTTATTGTAAGTTAATACATTCGCATGATACTATAAAATATAAAATAAGTTCAAAATATCAAGAATCAGTTCATCATTTTTGGTACACATCAATTAACTATCAATGCTTATTAATCATCGTTAACTACACTTTGAAAATTACAGCCATTTGCAATCATAAACCAAAACGAATTCTACACGATAACCATGTCTTTTTCAACCCTGCTCATGAACGTTTTGTTTTGTTTTTTTTTTTTTTACTTTAAGTTTTCTATAGATATCTTTATACTGGAGCCACTAGGGCTAGCAACAATAGTAATTAGAAAATTCAAATTTTATCAAATAAATATATTCTTCAATTTGGGAAAATCAAAATAAATGTTATCATATTTATAAACTCTTAGATTATAAACCTAGATCTAATCACATTTTATTTATTTTACAAATATCAAATGCTATAGACATAATTAAAAAATAAATTTCCTATAACTCCTGCATAATGTGAAGTTTTTGATCCATTATTTCATCTTTTCTAACCATCTTCTTCTTTTGCGATGTAAAAAAAAAAAAAAAAATCACTCACTAACACTAAACACAGCTTCTCACTCCTCAATCTCTCCTTTCTCATTTTCTTTCTCGGTTTCTTCCTTCCATTCACAGATCCTCCCCTTTATTATACTTATCCTCATCCCTCTCTTATTATTTTGTAATTTTTATTAGCATGTGTAATATGAAAAAAGCTCTAATTGTTAACATAATTGACCCATTATTATTATGTAATTTTCACTAGTATGTATAATACAAAAAAGTTCTAGTTATTAACATAATTGGCCTATTATTATTATGTAATTTTTTTAATATATGTAATCCAAAAATAACTCTAGTTATCAACATAATTGACCTATTATTATTATGTAATTTTTATTACTTTGTAATCCAAAAGTAGCTCTAATTATAAACATAACAATTTATCATCATTATTAATTAAAAAAATAGTATTTTTTACATACAAATTACTAAGTGATTTGTGTGTTTTAGAAATACAGATAGAATACTCATGTATTCTCCGCGAGTTTCTTGTGCACATCATCCTCTAATTCTGATGTAAAGTGGTGATACTTCACAGCTAGAGATGTCAAAACGGGTTGAACCCGCCCGATTGGTCCGTCAAACCCGTCATTTTTTATGGGCTGGGTTGAAGTTTTGAGCCCGCCTAAAAATTTTAACCCGTCTAACCCGCCCCGCCAAACCCGCGGATTTTGGCGGGTTTGAAGCGGGCTTGGCTTGCGGGCCAACTCTTTTTTTTTTAAAAAAAAATTATAATTTATAGATAAAAAAACGAGAAACATGTGAACCAAAAAAGACAAAAAAAAGTAAGAAATATATATAGTCACTAGTACATTAATATTATATAGTTGATATTATTCACTTAAAGTTAAAACTTAAAAATAAAATAGTCTCATAACTCACAAATAATATTATTAACAATAATAATTTTTAATCCAAGTTAATATTTAGTTATTATGAACATTGAAAAATTAGATATATATAAATAATAAATATTATTTAAAATTTTTTAAAAAATATTTCATTAAAATATTAAAAAATATTTTTTTTGAATTTTTTTGGTGAAATTGCATATCCATTACTCCTTTAAGCAAATTTGGTATTATTCAGCTCATTTTACTTTGGTGGGCCAACCCGCCCTGCCCCGTTTTTAGCGAGCTTTTGGCATGGCTTATGAAATGGCGTTTAATACTCTCTATTCACAGTCATCACGATAAAATAAATGAATAGTACCGGAAAAGTACTTTGCATACTGTTAAATAAATGAATAGTACCCCAAAAGTACTTTGCATTCAAGATTAAAGACAAAACTTTTGCACGTACTTTGCATATTGATTAATTGTACCCGGGACTTACTTTGTATTTAAGATAAAAGACAAAACTCTCGCATGTACCTTGCATACTGTAGCATAAATTAATAGTGCATGCACTTTGCATACTGTAACATAAATGAGTAGTACCCGAGAGGTACTTTGCATTCAACATAAAAGATAAAACTCTTGCATGCAGTCACTTTTTTTCGGTTCCTTTATTTTTTTTTAGGAGTGATACATATATATTATTATATTTATATTATATATTTATATTAAATTAAAAATTATAAATTTATATATAAAATATTATAAATCTATATATAAAAATTATAAATTTATATGTAAAAAGTTGGAAATAAATATGTAAAAATTTTTTGTATATTAATTTATAACTTTTTGTATCTATATTTATAACTTTTTATATATTAGTTTATAACTTTTAAATTAATATAAGTACATGACATAAGTGTGATGGTATAAGTTTATCATTTTTTTTTTTTTTAGTGCTCATCCGCTTTCAGCGGGTTTAGTTCTTTTAATTTTTTTTTTTTGATTTTAGTAGTATAGTGTCCAATATTTCCATAATTTTCTTTTTTTGGTTTGATAGTAATGCATCCACTAAAAGTGGATTGCTCTCCCAAACCCATCTCAAAGTAATTTAGCTAGAAGCATAATGTTTGGATATTTTCTACACTGAAATTTCATACCAGTAAAATGGACCCTATGAATGGACTCAATTATTAATTCTTTGGGTACAAGGACTCAAATATTAATTTGTTCCCAGAAAGTCCAAGGAAAGATATGTAGATTCTCAAGTCTGATTAGGAAAATTAAATTTATTTGGCAAAATAGAGCTTTTAATCCCTTAGTTTATTTTTATTTTGGTCTCCTTTTGTTTTGATCACCTAGCTATTCTTCAAAGCAACTTGTTCATTAGTTTCAGTTAGCTCAATTGTATTAACTTATACGTAATCTTTAACTTAATGGAAAAATATTACAAATATGGGAATATTTTGCTAGATTTTATAATAGCAAGATGCATTTAACTAAACAGTAATTGATGGTAATTATTTATGAGAAAATTAATTATGAGAACAAAATGAAAAGAAAATTAGCAATTAGGAGACCAAAACAGATAGAAAATTAGCTATAGAACCAAAATAAAAAATAATTTAAGGGATTAAAATATCAATTTCACCTAAAGTTTTTACCAAATTGTAATTATTTTTTATTCATTGTATTTAATTAATTTAATTTTAATTGAAAATAGAAGAATATAGCATAACTACGATTTTTTTGTATTTAGTTAAGTTATTTTTAATTGAAAATAGAAGAATATAGTATAACTATGATTATTTTTATAATAAAATAAAGATTATCATGCAGGAAAAATTACTTTTGTACAATCTAAATTTTTAGGAAGTGAATTTTTACGTGCTTATTTTTAATTTTTTAAAGCTATTTTAATATCTATTACATCAAAATAACTTAACAATTTTTTGTTATGACAAAAAAAATACTTTAATGTATAAATTGAAATTTAGAACAACTTTTTTTTTTCTGCTTAGTTTTTGTTCCACTTCTGATTCTATTCTTGAGACGGGTGTTTTTAAAAAAACAAAAGCTTTCCAAATGGGCCCTTAGGATTTGTCCCTTTGTTCAGTAAATGAAACCTTTATCAAAATTTGTCAGAAAATGAAAGATTTATCTAAAATAAAAAGATTCCATCTTTATTTGGGCCGGTCTTCTCTCTTTTGGGCTATCTTTCTTTCTCTTTTTCAATCACTAAATAAACGTACCCACCACATGCGAACTCTATGATTACCTTTGCTAAAGCAATGCTGAATTTTTCTCAAAGCGATGTGAATTGTGAAAAACATGAGCTCTGTTTCAGAAAATGGAGTAATTAGATATCACGACCTTTGAAGAAGAAGGTGTCTTCAGGAAAGCCAGCCCTATGAATTGTATAACGGAAATTGAAAATAAAACAGTTCGAATTGAAATTCATACTTCATGCACGAATAACCTTGTTAACTCAAATTCTCTCTCCATGTCATTCTCTCTTCTACATTTTATTGCATGAGGAATTCTTATTGCTCCGAGAACAAAACATACTTTTTACTCCATTCATTAGATGACACATATATTTGAGTGGGTCCTGCACGTCTTTCAAATATAAGCATTTTTAAAATACTCAAAAAATCTAACCATGGTTAACTCTTCCTGTAGTCAAATAAAATAAAATACAAAATTTCCCAAAATCAATTTAGATCCTCTTTCTGTTTGCGTTGTGCGTAATTTCCGTTTAATATTTCCTTCATTAACCATGTCTACCAATAGAATCTCTCTGTTTCTCACACTATATGCGAAGTTATGTTTCAGCACCCTTACCAATCAAGTTCCAACGACTTCTATAATCAAGCCGCTGCAACCTCCTCTATGCAAGGATGACTCTGGAATCTTGTTTGGAGGGTCAAAAGCCATTGTGATGGGGTTGCTCATCCCCTTTGAGTCACTGAACCTAGCCGTTTTAGTCAAAAACAAAATGTTGATTATTTTGATACTTTTACACCAGAACAAGGATTGCATCTATATGAGTTTTAATTGCGTTAGCTTCAATTTGTAAATTAATAATTCACCAAATGAGTGTCAAAATAGCTTTCTTAAATGGTGATTTGGAAGAAGAAATATATATGACACAACCTGAAGGATGTGTGGGACTTGGACAAGAAAATAAATACTAATTTTTGATGGTTTCTCTTCTATAGAAGTAGATAAATATGTTTATACTAAATTGATTGGAGACGATGGCGTAATTATTTGCTTGTATATTGATGATATGCTTATTTTTGGCACTAATCTTAATGTTGTGATTGAAATTAAGAAGTTTCTAGCTTCAAATTTTGATATAAAGGATATGGTTGAAACTAGTTTGATTTTGGGTATTAAAGTCATAAGGAAGTGTGACAATATTATATTGTCAAAAGAACAATATGTGGAGAAACTTCTAAAAAAGTTTGGACATTTTGATGTTAAACATGTGAGTACCCCTTATGACGTTAATACTCAATTAAAGAAGAATAGGGATGACCCTATGGCCGAGTCTGAGCATGCACAGATTATTGGGAGTCTGTTGCACTTGATGAATTTCACCCAACCTGATATAGCATATGCTGTGTATAGATTGAGTAGGCATACACATAGTCCAAACAATGATGGGCCACATTGGCTAGATTGATAAAATATTTGAGAAGTATTATGAATTATGGTATTGAGTATAGTGGATTCCCTACTGCATTAGAAGGATACAGTGATGCTAACTAGATCTCAAATTCTAATGAGATTAAATCCACTGGTGGATATGTGTTTACCTTCAAAGGTGGTGCTATTACTTGGCGACTAGCCAAGCAAACAATAATTGCAAAGTCTACAATGGAATCAGAGTTCATAGCACTAGAATAAACCGGTAATGAGGTTGAGTGGTTAAAAGATTTCTTGAGCAATATTCCGTTAGGGATAAAGCCTATTCCTTCTGTGTCTGTACATTGTAATAATAAAGCGGCAATAGCTATGGCAAATAACCAAACATATAGTTGTAAAAGGATACACATTAGGTTGAGACATGAGGTGGTCAAGCAGCTGCTGAAATATGGAATAATATCCACTGATTATGTGAAGTCAGAGTTGAATCTAGCTGATCTTCTGACTAAGCCTCTTGGGAAGAATTTTGTAAGTGTCACATCGAGGGGAATAGGACTTCATCCAATTTGAACATAAACTGTGATAGGAACCTAACCTTTGTGAAGCAAAAAAAAAAAGGGTTTTGCTAGACTGCATTATTATGAGGATAAGCTTAATGCTTTTAATGAATTTTATATCCCTTAATTGTGGATGGTGTATTAAGTGCAGTATATATTTGATAAAATTCACCTATATGAGTGTAAGAGTGGGGTCGCTCCTATGAGACTTTGGCAAGTTTCTCAAGCATTCATGAATTACCAGGCACGCCCATGGCTAAAATGCGCAACACAATGATAATAAAAAGGAATAAGTGGGGGTGTAAATGTGATCAAATAGGATTCTAATTCACACTAAAATGTAGTGGTTCGTAGAAGCTTCACTTCACCAATTGTAAATTAAAATATTATCTATCTAGGTCTAGTTCATAGTCTAAAAGATACCAGATTCGAAGCATGTACATTCATGTTTAACCCAAACATTTTTGTTAACAAGTTTGATTTTGAACTAAATAAGGGATTGTTATATTATTTTATTAATATTATAGTTATTGTTCTTTTATTTCAAATATATTGTTTACGTTTCCTTCTTTTTCAATATTTACTATATATATATTGACATTTGCCACATGATATTTTTGCTTTTAAGATGATTGTGGTCAAAGTAGCAGTTTGAAAAATCTTGGAAGATAAGGTGGTGTAAGGCTAGTTTATGTGTTGTTTTGGGAATACACATTTGTGAATGATTTTGATCATATACGCAATATCCGCCACTCTCTCTCATACTCTGTATTCAATTTTGTTTCTAAACATTGAGTACCGATCATTTTAAGTGACATTGTGATTCCTAAAATCAAGGGATAAGGAATTTTTCTTTTGAGGTTGAAGGGAGCATTTTAGCAAAGTGGTATTTTTTAAAAAGCCTCTCATAGAGCGTTTTTTATATGAAGCTGAAAACTTGGAAAAAAAAATTAAGTTCTCACAATTCATCTCTTTATCTTCTCATCTCATTTATTTTATTAAAATTGTTTTGGAATTTGAATTAAACTGAGAGACAAATCTTGCTAGTTCTAGAGATCCCAATATATTGGAAGAGTTTGTTATATCTTGGAGGAATTCTGACTACACAGAAATATTCCTTGAGCCCAGTGCATTTGCACGCCCCAAGCTTTCTTGCTTTGTTTCTTTTCTTATCTGTGTAGGTACAGTTCACTAGCAAATGGATCCTTGCCCTCCTATTCCAATGAGATATTTGTCATCAAAATTCTTCGTAGCTTCAATGACATTCCCAAACAACATTTTTCCATCATGGCTCCCTGTGGAAAATGTTCTTCTGATTACGCCTCTTTGGCTGGGACTTCTTCCTTTCTTTCCCTTTATGAACACCTGATTTTGTTCGGTTCATTAAACATAAAAACCAAAACTTTTGTTCTGCCTATTTTGATTCATTTTATTTCATTTCCTTTTTGTTGCAGCCCACACTTTCATTTCCATTAATTCAGATTCAAAAAAAAGAAAAAAACATTGGATCCTTTTATTTTCCCTAGCCGTTCTGCCATAGAAGAAAAAGAGAAAGCAAGGACAGTGGAGGACATTATGATGTCCCTCTCCTTTGTTGACCAGAAAGTATGATAGTATGCTTGGCCAATTATGGATGTTTTCTGTCTTTACAGGAGGGGTAAGCTTCGGATACTTTCTTTTTACCATCCAAAAAGAAAGTGACCAATGATTTGGTCAAAGAGAGAAACAACCATATAACCATTGGGGGAGGGAGTAATACGGGGAGAGTTTTCAAACACTGAGGAAGAATATAAAATACACAGTTATACATTGATCATTAGATAAGAAATTTTTCCAGAACTCACAGCAAGTGCAATCGAAACAAGAGAACTTACACTTTGTGAAAGAAGCCAGTGTCAAAACCAGTAGCAACAAAATCAACAATATCATCATAAAAAACCAGAAAATTTTCAACACACAGATTCTAATATCCAGCAATATCAAGAAGGATACGTCAGAAACAACAATAACAAAAGTATCAGAGGTATTGCATTTTTTTTAGTATTAATACAAAAATAAAAAAGATAAAAAAGGAAGGAAAAGTTGCAGAGAGGCCGCGGCCTCCCCATCCACGCCGCGGCCTCCTTGTTTGTTTGCTCTCTAATCACCTTCATCCCCCTTATCCATGTCCACCACCACACCCGCGGCCATCCTCCACCATCTTCTTCCTCCTTTTCCTCCCATCTCCACCATTACAACCTCTACTTCTTACCACCATCATCACTCACGTCCACCACTAACCACCAAGCTATCACTACCCTTCACCACCTAACCCTTTCCAAGAACCATCTCTTCAAACATCAGATCCGCCACCCTCAACCACTAGCCAGCAACCAGCTTCAGCCACGAAGCTCTTCCGCGATAAGCCCGTCGGGAAGCCCGCCGAAAGCTCTGTTGCCCAGATCGCGAAGCGAACAACACCTTCGCCAAGAACCGCGCTCGCGCCACTGCTCCGCTTCTCGCCGTCGCACGCTCCGTCGCCGAAGAAACCCGACCCACCGCTGCCCTTTCCTCCTCCGTCTTTCTTCCTTCTGTCGCCATCCCTCTGCCCGGCGTGAAGCAAGCCACACCAGCCAGCACACTGGACCGATCCCTGAAGCCCCTATCGCCTCGGATCCTCGATGCTTCTGCGATGGTCCACCTCTGCCGTCCTCTTTCCGCGTCAGCCGCTTCTCTTCCTCCGCAGTGGTGGTCTTTCTTTGCGTAGCGGTCCTCCTTCCTCTCTCAGCCGGCTTCTCTCCCTTGTAGCCGCGAAGTTCCAGCCACCATCGCACCAATCTCCTTCTCTCCCTCTTCCCTCCCTTTCCTCTCTTACTCTCAGACTCACATAATCTCCCTCTCTGTTATCGTTTTATTTTTCCTTTGCTTTGTGCTAAAATGTGTACGTGTGTGAAGGCCAAAAGGGAGTTCTAAGATTTATTTTAATTTGGGTTAGTTTTTTTAGAATAAATTTTCAGATTATGTGTTTAAACTCTAGTTTATTTATTCGTATATTTTTTTGGCTTTAAGATTTGTCTACGTAGGAATTGGTTTAGTTTGAGTTTTAAAAAAGATAGAGTTTGTGTTCTTTTGAGTGGAATTAAATAAATTGCTTTAGAAATTGATGTAATTATTTGTTTAATATTTTAGTGAATTTTATGTTTAAAACCTTAAAAATACAAAAAAAAATGGTAGTTAGAACCCTTGATTTACTTTTAATCTTTAATTATTATATTTTGTTAGTATTTTCACTTAAATAAATAATTTTGTCTCTGAATTAATTTTGTCAGTTCATAATTACATTTTTTTTCTTTTTTTTTAATTTTATATATTTTGGTTAAATTAATTGCTTAGTTATGTTTATTTTACTTTGTTTTTAAATACTTTGTGCTTTTATGTTTGGATTAAATTAATTATGTGATTGTAATAATTTTACAATTCTAGTTTATTTATTTTACATGTTTGTGTGTTTGTGATTATTATTCTTTTAGTTTTATTATTTTGTATATTTATGTGTTTTGCTTGGATTAATTGTGTGCTTGTATTTATGATTTTTTTATTATTATTATATATATATATATTATTTATTTATTTATTTATTTATTTTATTTTATTTTTTTTTGTGTTTTGCTTGAATTAAATGTGTATTTGTGTTTATGATTTTTTTTATATTTGATTATTTTATATGATTATGCGTTGTGTGTGTAACTATGTTTATGAATTAATTTTCTGCTTATTTTAATTCTTTTATATGTTTATGCTTTTTGGTCCAAATTATTTGTGTATCTATATTTGTGAATTATCTTGGTCAACTTCTGTTAAAATTATGGTTTTGTTTAAAAAATATAAAATAAAATGATTCTTTTTTTTTATTAACCTTTTTTAAAATCTTTTACATTTGTGCGATGTTCAATAATGGTGGTTGAATAGCAAATGTTATCTTCACTATTATTGAATCATAAGGATTCATTGAGTAGCATAGTACTAACTTGTATTCTGTGCACAAAATGGATTTTCATCAAGATTTGTTCTAATTTGTGCAATGATCAGTGATGATAATTGAGTAACAAAATGTTATCTTTATTGTTATTGAATCATAGGGGTTTATTGAGTAGCTAAATGCTAACTTAAATCCTGTGTGAGAATGGATTCTATTTTCTAAAAGAATCATCCCTTCACAAAAGTCTTTTAAATCCGTGTAATGATCAATAACGATGATTGAGTAGCAGATGTTACCTTCATTGTTATTTGAATCATGGGAATTCATTGAGTGGCCTAGTGCTAACTTGGATTCTGTGTAATAACGGATTTTCTTATTATAAATTCTTTTTCATAAATAAAATTTATCAACCCATAATTATTTTTTACAGAACTACGTGACTTTGATTTCCCCATTGCACCAGGGGATACGTAGGAGCAGGCGACCCCTGTCAAGCCAAAATTAATTTTCCTTAATTTGTTTTGTTTAAATTTGTAAATATATTTTGTCTCTTTTCTTGTTTTTCTTTTTTAAGGGGTTATTAATTAATTTGCACAATTTTCTAATGTACCGTTTAAGGACGAGTGTATTAGGGGTGCGTAGGGTTAAACTCCTACCCTTCCCTATGCATAACCGACTCCCGAACTCAAAACTGGTTTCAAAGTTTTTTTTTCTTTAAATAAATGGGTTTTTCCAATTTTTTTTTCCAATTTTAATAAATTTGGTGGCGACTCCATTTTTTTTAAAAAATAAAAATAAAAATTCCATTCCTTTTTTGCCGTCCCCGTCGCAATCCCGATTACGACAGATGGTGACTCCACTGGGAAATTCCAAGAGAGTCAAGCCTGTTTTAGTTGTGCAAATTAAATATAGCCTTTTGATTTTTGTTCTCCTTTTCTTATTTTGTATAGTTTTTTCTTATGTTTTATTTCTTTATAGAATTTAATATTTCATAGGTTTATAATGTTGGCTTTATTTGTTAAAACCTTAGGATAGATGACCATTATTGTTCTGTATATATTTGTTGTTTGTAGTTTTGTTTTGCAGGAGTGTATGTAGTGTTGGGATTGAAAGGTTTGTATGCTCCCTGCACACACTTCACAATCACTTATCTCACACACCTTTTTGGGCTCTATACCCGAGCCTGTGCGAACCAAAGGATAAGGGGTTTCTTGACATTGTCATGAGGGGTTTCATACTCACTTGATAGTTGTTGGGACGCCACTCAGATTGTTACTGGCTTTATGAATCAATCATATTGAGAAGGTTCATCCTTACTTGTGGTTGGTTCGAAAGTCGGATCCTCGTTCTATTAACAAGGGCAATCTGGGAACCATGATGATTAGAAGTCTAGATCCACCATGAATGTGTGCACAAATAGTTGAACCTAGCAACTACCGAAAGTAGGGTCTTGGCCTTAGAACTCCCAATCCATTAGAATTTTACCCTATTAGGACAAAGGGAGCATGCTTCTTTCATCCTTATACTTTGTACTTCTTTATGTTTTACTTTAAATTAGTTACACTCGCATTAAAACATTATCACATTGCATTTAGGGTTAGCCATTTCATCATCTCATAAAGTGGTCATGCTTTGTTTTTTTTATGTGTTTAGGCATACATAACATAGACAAGCATTCTATTAATTATCACATGTTTTTTTTATCATTTCTTATTCTTATTCATAATTTTCTCTATCTGGGTTTATGCATCATCATTTTCTTAGGGAAACATTTTATATTCTCAATAGGAGCATGCATTTTTATTGTTTTCTTTTCATCTTTTTGATTTTACTCATTTATCTTTTCCTTTCCCACAGTTGGACTTTGATAAAGCAATAGTCATTATCAGTTCAAAGCAAATGGAAGCATTACAAATGAACACTAGCAATGCACACGATTAGAAAAAGAACATCAGATTTACAGTGACTAATAATGAGCTAGAGCAAGTAAAGAAAATGATTCAGTTGATGCCTCGTGAAGTCCGATCATCCTTCAAGAATACGTATGGGCGTATATTGGATTTGTTGTTTATCCCAGTAGAAGCACCAGCATTGAGCGCTCTCTCACAGTTTTGGAATCCTTTTCTCTGCTGTTTTGAACTACCTGATTTTGATACAACACCAACTATAGAGGAGTACATGGTTATGATAAGGCTACCAGTTCGAGAAAGATTTGGTGTGTATCTCTATCAGGGGCATTACATCAGTAAAGAAAAGATTGCCAAGATAATTGGAGTTGATGCAAATCAGATGGAAGTGGAAGTAAGGGGATCCACTCAGGGAATCAAGAGGGGTTTTCTTGAAGCCCATCTGCAGATGTTGGCCCAACAAGGAAATTGGGACTTCTTCAATCAAACATTGGCACTAACTGTTTACGGATTGGTCCTATTCTCATTCACACCAGACATTGTTGACCAGGTCGCCATAGATGTATTTTTCAAGTTCAAGACACAAGGCATGAATCCGGTTCCAACCATATTGGCGGATACCTTCCTTTCCTTGGGGGTCTGTCTTAAGAAAAATGGTGGTAGGTTACGGTGCTATTTGGCGATGTTATATGTTTGGTTTATGACTCATGTATATGCTAATAATCGCATGGGTCTCTTTCCTGATCCTTTTGGAAGCTTCCACCATATGTAGATAAGCCATCAAGAGGCACCGGCATGGAAAAAGGAGTTCTCAGAGATCCAGTCAAATTCCTTCAAGTGGGTTTGTCCTTGGTACCATGGAGAAAATGTTATATATAGCTGTGGTGATTTTTACAATGTTCCTTTAATGGGTCCAAGGGGATGTATCTCCTACATGCCTGCATTGGTGCTCAAACAACTTCATTGGACTCAAACAAAACCACAAGAAAAGCAACTTGAGGGGTTTAGCTTCTTGTATCAGAAGGATAAAAGCATTATGGAGCAAGAAAAAAGGATCAAGACAGCATGGAATAATGTTAAAATCCTAGGAAGAAAAGAACTCGAGCAACAATGACTGACCTCTTCTCAAGAATACAGAGAGTGGAGGAAAGCAAGAATCGGGAAGCTAAAAAATATTCCAAGCAACTCGGCTCCTATTAAAACCACAGAAACACCTCCATCAACATCCCAAGTAGAGATAATGAAGGCACAAATGCGATTCTTGGAAGAGAAAAAAGAGGCAGCGGATCTGAAAAATGTCACCCTTCAAAGCTGATGCGAGAAAATGGCTAAGGAAATCAAAGTCTTAAAAGAAGAATGTACTGTCATGACAGAAGTTGCAAAGTCCAAGAAAGGCAAAGAAAAGATCCCAACTACTCATTTAGCTGAGATCCAAGAGCTAAAAGAAAAACTCCATGTGCTTGAGAAAGAAAGGAATAAGTTAAAGGAAGAGGTCAACAAAAGGAGTCGCATGGTGAAAAGGGTAGAACAAGAGGTCAATAATAGAGACAAAAGCATTTTGAGCCTGAAAATAGAGGTCAACAAAGAAAAGGATAAGAGAAAAGAACTGGAAAGGGAAGTAGAAAACTTGTCAACAATGCTAGCACAGATAAAACAGGATGCCGTTCGTGGATGGACCTCAGCAAACCAGTATCATGACTTGTTTGTTGATGCGACTGAATTTGGGAAATCATGGAGAGAAAAGGCCCTCGAGTGGAAAGAAGAATATGGAAAGCTAACTGACGAGCTGAGTCATTACATTCCAAATTTTGTTTATCGATTTGAGAAGGCGAGCGAGCAAATCAATAAGATACCCTCATTCAAATTACCTCAAGAAGTGGTAGAGTTCATAGATTCGTGTGAGAGTATCACTAAACATCTTAAGAAGAAAAAGATGAAGCTGTTGATGTAGTTACCCAAGCCCCCTTTGATATAATTGTTTCTTTGTTAGCAAATGTGTGATGTATTCTGAAATGATTTGTACTCAGAACTTTGCCTGAAAATGAATAAAATTTTCAAAGTTTGTATGTCAATTGCAAATTACTCTTGGTATGCTCGATACTCTCTATAGAGGATCAAATGTTCCCTTAGAAAGTGATCAATCATTTTTTGCCTTGAGATTGTTCATCCTTGTGCAAGAAAATGAGAAGCTCAGTCACGAAGAACTGCATTGCTAGTGCTCATTATATAGCATCTATAGAGGAGTGGATTCTCCCTAGAGATTTTGCTATTAACCGTACCTTGACTTATAGGATGATATATCCATAAGAACGGATACAGGGCATTCTCATTTGCACAAAGAACTCTTGATGACTATTGTTCTCTTATCTGTTAGTTTTCCATATACATAAAAAGAAAAAACTAATATTTTGGTTTTGCTTTGAGTCCAGGTAAAATTTTGCAACCATTGGGCACCCAAGGAAAATGGATACCGATCAAACTCGTATTCACAATACCAGAGCTCGGACTAAAATGGCTGGAGGAAATGGTAACACAGGAAGTGCTATTCCAACTGCAACTACTTCTGAAGCCGGAAGAGATTTGACCAATGAGGTTGATGCGGTGAGAGGAAAATTTAATGAACTGTCAAACAACCAAGGAAGACTGGAAGACATGATACGGGCTATACAAGAGTCCCTTAACTTATTAGGAGCTCATCCAGTAGGTGTGCAACCAAATGCCTCAACATTAGGCATGCCTGTAATATCAAATGCAGCTCTAAATGTCACCTTAGGGATGAATGACACGGGAGAAATCCCAAATAACCTCCATGGACAACCGCCACCTATGATACCATTGATGCTACCAGTTGGAGAGGGCTATCGTTCATTAGAAAATGTGCATACTGATGGGCATGGGCATGCTACCCCTGTTTGGGAGCAGCCTCGTGTTGTCGTCCAGAAACAGTCATTGTCCTCAGAGAATAGTCGTGCAGAAGTAGAAAAGGGGAAATTCAAGGAAGAATGGATGAAGAAGATACAAGAACAAATTAAAGCCATCCAAGGTCCTAGCTCCTATGGCGGTGTAGAGATTAAGCAACTATGCCCGCCTATGGACCTGATAGTCCCTAAAGACTTCAAGGTCCCTGATTTCTCAAAATACGATGGGACGGGTAATCATCTTTTTCACTTGAAGAGTTATTGCACTAAGATGACAATATGGTCAAAAGATGAAAAATTTCCCATCAATTTCTTCCATGAAAGTCTGACTGGATCTGCTCTGGAATGGTATATTCAATTAGACCATTCAAAGATTTCTAGTTCGAGAGAATTAGTAGATCTGTTCATGAGCCAATACAAGTTCAATCTTGATGTGGCACCTACCCGGTAGCAATTAAGCTCCATGTAGAAGAAGAAGGATGAATCGTTCAAGCAATATGCTCAAAGATGGAGAGCCCTGGCTGCCCAAGTTCAACCACCACTTATCCCTACTGAAATGTGCTCTTACTTCTTGGGGACCTTGGGATCCCCTTACATCGGGGCAATGGCAGGAGCAGCATACAAGAATTTCTCTGAATTAATAACTGCTGGAGAAAGAATTGAGAGCTTAGCAAAGGCTGGCAAGCTTCCCATGAGCAATGAAGACACAAGAAAAAGCTTCCCGCCCAGAAAGAAGGAGACAGATGTGAATTACGTGCATGGTCAGCAATCCTTCATCCCAAGGTATACACCAACACATCCACGACCCCAAATGTCATCATTTCCTCCTTACTCATTTTACCAAGCCACACCAACCCCAAACACTGTCCCATATTCTCAGCCTCAAGTTAACAACATCCACATAAGGCCATATCAACTAACTCGCCCAACATATACCCCAGCACCCCGGCCAAATTTTCAAAACCAGAACCGCAATCGATTTCCTAACCTTCCACCCTTTCCAAAGCTATCCATTTCAAATGCTGACCTCTTTCAAAAACTAGTTAATGCCCACCTGATCTCTGCATATCCAGTGCACCCATTAGAACCACCATATCCAGCATGGTATAACCCAAACCATACTTGCAAATATCATATGGATATTGCGGGACATTCCATTGAAGATTGTGAGGGATTCAAAATGGCAGTAAGAAGGTTAATTGCTTGTGGGAGGCTGGACTTTCAGGAAGATTCGAAGCCAGACATTGTTAATAACCCGATCCCAAAATATGAAGAAAGAAGTGGGGTAAATGTTCTGGAGATAGAAGAACCTTCGATTAAGAAGGTTCCGAGTCTTCGAACACCGATGGAAAAAGTGTTCAACGGCTTGAAAGAGGCTGGATACAACATCACAACATCTGCATCCATAGTGAAGGAAGATGAGAAGTATGACATGGAATCAAGCTGTTCATACCATGGTGGAGGTCTCGGCCATGATATAGAAAATTGCTGGGATTTCAAGGCTCGTGTACAGGGATTGCTCAACTTGGGCGTAATTCAGGCGAAAAAGAGGCCAATTTTTCCTGAGGAAATAAATGTGATAGAACGTTTTGTGCTTCGCGTACCGCCACTTGATCCAGCTCCGAAACCGGAAAAAGTAGTGCTCACTGTGAAAAAGCCGATGCCTTTTGGCTATGAGAATACACATGTGGTGCCTTGGAACTATGAAACCAAAGTGGAAATGAATAAGGATATAGGGGAAACCTCAAAAGCCCAAACAAGTAAAGTGGTGGCCGAGGTAAAGGGAATAACAAGGAATGGAAGGGTCTATGGGCCCAAAGAACTGGAAAAAGGAAAATTCGTAGACGAGGGGGATGTTGGAGAGAAGAAGCAAGAAGAAAAGAAGGATGAAGAGTTCCTTAAAATCATGAAACAAAGCGAATATGATATTTTGGAACAATTGAAAAAGACCCCTTCCAGAATATCCCTTTTGTCATTAATCCTATCATCTGAACCCCACCAAAAGGCAGTGCTAAAAGTCCTGAAGGAAGCCTTCGTCAAGCTTGACACTTCATTGGAGAACATGGTGAATATGGTGGATCCAGTGAAGCGTGTCAATATGATCACCTTTTCAGATGAAGAAGTTGTGTCGCAGACTAACCCACAAGCACTGTATATAACCCTCAAATGTAAAGGCCACATAGTGCCCAGAGTCCTTATTGATGGAGGGTCAGGATTAAATGTCTTGCCAGTATCGACCTTAAGGTACTTGTCAATAAGCAAGAACGATATTTCACCGTAAATGATGATTGTGAAAGCATTTGATGGAGCAAAGAAAAGCATTCTTGGGGAGATGGTGCTGCCATTGGAAATCGGCCCAAGCCAATTTGAGGTGTTATTCCAAGTAATGGAGATTGAGTCTGATTACAATATGCTGTTGGGAAGACCATGGATTCACAATGTTGGTGTTGTTCCTTCAACCTTGCATCAAAAGGTTAAGTATATTGAGAATGGCTTAGTCATTACAATCCACGGGGAGAATAAGATCCTTGTATCTAAACCAGTTACACTGCCTTATGTTGAAAATATTGAGTTAGTGGAAAGCAGCTTATGGCACAATCTGGAGGCACTAGGGTTGAAACAAGTTCAAAATGAGTTCTCGAGGCAAGAAGTCAATCAAGTGGTGGCTCATATCATGACTAAAAATGGTTATCAGCATGGCAAAGGACTAGGACTACGGTTGCAGGGTATCAAAACACCTCTGCCTATCTTAGGGAAGCCTAATCGATTCGGTTTAGGATATGAGATGTCATTGGAGGAGCAGATCAAGACCATGGCTTTTGAGCAAAAGAAACCAAAAGAAAAGATGAAACAAATCCCTCATCTGAAAGAGACATTTCCTTACCTGGCCATGATTATGGCTAAAGAAGGTCGTGCCTCTAGCTATTATCCAATTATCAATATGGTGGATGTTGAGAAGTCTGAAGAATGCAAGAATGCTTGTGCTACCAACCGTGAGAAGATGCTGATGAATTGGACAGCCGAACCATTGATTGATGTTATTGCTTCAAAGTAATTATTTGGGATTGTATTAATTATTTTTGCTTTCATATATGCTACTTCGAGACATCATTTGAATGAATTTGCATGATTATCCAGTAATTTTTACATTTCTTCGTGTCTTCCATTCTCTTTGTTCCAACCTCTATTCTTTTGTTTCCTTTTTATTTTTATCACCATTTTCTCAAACCATTAGTTAGCATTTTTCCAAATTATTTGCGTTTTATCCACTATTTGTTTTGGCATTCCAACCCCCACAAATGCTTTCCAGGGACCTAAATACTATGAACATTTTGCCACGTGAAAGGAACTTTGGATGCTTATCAATTGATTCTCTTGCTGCACCTGATTGCGATAATTATGAATCTGAGGATGATGAAGAAGCTATTGGGCAATTTTCAAATCTGTTGGAATATACGGAAAAGGGGTTTGACTTAGACAATGAGGTGGTTGAGGTGATTAACATGGGTACTGAAGAAGAGAAGAAGGAGTTGAAAATAGTGGAAAACCCTGAACGAATAGAAATGATCGCGTTGTTTGAAGAATACTTGGATGTTTTTGCATGGTCCTACCATGATATGCCAGGATTGGACCTAGAGATTGCTTCACACAAAATCCCTTTGTATCCAGAAGCTGAGCCGAAAAAGCAGAAGTTGAGAAGAATGCAACCCGACATGTCTTTAAAAATAAAAGAGGAGGTGTCTAAACAGTTAGAGGCTGGATTTTTGGAGGTATCAAGACACACCGATTGGGTGGCCAACATTGTACCTGTGCCTAAAAAGGATGGGAAGGTCAGGATGTGTATAGACTATCGAGATTTGAATAAGGCTAACCCGAACGACGATTTTCCTCTCCCTCACATTGATATCCTTGTTGATAATACAGCCGGAAATCACCAATTCTCATTTATGGATGGATACTCTGGGTATAATCAGATTCCTATGGACATTCACGACAAAGGGAAAACCATGTTCATAACTCCGTGGGGAACATTTTGTTACACAGTTATGCCATTTGGGTTAAAGAATGCTAGTGCCACTTATCAACGTGCTATGGTTGCACTATTCCATGACATGATGCACAAGGAGATTGAGGTGTATGTTGATGACATGGTCGCTAAGTCTAAAGAAGGAGAAAGTCACGTGGAAGTTTTGCAAAAGCTATTCAAAAGACTCAGAAAATACAAGTTGCGACTGAACCCGAATAAATGCATGTTTGGAACGTCTACAGGAAAATTGCTTGGATTCATTGTTAGCAGAGAAGGGATAAAGGTGGATCCAGACAAGGTGAAGGCAATACAGGAGATGCCAGCTCCTCGAACTGAAAAAGAAGTGAGAAGTTTTCTTGGGAGACTCAACTATATTGCTAGGTTCATTGCGAATTTGACCAGTACTTGTGAGCCTATATTCAAGTTGCTGTGAAAACATCAACCTGGAGAATGGAATGAAGAGTGCCAAGAAGCCTTTGACAAAATAAAGATCTATCTAATGAAACCTCCAGTTTTGATTCCTCCTACGCCAGGCTGTCATTTAATACTGTATCTTACAGTGTTGCCCTCTTCACTCGGGGCAATGTTGGGGCAATATGATGAATCCGGAAAGAAAGAACAGGCCATCTATTATTTGAGCAAGAAATTTAATGAATGTGAGTCCCGCTATCTGGCGATTGAAAAGACCTTTGTGCATTAGTGTGGGCTTCTAAGATGTTGAGACAGTACATGTTATACTACACCATTTGGTTGATTTCTCGAATGGATCCATTGAAATACATATTTGATAGTCCTCATGTGTCATTAAGAATGTCAAAATAGCAAGTGATGCTGTCTGAATTTGATATCAAATATGTTATTCAAAAGTCCATAAAAGGAAGTGCAATTGCTGATCATCTAGCTGAAAACCCTTTGGAGGGTGGACAACCTACCATGCCTGAATTCCCTGATAACGAGGTATTGACAGTAGAAAAAGAAGAAGTGGAAGAAAAGAATGTGTAGAAAATGTATTTTGATGGGGCTGCCAATATAAACGGATGTGGGATAGGAGCCGTAATAGTCTGACCAGCTGGGAAACAATACCCAGTTTCCATCAAACTAGACTTTGAATGTACCAATAACATGACAGAGTATGAAGCATGTGCAAATGGTTTGCAAGTTGTGATTGACTTGGGAATCAAAGAACTAAAGGTCTTTGGAGACTCCGTGCTTATAATCTATCAAGTTAATGGAGAATAGCGCACAAAAGACCCAAAGTTGGTACCTTATCAGAAGCATTTGTCTCAATTAATTGAACGCTTCGATGATATATCGTTCTCTCATTTAACTCGAGACAAGAACCAGTTTGCTGATACTTTGGTGACTTTGGCCGTGATGACTAATTTGGAGGTACATGCTAATGTCCAACCCATCTATGTAGAAGTGCAAGGTGAACCGGTATATTGTGACAATGTGAAGCCTGAACCAGACAGACAACCATGGTATCATGATGTCAGGCAGTATATTCAAAAAGGAGAATACCCAGTAGGTGCAAATGAGGCGGATAAAAAGACAATTCGAAGATTAGCCATGGCCTTCTTCCTGAATGGTGAAATCCTTTACAAGAGGAATTATGACACCCCTCTCCTTAGATGTGTAGATGCTCATGAAGCTCGAATAATCATGACCGAAATCCATGAAGGAATATGTGGAACTCATGCCAACGGACATATGTTGGCACGTAAAATCATGAGGAGCGGTTATTACTGGTCCACTATGGAGAATGATTATATTAATTATGTTCGGAAGTGTCACAAATGTCAAATATATGCAGACCGAGTCAATGCTCCTCCAGTTCAATTGCATAGCATGGTATCTCCTTGGCCTTTCTCGATGTGGGGCATGGATGTTATTGGCCCAATTAATCCCAAAGCATCCAATGGTCATCGTTTCATCTTGGTGGCAATAGATTATTTCACTAAATGGGTGGAAGCTGCTTCATATGCCAATATCACACAGAAGGTGTTTCTCAGATTCATCAAAAGAGACATTATCTGTAGATATGGAATCCCATAAAGGATTATCACAGACAATGCTCCTAACCTCAATGGTGCCGAGGTTCAAAAATTCTTTGGGACTTTCAAGATCAAGCATCACAATTCAGTTCCTTATAGGCCTCAAATGAATGGCGCAGTTGAGGATGCAAATAAGAATATCAAGAAAATCATTGCCAAGATGGTGGTGAATTACAAAGACTGGCATGAAATGTTGCCATATGCTTTGCATGCGTATCGTACCAACATACGGTCAAGCACAGGGGCAACTCCTTGCTCATTGGTTTATGGAATGGAAGCTGTATCCCCTATAGAGGTTGAAATCCCTTCGCTTAGGGTTTTAATGGAGGCTGAGTTGGAAGAATCCGAGTAGGCAAATGCTCGATATGAGCAATTGAACATGATCGAAGAGAAGAGGCTTGTAGCTATTTGCCACTACCAGTTGTACCAAAGCAGAATGACTAGAGCTGTTAACAAGAAAGTCCGCCCTAGAGATTTTCATCCAGGAGATTTGGTTCTGAAGAAAATTTTCCCTAATCAAGAAGACGCACGGGGAAAATGGGCTCCAAGTTATGAGGGTCCTGATATTGTCAAGCAAGCATTCTCACGTAGGGCGTTGATTTTGCAAAACATGGATGGACAAGAATTTTCTAAGCCAATCAATAGTGATGCAGTCAAAAGATTTTATGCTTGAAAATATGCTCAAAAAGCCCGTTAGGTTTAAAACTCGAAAGAGCGGCCTAAGCAAAAGTTAGGGCAAGACAAAAAACAACAAAAAAGAGAAAGAAAAAAAAAAGATAAAAAAGAGAGAAGAAGAAGGCTCGCTAGGTTGAAAACTCGAAAGAGCGGCCTAGGCAAAAGTTAGAGCATGGCAATAATGTAGCCTACACTGGGGCAATTTTTGAATTTGCCCAATAAATCAAGCAAATCAAAGTCCGAAACTAGGGCAATTTTGAAGAAGGGATTTGGAGACATGTCATCGGATATCATAGCTATGGTATTCAGTTTGCTGCAAGAAGTCAATTGATTGAGCTATAAAGAACCTAAACTGGGACAAAATTTCGTTTTATCTCGCAATTTTGTATTTCACTTTTTGTTGTCTTCTTCAAAAGCTTTTGTCATCCAATACACCAGACACTGAAGATATTTGTTCAGTTGATCCTTTCACCTTCTCTTTGAATGCATGTTCATTTATGATGTCTCAAGTAGAATAAATTTAAGCTTCAATTATACGGTCTAACAATGTTTACAGCAATAGATCAATGACTAGCATCATAATTCAGAAATTCCAATCAAGCTTGGCAGAAAAGTAGTCATCAGTTTAAAAATGGAAAAGTAGAGGAGAAGAGAAGAAATGAGCAAGGTCATAGAAAAAAAGAAAGTCTTAGTTGTGTCAGAAAGCCCAGTACAAGAACTATGAGTTTGATCGGTTAAAGTTTCCTGGAATATTACCCAATTTGATTGTGTTTAATTTTTCAAGAATATGTTTGAAATAAGTTGAAATTCATGACTTTTGCATATAACTTTAAAAAAAAAGGAAAAAAGAAGGAAAAAAAGAAAAAGAAATTGTGAAAATTGTTATTCTCTAAGTCAGTTTTTAATTTCTTGTTGGCCTCAGATTGCCAGTTTACATTTCCATTCGGTATCCTTGCCAGTTTAATTTTCAGCCATGTCAGTATCCTTGCCAGTTTAATTTTCAGTCAATTGGTATCCTTGCCGGTTTAATTTTTAGTCGGCCTCCTTGCCAGTTTAATTTTCAGTCGGTATCCTTGCCGGTTTAATTTCCAGTCAGTTGGTACCCTTGCTAGTTTAATTTCCAGTCGGCCTCTTTGCCAGTTTACATTTCCATTCGGTATCCTTGCCAGTTTAATTTTCAGCCATGTCGGTATCCTTGCCGATTTAATTTTCAGTCAGTCAGTATCCTTGCCGGTTTAATTTTTAGTCGGCCTCCTTGCCAATTTACATTTCCAGTCGGTATCCTTACCGGTTTAATTTTCAGTCGGCCTCCTTGCCAGTTTACATTTCCAGTCGATATCCTTGCCAGTTTACATTTCTAGTCGATGTCCTTGCCAATTTACTTTTCAGTAGGTATCTTTGCCAATTTAATTTCCAATCGGCCTCAGATTGCCACCATTTATTTTCCCGTCGTTTAGTGACCCATCCAGTGGGTCGCAAGGTTTGTAAATCCTCGTCAGCCCCTGTCAGTTTGTAAATTCCTGTCAACCCTCGTCGGCTTTTAATTTCCTGTCACTTGTTGACCCTATCCAGTTGGTCACAAGATTTTCGATTTTCTGTCAGTCTCACAAGCTTGTACATTTCCAATCAGTCCCATTGGTTTTTACATTTCGAGTCATTTGTGGATTTGTGCCAACTTAATTTCTTTTCTCTGCATGATTCATACAGTTAGTTTCTGAATTGCATCATTTCATGTTACTTCTTTGAATGTTTATCTTCTTTTGTTGTGTGAACTTAAATTGTTGCATTTCATGCATTACCGAACAAAATCAATGTTCATATCTTTACTTATTCCTTGTGAAGATAATATGTAAAATTTAGATTTTTCATATTCTTTTATAAGAAATAAGTAAAGAGGGGCAACTGTGAACACCTGATTTTGTCCAGTTCATTAAACATAAAAACCAAAACTTTTGTTCTGCCTATTTTGATTCATTTTATTTCATTTCCTTTTTGTTGCAGCCCACACTTTGATTTCCATTAATTCAGATTCAAAAAAAAGAAAAAAACATTGGATCCTTTTATTTTCCCTAGCCGTTCTGCCATAAAAGAAAAAGAGAAAGCAAGGACAGTGTAGGACATTATGATGTCCCTCTCCTTTGTAAATAGTGTGTTTTTTCCTTGTTTTCAGAAGAAAAAAAAATGACTTCATTCAATCCTTTAGCTACTATCTTAAGCCAAAAACCTATGGATGATACAAACTACAAACAATGGAAAACTAATTTGGATATTGTTCTTCAATATGAAAAACTCAACTTTGTTCTAACTATCCCTATGCCAGTATGACTTTCTTTGAAGATGCTTTGAGGCAACAAAGACACGTTTTCAACAGTAAAAGGAAAAATAGGAGAAGGCAAATGTGGCAGTTCGCTACTATATTTTAGCCAGTCTCGCCAGTCACCTTCAGGAGCAAGTGAGCATGATTAAGAGTGGAGCAAAGATACTCCAGACTCTTGATGGCATGTTTGCTACGTCTAGCAGCTCTGCTAGGCAGAATGCGCTGAATGCAGTCACCAAGACAGTCATGTCTGGAGGAAGTGTGCGGGATCATTGTCTGACAATGATAGCAAACTTCAAGAAGGCTGAAGACCATGGGGTCAAATTTGAACAAGAAGTAAAAGTTGACCTTCTCTTGCAATCACTGCCTGAATACTTCAATCAGTTCAAGATGAACTATAATATGAATAAGATGAATGTTGACCTAACTCAGCTGATGCACGAGCTTGAGAGTCTTTGAGCGATCTCTAGTCAAGCGAGGTTAATGTATTTTTCTTTGGTGAGAGTTACAGAAACCTAAGGGGAAACCCAAGGGAAGGAACAAAAATAAGAAAAAGAAATCAGGTGTTCCAATTGCCAAACCAGTTGCAATGAAGCAGCCAAAAGGCAAGTGCTTCAAGTGCGGACAAAAGGGGCATTGGAAGAAAAATTGCCTACGTATGAAAAAACCAGGTATGGGTAATTTACATGTGATTGAGGCTTGTTTAGTGGAGAATTACAATGATTAATGGATCATTGATTCAGGAGCCACAAACCATGTTTGTTACTCTTTGCAGTGGTTCAAACATAGCTTGCCTTTAAGTGAAGGACAACGAGTTTTGAAACTTGGAAATGGGGAGCTTGTGTCTGCACTAGCAGTGGGACAAGTTGTTTTATCTTTTGATAATTGTAGAACTTTGGTTTTAGAAGACTGTTTATTTATTTCGGATTTTAAGAGAAATTTAATTTCTGTTAGTTGTTTGGTTAAACATGGTTTAATAGTTCAATTTAATTCCTCAATTTCAATAAGAAGTTCATCTTCTTTTATTTGTTCCGGTGTAATGTTTAATGGTCTTTATTTCCTTAGTCCTGTGCCCTGTGAAGTTAATCATGTTGAAATAGGAGATGTTGAGCATGTTTATTCATCAAAGAAAAGAAAAGTTTCCAATGAAACTTATCTTTGGCATTTGAGATTGGGTCATATTAATTCTAACAGGATACAAGGTTTGGTCAATAGTGGGATTTTAAAATCCCTGAACTTTGAACCAATACCAGTTTGTGAATCTTGTTTAGAAGGTAAAATGACTAAGAGATCTTTCAAGGCCAAGGGAAATCGTGCCACACTTCAGCTGGAATTGGTACATACTGATGTATGTGGACCAATGAATGTCCAGGCCAAAGGAGGGTATTAGTATTTTATCACATTTACTGATGATTACTCTAGATTTGGACATGTGTACCTAATACGTCACAAGTCTGAAGCTTTTGGAAAATTCCAAGAGTTCAAGGCTGAGGCAGAAAAGCATCTTGGTGTTCAAATTAAGACTCTTCGATCTGACCGAGGGGGTGAATACCTATCTGGAGAGTTCAGGTCTTACCTGACCAAAGAGGGGATAGTTTCACAATTATCTTCTCCAGGGACACCCCAGCAGAATGAAGTTGTTGAAAGGAGAAATAGAACCCTTTTAGAAATGGCAAGATCTATGCTCAGTTATTCATCTCTTTCTGATTCATTCTGGGGATATGCCTTAGAAACTGCTATGTACCTATTGAACTTAGCTCCATCCAAGTCAGTTTCAAAGACACCAATAGAATTATGGAAAGGGTGTAAGCCCTCCTTGAATCATATTCGGATTTCGGGTGCTCCAGCACATGTCTTACAAAAGAAACCACATAAGATGGACTCACGTACAGAAGTATGCATGTTTATAGGCTATCCTAAAGGAACCAGAGGTTGGTTGTTTTATAGTCCAACAGAAAAGAAGGTCATAGTGAGTACACACGTGACTTTCTTAGAGGAGGACTATATGGCAAATTATAAGTCAAGGAGTAAGGTTATTCTTGATGAGCTAGTCTCTGATCAAGTTTTACCTCAACCTCAAAGCGGTTCGACTTTTGTTCCTATGGTTGTTCAAAGAGGAAAATATACCTGATGTTGAACACAGACAGAACGAGAAATAGAACGAAGTTCAAAGATGATGATCAACAAGTGGAACTGTAGAGGTGCGATTCTTGCTTGAGGAAGAACAACAAAATCATGAATTGGTTAATCCACTTAATGAGGGTCCTCATCTAGAATTGGATCCCCCTGTAGATGCACAACAACAAGTGCGGCAAACTCGTAGTGGGAGATTGATTCGTAAACCTGCAAGATTTCTTTTGTTGGGCGAATCGTCTCAGGATGTCATCATTGAAGAAGATGATGATCCCACGAGTTATGAAGAGGCACTAGGAGATGTTGATGCTCAGGAATGGCTTGAGGCTATGAATCGTGAAATGGATTCTTTATATTCCAACTCAGTTTGGTCTCTTGTAGATGCACCAAAAGGGGTAAGACCCATTGGGTGTAAATGGATCTACAAGAGAAAGAGAGGATCGGACGGGAAGGTTGAAACCTTCAAAGCTAGATTGGTGGTGAAAGGATACATACAAATAGAAGGTGTGGATTATGAAGAAACCTTTTCACCGGTTGCCATGTTCAAGTCCATCCGGATTCTCTTAGCTGTTGCAGCAAATCTTGATTATGAGATTTGGCAAATGGATGTCAAAACTGTTTTTCTAAATGGAAATTTGGAAGAGGATATCTACATGCAGCAACCAAAAGGGTTCGTAGTCAAAGGGCAAGAAAACATGGTATGCAAGTTGCAAAGATCCATTTATGGACTTAAGCAAGCGTCCAGATCGTGGAACATCAGGTTTGATCAAGCCATTAAGTCTTATGGTTTTGAGAAAAGTCCTGATGAACCATGTGTGTATAAAAGGATCCAAGGTAACGCAGTATCTTTTCTTGTACTTTATGTGGATGATATACTCTTTATCGGAAATGATACGGAGGTATTGTTAGGCATAAAGACCTGGCTAAGCAAACATTTTGATATGAAGGACCTGCGGGAAGCCAATTATATTCTTGGTATTAAACTCTTGCGAGACCGGAAGAATAGGGTATTGGCATTATCTCAGGCTAATTACATCAACAAAATACTTGCCAGGTTCAGCATGGAGAATTCCAAGAAGGGAATTATACCCTTTAGGCATGGGATTCATCTCTCTAAGGAGCATTCTCCTAAAACTCCTGAGCAGAGAGAACGCATGAGTAGGATACCTTACGCTTCAGCAGTAGGTAGCCTTATATATGCTATCTTTGTGCACCAGAGACCCGGATATCTGTTATGCAAAGGGGAGTAGTAAGTCGATACCAATCTAATCCTGGAGAGGAACACTGGATAACGGTTAAACATATACTCAAGTACCTTAGGAGAACGAGAGATTATATGTTGGTCTATTCTAGTGGGAGTCTTGAAACCATTGGTTATACAGACTCAGATTTCCAAGGAGACATTAACTCAAGAAAATCCACCTCTGGGTATGTGTTCACTCTTAATGGCGGGGCCATTTGTTCGAGGAGTGTCAAACAATCATGTGTGGCTGACTCTACCACAAAGGCGGAGTATGTAGCTGCTTCTGAGGCTGCAAAGGAAGCCGCATGGTTAAAGAAGTTCTTAATGGATCTTCAGGTGATACCAGGTGTTAGTCGTCCCATCACACTTTCTTTGTGACAACAAGTGGGGCGATGCTACAGTCCAAGGAACCAAGGTGTCACAAAAGCACATAGAGAGGAAGTACCACTTGATCTGAGATATAATTTGAAGAGGAGATACAGTGGTAGTCAAGATAGCATCGGACAAGAACCTTGCTGACCCTTTTACTAAGAATTGGCCTGAACGTGTGTTCGAGAGGCATGTTACATCTATGGGTCTTAGGAGGAGTCCAGATTTGCTATAGCTTTAGGAAGTTGTTATTTCACTTTGTTGTTTTGTGCCTTTTGAGCAAGACATTATGACATTATATTTTTTTTTCTGAATGTTATAAATGAGGTATTATTCTTTTATTCCACACACTATTTACAAACACTAAGGTCCGGATCAATTGTGAAGTATATGATCATATGGATACGTTCATGGAAGACATGATCATAGGTTCTCATAATTGATGAACAGATTCATAGCTGTTAAATAAAGTTGGGCACTTTATTTAGGCTGCAATATTTTATAAAATGGTTTTTTCCGAATCATTGTAAAATATTGGTGTGAATTAACATTCACATTGAAAGGATCAAGGAGAGATTTGATTAAGGGTGTTTTTCTGTCATAAGGTATCAAATCTCCAGATAACTATAGTTATAAGATTGCTCTTAATTCTGAGTTTATTATAAATGGATAATCAAATAGTTTTCATTCTTTGATTTACCAACGGGTGAGGTGCGATCCATTGACAGCCAATAACTCGGTATTTTGGGAGTGAGATTGTTTGATTATCAGTATTAATGAGATAAACAATATGAAATTTGTAGGAAATGTCCCCTTGATATGTTTCGATACTTGGATATTGAAGACACTAGCCAGTGCATGTAATCCATTAGAGAAACTATCATAGTCAAGGGAATAAATAATTGATTGGATTACAGAAAACTAGTCAATCTGTAACACCCCGATTTTTCTGTCCGAGGGAAATGACCAAAATGCCCCTGAGGTCATTTCCTGACCCGAGTTCGAGGGTAACCAACTCGGTCGTCCTCGAAGGGTCAACTCAATGTTTGAAGGGGATTGAATGGCCTTTGAATGCTTCCGGAAGCGAAAAATCTCGTTTTTCGCAGTTTTGGGTCAAAATGACCAAAATACCCCTATAGCGTTTTACGTGGGTAAAGGTGCCGTTTGAGCCCGGAACTTTCCCGAGAGGTTTAAAAACATGCTTTCATGTGTCTAGAGGTCTCTGTTCAAGTCCCGGTGGCCCCGGGCAGTTTTAGTGCAAAATTATGATTTTGCCCCTAGAATAGTGTTTTTGAGCTTAATGACGTAATGAAGCAAACCTAAGCAATATTAGGCTCTAAACGAAGATTAATTTATTTCCCTAATTAATCTAGAGTCAAAATAATTTATTAAAGTTATTTAGAACCTAAAATTGCTTAGATTAAACATTAAATCCCTTTTTAGAACTCAAGACTCCAAGTCTTGGAATCTTGAATAGTATTTTGTCTCTCCAATTCCTTAAATCAAGGAAATGTGTCTAGAGTTGTTTAGACTCTAAATTGAGGATTTAACTCACTAATGGTGCAAGACCACTCCTTAATTATGTCTAGACCACCTTAATTATCCATTTCCCTTGCCTAAACACTTTCTTACAAATTCCTAATCTTAAGCATAATCAAAGATACACCTAAACACAACTCTAAACCACAATTAAAATGCAAAGAACCCTCCCCCATGGGCTGATGCATTTCGGCCACCTCCTCTCCCATTGACCACATGTTTAATTATTTTCTCACTCAAAGAACCATGCTTGAGGCCATACCTTGAACCATACCTCACCATACTTTGAGCCATACCTCACCATGCCTCAAGAACACATTATCTCACCTCATCGAACTCATGGAATGCCTCCATTCTGCACCTCATGGCCGAAGCCATCCTCCCCCATGAGCACCCTTCATTTGTTTCATTTCTCTATAAATAGAATGCCTTGAGGAGCTTGCACCACTTTTAGATCATTTGCTAAGTTTAGGAGCACTCAAAGCTTTTCTTTTTCTCTCAAAGTTCTTGTGTTCTTCAAGTTCTTGGAGTTCTTCAAGTTCTTCATCTTCTTCTTCCATCTTCAAGTTCATCACATCAAGTAGGGATTTTCTTTCATGTATTCTTTTCTTTAAAGTTCTTGTTCTAAGCTTTATGTTCATAGTTTCTCTTGATTCCTTTTAGAACTTCTTTTCTTCTCCTTCTTCCTCTTTATGTTTCGGCCATGGGCCTTTGGGAATGAAGGAATGAGAGCTTGATGATGAGAGTTTCATGATGATGTTCATCACTTGAAACAAACTCTAGAGCTTGATCGTTGTTCTTGAACAAAAATGTTTTTAGTTTTTCCTTTCTTGAACTCTTGAGAACTTTAGCTTTAATGACGTTTTAAAATGGCTCTATGAACTCAATGATGAGGACTCATGATGTTGGTGTTAATATATCATCAAGATCATGAACTCTAGAGTTTTAAAATGTTCCTTTTTCTTCTTGAAGATTTCGGCCATTTCCTTAAATTTTTCTAAGCTTCATGGTTTGATTTCCTAAAAATATTATGTTAAGTTTTAAAGAACTCTAAGCTTGACTTTACCCTGTTTGGATGAGTTTGGGTTATGGTTTAAATTCCTTTAAAGTCTTGTTAAGAGCTCTAGAAAGATAAAATGAACTTGCATAATTTATTTTATGCTTGCATTCATATTTACATTCTCGCTATGCATCTTTGCTTTCTAGCTATCACCAAAGAACATAAAGATTAAAATGGAACTTGTATCATCACTTAATTTAATTCTCGAAGCCTTTCTATTTCGGCCTTAAAGTCGATTGTTATTGGGCCTAGAGCACTAAAATAAAGAATTGAACTTGCACTACCACCTAATTAATTTCTCGAATGCCTATCTATTTCGGCCTTAAAGTCGATTGTTGTTGGGCCAAGAGCACTAAAATATAGAATTGAACCATGCATATTTACCTTCAAGCTTGCACGTTTAAGTTTATGCCTCGCATATTTACTTTCAAGCTTGCACGTTTAAGTTTATGCCTTGCATATTTAAATTTAAGTCATCACTTTACTTTGTAAGCAAGATTAAAAATGAAAAGCATGAGCACGTTTAGTTTATGTCGTAACTTAAGAACCTAGAGCTCAAAGACTTGCCCATTTCATTCCAAGATAAAGTTAAATGTGAATGTATCCCTTGAATGCATAATTACAGCCAAGTAGTGATGATGGACTTGCAATGAGTTTTCATCTAGCTACTAGGACCAATAGTCTATGTTTTAAGTTTTCCTTAAAGCTTTACAAATCTTTATAAGGTTATGTCATCACAAGTTGTGATTTTATTATCTTTAGGGGATGGAATATGTTTTGGTCAGTGACCTAAGGTTTCTCTTTGCCTTTTGATGAATTAAAGTGTTTTGCAAAGAGTTTTAGAAGTTCTAGACCGATTCCGAGAGAAACTAGTTAACTTATGTATCTAGAAATGTCAATTTAAGTCTCTCATTTAAGTTAATTGTTTTCGGTCCTGATGTGATGAGTGTGATGCTGTATGATGATGTTTTGATGTGTTGGAATGTGTGAAAATATCATGTGATGATGTAGAAGCGATCCTATGCATGATAGGTAAGAAACTAGCTAACTAGAAATACCGTAAAGCTAGAATTTAACGTAGTTTTGACTCATTTGTTTATGGAACTAATCCAAACTGTTTTAATGGGAACATAATCAGATTTAGATTGTTTAGACATGAAAAACTTGGTATCATTTGGATTAGAATCAAATTCTAGCACCTATAGGGAAACTAGTAACTAGAAAACCGTAAAAGTGCAAGTTTAGAACTCTTAGAACGTTTACTCTTCTGGATTCTGTCCAGCACCCTTACAACATGATAAACATGATTAATAATTAGTCCTTAAGCATAGGAATGCCTCATAATTGATTTAGATTTAATTCATACCGCCTTAGGCGAAGACGGAACCAAGAAAGGGTCTAAAACGTAAGTTCTAGAACCCCGTGATCACAAGTTAAGAATTCTACCCTATGCTTTTCAGATTTAAATGTAGATATGAGGATTATGAGTGATGTTTAATTATGAGCCTTAGGTGCATAAAATATGAGCGACGGATGTTAGAGAACCAAACCTCATGATTAAGACCCGTAAGGGTCAAAGCATAAGCTACCGTAAGGATAAACGGTTGAATGTTCCATGATAATGTATGTTATGTAAATGATGATGATGTTATTCATATGATGAATTCATGAGGATATATGTTTATGTGGCATAAAGCAAATTTGGAAGGAATTCGTGTAATGCCATCGTGTCACTAATTCCCAACTAATTTGGGGACTTAAAGAGATTTTGAAAATTAAGGTACTAAGATGGGTTCTAGGATGACACCGGTTCGACCGAGCACCTCCATAGAACTCATGTGACATCGGTACCATTTTATACTCTTAGGTGACACCGGTTCGGCCGAGCACCCCTAAGAGAATTGCCTCCTAACCCGTACTCAGATAGTCGGGATTTATGATTTATGATACGCTTATCGTTAAGTGGTAAGTAAGAACTAGTGACGACTAGTTAAGGTATGAGCTCATAACCTAGATGTATGACACGTTTTGGGTGACACCGGTTCGGCCGAGCACCCCCAGTTCGATTGTCTTTTAGGGTGGCCCATGAGGAAGAGAAGTTTCATGATTATGATTATGTCACTAAGTTTTGTCCCATATGAATGTTACTATTGCCACTTTATGCCACCAAGTATGATGATGCTTGAAGTTATGTTTTATGTATGTGCATTAGGTAGTGCCATGCATACATTTTCTATTACGTTGCATTCATGACATTAAGATCATCCTAAAATGAATGGACCTTGGCTAAATATATTTTAAAGTTTAAAATGAACTTAATACATGCTCAGTCATTTTGTATAAATAAACCCAAGGTTCTTGAGGACGTAGATGATGACACCTAGGTAGTAAGAGGCCCTACTGAGATTCTTTAGCAAGATTCTCACTCCCTCTATCTCTTTCTTTCTGTCACGTCTTCAGATGGCGACGTTCGTATTGTTCGTGGACACGCCGACATGGGAGGTGCACCATGACCCGGACTACGGGTCATTCCATTTTGTGGGTCGATGCACGGTTAGAGTATTCATGTTCATGGGTCGACCCTTCACTCCCCCTGTACATTCCCATCGTTTCTCCCCCGTTTCACCTTTTGGCGATGACCTAGTGTTCGAGCGCGCACGTCCCCTAGATGAGAGGCTTCGTCGTACCCCATCATCCACGTCCGCCGCTCGAGACTACCCTCAAGATGTACCCTGCTGTTCGCCGCCTTTTTCTGAGACGGATCCTTCCGAGGATTCGCAACCCAGGCACCCTCCGAGGGATCTTCCCCCACCATACCCATGGACCTTAGGGAGGATAGTGAGCCTTCCGTGAGTCAGACGAGACTTGCACGACGCATCGAGATGAGGCCACGCCGTGGAGGTCACACTCGAACCCCGTTTCGCCTCTTCACGTCCGAGGAGCTCGCCCAGTTTCCCGGATATTTGCCTCTTCGCGAGATGGACGCCAGTAGGAGGTGACGATCGTCTGATGGAGTACACACCACCTAGATGAGGGATAAACCTTCTTTTGTTTAGAGGTTTCCCATTAGATGCACTTGGGTAGGGGAGTAGATTATGTTTATGCTTATGTTGTATTTTCTTTTATGCATTTCCCTTGTACTAAATTAAGACCCACACTTATAAGTGGGCAAGTTATATATATATGAGATGATATTCAGTGATGTTCATGTTGTGCCTCATGTTATGATGTTGTGAGATAATTGTTTTACTTTACATGGTTTACCGCTTATCGCATCACGCGGCTCTCACTTTTTATTTCAAAAAAAATTTACCCGTATTTTCCGCTAAGTATTTCTAAGTAAAATTGAGAACTATGAAGTAACGGACTAATGTTTAACCTAAGTATGTTCTAGAGTATTGGGTTAAAAATTAGGATGTTACACAATCAATTATAGACGTTCTACAAAGGGGTGATATATATACATGTTATATATGTTATTAATCTTGGAGTTCAAGTTCGGGCTTTTAGTGGAGTAGCACCGAATTAGATAATCATCTGTTGATTATTAAGAGCCTTGATTAGCAACAGCTGGTAGATCCTCGGGCTAGCTCAAGATAAGGGATGCGAAAATTTCAGTTGATGACGACTAGTGAGTTACATGGTCTTGGGCTTTAGACTCAAGTTTGTACTCAAGAGCAAGTGGGAGATTGTTGGGTTTTTGCTCTTTCACTAAAGCTCAATAGGGGCTAGTGTGTAAGAAGAGCCCAAGAAACCTAGAGCCCGTTTCATCTAAGGGTTAGGTTTCTTGGAACCCATATATATACTACACTTAACCCTCCCTGTGAAATAGGAGAGTATTCACAACCGTAGAGGAAGGTCATCTCCTGATAGAGAGAAAGTGACCACACCCTATCTCCTTCTTCCTTGACAGATAGTCTGGAAGGTTTGTCATCAACCGACTACAAGGAAAACACTCCGAGAGGTAATATTTCTTCTGTGTTTATGAAACAATGATGATTCGGTAAGCATACCAATGTACTAGGTCCTTAAATCGCTTCCACATAAATCCAATAGTTCCTACACATCATCACTCATGTCCACCACTAACCACCAAGCTATCACCACCCTTCACCACCTAACCCTTTCCAGGAACCATCTCTTTAAACATCAGATCCGCCACCCTTAACCAGTAGCCAGCAACCAGCGTCAGCCACGAAGCTCTTCTGCGACAAGCACGCCGAGAAGCTCGCCGAAAGCTCTGCTGCCCAGATCGCGAAGCGAACAACACCTTCGCCAAGAACCGCGCTCGCGCCACTGCTCCGTCGCCGAAGAAACCCAGCCACACCGCCACTTTCCTCCTCGGCGCTGCCGCCTTTCCTTGTGCGCTGGCCCCTTCTTCGCCAAAGAAGAAATGGCAAGCCACACCACCAAGACACCGGACTGGGCCTGAAGCCCCCATCGCCTCGGATCCTCGATGCTTCCTCGACGGTCCACCTCTGTCGCCCTCTTTCCGCGTCAGCCGCTTCTCTTCCTCCGCAGTGGTGGTCTTTCTTTGCGTGGCGGTCCTCCTTCTTCTCTCAGCCGGCTTCTCTCCTTTGCGGCCGCGAAGTTCTAGCCACCACCGCACCAATCTCCTTCTCTCCCTCTTCCCTCCCTTTCCTCTCTTACTCTCAGACTCACATAATCTCCCTCTCTGTTATCGTTTTATTTTTCCTTTGCTTTGTGCTAAAATGTGTACGTGTGTGAAGGTCAAAGAGAGAGGTGAGTACGTGTGTGTGAGTGCCGCGTGTGTGCATGTGTGTGTGAGTGTGTGAGCGTGTGAGTGTGTGTAGGGGGAGGGTAGAATTAATTTAGGGGTAGATTTAAATTAATAAAATAAAAAGGGAGTTCTAAGATTTATTTTAATTTGGGTTAGTTTTTTTAGAATAAATTTTCAAATTATGTGTTTAAACTCGAGTTTATTTATTCGTATATTTTTTTGGCTTTAAGATTTGTCTACGTAGGAATTGGTTTAGTTTGAGTTTTAAAAAAGATAGAGTTGGTGTTCTTTTGAGTGGAATTAAATAAATTGCTTTAGAAATTGATGTAATTATTTGTTTAATATTTTAGTGAATTTTATGTTTAAAACCTTAAAAATACAAAAAAAAATGGTAGTTAGAACCCTTGATTTACTTTTAATCTTTAATTATTATATTTTGTTAGTATTTTCACTTAAATAAATAATTTTGTCTCTGAATTAATTTTGTCAGTTCATAATTACATTTTTTTTCTTTTTTTTTAATTTTATATATTTTGGTTAAATTAATTGCTTAGTTATGTTTATTTTACTTTGTTTTTAAATACTTTGTGCTTATATGTTTGGATTAAATTAATTATGTGATTGTAATAATTTTACAATTCTAGTTTATTTATTTTACATGTTTGTGTGTTTGTGATTATTATTATTTTAGTTTTATTATTTTGTATATTTATGTGTTTTGCTTGGATTAATTGTGTGCTTGTATTTATGATTTTTTTATTATTATATATATATATATTATTTATTTATTTTTTTTTTGTTTGTGTGTTTTGCTTGAATTAAATGTGTATTTGTGTTTATGATTTTTTTTATATTTGATTATTTTATATGATTATGCGTTGTGTGTGTAACTATGTTTATGAATTAATTTTCTGCTTATTTTAATTCTTTTATATGTTTATGCTTTTTGGTCCAAATTATTTGTGTATCTATATTTGTGAATTATCTTGGTCAACTTCTGTTAAAATTATGGTTCTGTTTAAAAAATATGAAATAAAACGATTCTTTTTTTTATTAACCTTTTTTAAAATCTTTTACATTTGTGCGATGTTCAATAATGGTGGTTGAATAGCAAATGTTATCTTCACTATTATTGAATCATAAGGATTCATTGAGTAGCATAGTGCTAACTTATATTCCATGCACAAAATGGATTTTCATCAAGATTTGTTCTAATCTGTGCAATGATCAGTGATGATAATTGAGTAACAAAATGTTATCTTTATTGTTATTGAATCATAGGGATTTATTGAGTAGTTAAATGCTAACTTAAATCCTGTGCGAGAATGGATTCTATTTTCTAAAAGAATCATCCCTTCACAAAAGTCTTTTAAATCCGTGTAATGATCAATAACGATGATTGAGTAGCAGATGTTACCTTCATTGTTATTTGAATCATGAGAATTCATTAAGTGGCCTAGTGCTAACTTGGATTCTGTGTAATAACGGATTTTCTTATTATAAATTCTTTTTCATAAATAAAATTTATCAACCCATAATTATTTTTTACAGAACTATGTGACTTTGATTTCCCCATTGCACCAGGGGATACGTAGGAGCAGGCGACCCCTGTCAAGCCAAAATTAATTTTCCTTAATTTGTTTTGTTTAAATTTGTAAATATATTTTGTCTCTTTTCTTGTTTTTCTTTTTTAAGGGGTTATTAATTAATTTGCACAATTTTCTAAGGCATGCATTTGGGCGGGTGTATTAGGGGTGCGTAGGGTTAAACTCCTACCCTTCCCTATGCATAACCGACTCCCGAACTCAAAACTAGTTTCAAAGTTTTTTTCTCTTTAAATAAATGGGTTTTTCCAATGTTTTTTCCCAATTTTAATAAATTTGGTGGCGACTCCATTTTTTTTTAAAAATAAAAAATAAAAATTCTATTCCTTTTTCGCCGTCCCCGTCGCAATCCCGGTTGCGACACCCTTTTACAAAGAATATACATTGAAATAACCACCCCACAAAGTACAAGCAGGATAGCCTTGTGACTCTTTCTCCTACAAGTTTTTGTGCATGGCCTCAAGCCAGTGACATTACCACACAAATCTTTTTCATTTTTCAATGGTTCAGTTAAAGCGTTAAGAAAGGCTTGATTGTTTGGAAGCTACCCTTCTAACTGATTTGTCTGATATGTTGACAGATGTCAAGCTTGACAATATGTTGCCACTTAACTTGTTCCCTCCTAAATCCAAGCGTTGGAGGTACTTCAATGATCCTATTTCTGTGGGAATGTTCCTAGAAATTTGATTATTGCTGATCTTCAGTTCAATCAAGTTTTTCCGGTTCCCTAGTTCTTCTGGAACCTTCCCACTCAATTGGTTTGATGAAAGGTGAAGCCTACCAAGCTCGGTGGCCTCAACAAGTCCTAATGGTATACCACCAGAGACATTGGTTTTGGATATGATCAAGCTGTCAAGATTATGGCACTTCCCCCAGTCTGGTGAAATTTGGCCATGAAATTTATTTCACTCAGTTCCATATATTCCATGTTCGGAGAAATATTAATTATAAGAAATAGTAATAGTTATTTTCATAAAAAAATAATAAAAATAATAATTATAAATATGGTAAATTGGAAAGAATATGCATTAATTTGGAAGATAATTTTAAATTCAAAACTTAAATTTATAAAGTTAAACAATAATTTGTTGGAATAAAAAGTTAGATATGGAAGGACAATGATTATGCATTAAATATAAATTGAATAATAAAATTTAAATTTTACTAAATGATGAGAGATATTTTAATAGCCTATTATTTAAGAAGACTTATTGAAAGAGATAATTAAGGCAATATGATTATGAATTTGAATAGCCCATTCTCCCGCTTTAAAATTTGAATTTAAAATTTATAATTTTAACATAAAGAATATACATATACTTATTTGATTTAATTTACTCTTGTGAATATGATTAGAAAATTTGTATTTTAGATATTATTAAAATTTAAAAATTTGAACTATTTCCCTATTACTCAATTGCAAATTTATTACAATTAATTACTATTGGTAAGGAAATCATGTATTGACTAGATTACAAAAAATTAGTATTAATTCTTGTATCAATTTATAGTTAGACATTATATCAAATTACACCAGATTATAGAAATTAGTATCCGTTTATAATAACCTTGTAAATTTTATAATCAACATCTTTTGCCACTTTAATTGATTATAAATTAAGTTTCCATTTATAATCAGCACATAATAAATCAGTATCACAAATCAATATTAACATTAGTATTAAAATCTAGAATATTATTTTTTATTCAAGACTAAAGAAATAAATCCAAATCTGAGTGGCATAATTGAGTAACGTGTCAATTTTAAATTTTGTTTCAATAAAAAAATATATAGATAGGTTATCATATTTATTATTATTTAAATGATAAAATAAATATTTAATAAAATTATTATAATTTTCAATGATATTTTAATGATATAATAACTGCGGTTGTGATTTTTTAAAATTATTAATAATTGAACTAAACTTATGAAAATGGTGGGTGATGCACTAAAAATAGGAGAAAAAAGAGTACATGAGAATCACTATTTAACAAAACTCATAGTTTTGTTAAACTAAATAATACCAAAAGAAAACAAGTATTCACAAAGTATAATAATAACTTCTAGATGAAAAATCCTCCAAAAGGCATATTGAAAATAATATAGGCATGTTAACAATAAGCAAAACTTAACAATTCAGCTTGGCATCCATGATTTCCTGTGCTATTTGGATTCCATAGGTATAACAATGCTAATCTTTAAGGATATGCCACATTATAGATTCTTAAACATCATTCATATTATTAAGAAAACACATGTGCAGGCTGATTTGAAATGTTCTCTTGAAGCACATTATGTGGGAAGACAATATTATACCGATATTCTTACAAAGCTCAGTTCATGCGAAAATGACTTACTTAGGATTTTAGGGTTCTCTCAAGAATTTAATGTTGTCATTATTAGTAGATACTTTAGAAGTAATCACTTTCCAAGGCATTAGTTATTATGTGTTCATCCATGTTTCTTTATTTTCTATTGCATTAAAAAAAAAGCAATTGAAAAGAAAAAATTGACAAAAAGATGAAATATCACTATGCATAAATAAGTGCACAATAGTTTGATTCCAAAAATAGTATAAATAATGACAGAAAACACCAAAAACAACGAAAACCATAGAAATATATATAAAAAACGAATTAAAACAACAATTGAGAATAAAACCAAAAGTAAATAGTTACAAAATAGTTCACATAAAAAATTACATGAATTGGTGCATCAAGACAATAACAAAAATAAATAAATAATCTTATTGTTGCTACCCCGTACTGGGTTGAGTCTTTCTTTATTTCTAACAATCAAAAAAAAAAAAAAATGAAATGATGAGAGCAACATGTCACATGAAAAAAGATATTGATCAATTTATATTGATGCTTGAGTTGTATTGAGATCATTTGCTTTTGACACTTAATATAAATTCATGATTGATATAATTGATATTTTTTAATTAATTGTGATTGTAATTCATATCTCATAATTAATTATGATTTATATGATTGATGTTTATTTATTACTATTCTATTATTAAATGCTGATAAACTTTATTGATATGCTAATAATATATAATGGTTGCGGTTATATTTTTTAAAAAATTATAAAATTATCAAAATTATCAAAATTGTGGGCTCTAACTAATTCTAGAAGTGACATATGAAAAATGTACTCTAAATGAGTTTTGAATATTAGTATTATTGATTATAGAGATTGGAAATTCAGATTGAAAAAAAGGAAATACGTAAATAAAGTTTTTTGTATTATTTTAGTTACGTGAAAATCCTGCCAAAGTGTCCCGGCTTTGTATCCATGCAGTGATCATGTGAAAGAGAACTATGCATTTCAAAATTTGTCATTACTATGACATTTTCCTCTGTATCCCATTGACAAAGAAGTTATTAAACAAAAAAAAAAGTAATTAATGGTACGTATGAACACTTTACTTGTGCAGTAAGCACTCTCATCCAATCCAATGATACGGGTAAGTACCAAAGACAGATTTGTGCGTGTTGAGAGATCAAACAATTTGACTCTCTCTTAAGTCTTAATCTAATGACAAGGGTATCTGTCTTTGTTTTGTTGCTTGATTAGATGTGACAAAAGGATTGCTTTAAGTCTGGGAGCATCATTTGTACTCATAAAGTTTTGGTCCATTTTTAATTTTGCTAATTTTGCATCTAGCTACTGAAATTTATTCTCCCTGTATTTGTCTATATGGCTGGTGTTAATCTATTAGAACCATCTTAATTTGGGTCACGTGTCTGTTGTTTAATAAAACTTAGAATAAAAAAATTGACTACTGGTTTTGACAAATTTTTATGCGAGTTGCCCATGTATTCATTTATACCGGTTTGAATATAGTTTTGTTCTCATATCTTTTTTTTTTTTTTTTTATGTTAAAGCATAATATTCGACTATTGGTTTCTCTGCATCAATTTTCCAATTGCTCGCTTTGTTGACATTATATTTTTTGAAAAATATGAACTTGAGCTGGCTTTCAAAATGAAAACAACTCATTCATGTTTGTTATCAAATCTCTGGCTTATTCATGGGAGTTATTAACAGTTGAAATTTCAAGTTTTTTTTTATTCATACATGATGGTTACCTAAAGATAAACCATATATTTGTTTTCAATAGTTACTCAGGTTTACCAAACGACAGCTGTTGGCCTCGGACTATCCACTAGCTAGCATGGGTCTAGCTAGGAGGAGATCCCTTTAATAATTAAGCAAACTTTGTTGATTGTCTTGAGAATTTTCTTTGTGCTTTGTCATATTTTATTTTATTTTGTGTCATGTATATTAAGGACTGCATGTTTTGCTTGATGAGACGGGATGAGTTTTATTTACTTGAACCGAGCCGTCACTTGCATCCATAACTTGGAGCGGACTGTCCTATTATTCACCCTATTTTTTTCTTCTGGAGACACGTACTACTTTTTTTATCCGGTTGGACATGCTATTTTTTTTTTATTTCTTTGTCCTCCTATAAAATTTAATAGTACTTATATTTATTAATTATTTATGACTAAAAATAAGTTATATATCTCACTAACTCAAATTTTTTTAAAATCTATTAAATTATAATTATTGATTATATAAACGTGTCAATACTCTATGGATACCAAACTAAAACCTTTTTTTTAGAACAAAAATATTAGAGGATTAAGGTGGAGATAAGAGTTAAACTTATAATTTCCTACATGTCATTGAAATGTACAGGAGTTTATCACTAAACTCTAAACTCGCTTACCATTGGGGATACTATTTGATCAATGGCTTATTTTTTGGGTCCAAGACATGGGCTGAAGTTTTCCTTTTCTTTGGTGGACTGAGCCTTACTTTGCTAATGGATTAATTGGTTTTTTAAAAAAAGAAAAGAAAAGAAGTTAGTCATTTTTTCAAAAATACAGAAAAATATATTAATTTTTTTATATAGTTATCTAATTATATATTATTATATTAGTAAAAAAATGACTCACCCTACCTTTTAAAAAGTGATGTAGACAAAAAAATTTAATTAAATAATAGTATAAAAAATTTATATTATCAATATATTTAAATTGAATCTAAAATATAATAAGATAAAAATAATGGAAGTGATAACTCTGACGTCACCTTTTAAGAAAAGGCTATTTTAATACTTATTTATAAACTAGAACAAGTAATTTTGTCAAAAGAAAAATACAAAAAGAGGTGGCAGCAGATCCTATAACCATTTTTTTTAAAATGCCGAAAAAAAGCACTACTAATAGAAAAAGGTGGAAAGCAAAACTCAGAGAATAAAAACTAAAAAATTACAAAGAAAATATAGAAAGGAAATTATGAGATGTGTCGCAATCGAAATCACAAGGGGTAAAAAAGAGATTGAAAATAGAATCATCATCAAGTTTTATTTAAATCTGGAAAAATATGAAAACCCATTTTTTTTTTGAAACATGGTTTATGAAACCATATCGGAGTTTGGGAGCTAATTATGCACATGGAAGGGCAAAAGATTTATTTTTATAGAACTCTTAATACATCTATACTGTGATATGGTTACCTTAATTGATTATGCTGATTATTAATAACTTTTTAAAATATTTATTTTTACCATTTTTATTACTAAATTTTTTTACAAAAACAAACAAACATCTCTTTTTTAATTAAAGCATAAAAAGATAATTTTAAAGCATCAAGCTAACATAACTCAGATGTCCAACATTAATTCAACAAGCCATCACGACTAATTTAATATTTTTATTTAGAATAAAATATTTGACAAATAAATAAAATATAATAAATAAAAATTTCATTACAATAATCATTTATGAGTAAGACAAAAATAATGATGGAAATTTTAGTTTGGCTTGACAGGGGTGCCTACTTCTACATATTTTCTGATACAATAAGAAACTTAAAGCCACGTAGTTCTTTAGGAAATATATATTAGCTGATTAGTTTTGCTAATATGGATTTTAGAACATTAAATTGTGATAATTAAGATATTCTAGAATATAGAATTAATAAGCCCCTAAAGCTAAATTAACTATTCTCAAAAGGAGAATTATTGATCAATTACAACCTTTTTTTTTTTCAGAAGTAGAAAAGGAATTTGGCCCAAACTAATAAAAATGAAGAAAGGAAAAGCAAAAGATCAATTAAGCCCAAAATCAAAAGGAATAATAAACCCAAGAAGCTGTAGAATGATACAAGCAACCAAAACAAAATCCTCTATTATTGATTAAACACTGATGATCCAAGTAGTGGAATCCATGATGTGTCCATCCCTCATGCTTCTTCCAACCGATCCATTACAATCCTTCCTTTTCTATGTTTATATGTGCAACTATATTCTCATTTAATGAAAGCAAAACTCATAGCTCTCCCGCCCCATGATTACCAGGACTACGCTCGTGTACAATTTTGAATTCAACCAACGAATGCTACTCATTGTACCAACCTCATACATCTCTCTACCATGCATTGGTGGGACAAGATTCTCAAAATCTTTTTCTTGCCAAATTCTTGCTCCAGTTCTGCAATATAAATAGATATAGACCTCCAGTTCATGCTAGGCATTTCCACCGAATTTGAAGCTGATCACTGATCATAAGTAACGATGATGGTGAATAAAGAAAAAAAAAAAAGAAAAACCTCACCACAAAAAAAGAAAAAAAAAAAACTCACTTTCCCTTTCTGTCCGACCCCTTCCTCCCCACCACCCAACCCCATCTCCATTCCCATCTTTTTCTCATTTTCAGAAACTGGTTCCAAAATTTCTTCTCACCTCAGCTTCTTCCATCTTCACGGGTCTCTCGCCCCTTGCTCCTCAACTTCATCATTCTCACCATCTTCACCGCCTCCAAGCTCCACCACCACTACCACTCGCCACCGGAGTTCCTGATCCTCCAGCGGAGCCCCTCATCTACGCCGCTGCCCCCTTCCACGGAACAGCACCGACACCGCCGCTTCAGATCCCAACCCCGACTCGGTTAAGATCTCGCAACCATCGCACACCCACATTCCTTACTTCTTGGTGCAAACAGCGGCGGTGAGTTCGCGCGGTGCAACTCACGGCGGCTAATGGAGCTGCATGCGGCCGTGATGTGGCTCGCGGGCCAGCAGCAGTGCCTGAGAGTCAATGCCGGTATAGCGACGGTCGGTTTCAGATCTGGGTGTGGTGAAGATAGTGGTTCAGATGATGAGCTCACAGTGGTGGGAGAATACGATGGCAGAGGCGAGATGCAAGCGGTGGTGACTTGGCTCTGGTGATGGTGGCTTGCGGTTCAGAACTACGATGGTGGCTGAGAGTACAGCGAATAACGGCAAAGAGAGGTTTTGACTGGCCTCTCCTCTCTTTTTAATTTTTACTTTTTGTTTTTTGGAATTGACGGTTGTTGGGACTGTGATTTAGAAGAGGAAAAGAGCAACGTTGCTCAGCAAGGTTTTGGTTTCGTGCCAAAGATCGACTTTCTGAAGAGTTTGGGGTCGACACAAATAGAGGTGGCGAACATGGTTGTGAGCATGCCTCACCAGAAAACAAGGTTCATCCTTTTCGATTTCTACAATACCTATTTCGAATTGGAATTTAAATTTAAGCGCATCTCTGATTTCATTTTTTTAAAATTCGTATGAGATTTTTCAATTTCAGCTTGCGACATTAGGTCCTAGATCTGTGATATTTTGAATTTTTGTGAGTTCTTTTGTTTTTTATTTTTTTTCGTGTTCAGATGTGTTTCGAATGCAATTCGAAAAATCCAACCTGGGCATCATGAACTATGGGCATCATGAACTATGGGGCTCTTTCTCTGCATCTATTGCTCCCCACTGTTCATGAAGCCATGGCGTGCACATTACTTCATGAGGCAAGTTTTTGTTTTTTTAAAAAAATTTAAATTTGTTGAGCTGGTTTTAGTTAAAAATGTTGATGATGATTTTTTTCCCTTAAATTTTTATTTTTTCATGTGGGAAGTGCCCATGTTGGTATGCAATTTGATTGTGCAGCTGGTTATGTGTTAGGACTGCCATGATTTTGGATTGAGTAGTGAGTCGTGGCGAATATGTGCTTTCTTTTGGGCTTCATATATTGTGTTGTCCTTTGGTCTTATTTACAAATTGCGCGTCTTCACTAAATTTCAAAACTGATGTGTTTTGGTCCTATAAACAAATTTTTAAATGTCAATTGTTTAAAACCGTCTTTTGATGTCATGACCCGACTTGGGGCGTGATCGGCACGTGGGGAATCTTCATTTCCACGTAAGTCTCGTGATCTCTGAGTCTCTCTATATGCATAAAATAATATACTTTTTATTCTGAATCACAATTTCTCTAGAACTCTGTATAAACTGTATATCTGAAATTATAAAACTGAATTACTTGATATATGAAGCTTTAAAAACCTCTTAATCATACTCTGAAAATCCATTTAACGTGTGAATTAAATCATAAGTAAATCTATAGTTTATTACATAAACTCTAATTAAATTCTACAATTTCAAATCCTCACTTGTGAATTGAAAGCAGATACATAACTTTTCAAACATTGAAATCAAATACATAATCTAAAAGTAATGCATGGTTCGGATCCTGCCTGCACATCTACTTGTGCACTCTACTCTAATAAGACTCTAACTAGGCCTTATTTCAAGGTAAGACTCACAACTGAGAACGGCAACGTCTGCCAAATCATAAGTTGAGCAACATTTGCACCTGCAACTATGAGGAGGAAGGGAGAGGGGTGAGTCAACGGACTAAGTGAGTGAGCTCTTACCCATCACCCACATGGGACGACCAAGGAATATACATATAATATCATGCATGTAACAATCATAAATCATTTGATATTCATATGCATAATCTCATTGAAAATATATCTCTGTATTCATAAATTTATAAGAAACCATCTCTAAGTTCTTACTCCAACAAGAAAATCATTTCTCATATATATAACATCTCTTAAATCAAATATTCTCTTAAAACATCAATAATCTCTGAAAATCATTAATAATCTCTGAAAACATAAACAACAGTGTTCTACTAGAGAAACAAGAATCTCTGCTCTATGGTTCTTCAAGAACAAAAAATGTTATGCTCTATGATCCATTGGGATCTAATGCGGACACCTAAATAGGTTTTATTCTCTGCTCTATGAGATTGTCCTCTCAGGACAACTTGGTACCAAGGTTAACGATCGGGGTTCAGCCGTTAACTCACTGTTTGTTTCTCCATAGTTACCGTCTAGTCTCTAATACAATAAACATTATTTTCTCTAAATCTCTGTTGTATACTCTAATCTGGGTATCAAACTCTTTCATACATAATTACTCTATTTCTTGAAATCATCGAGAAAATTCATAAAATCTCTAGATACAATCATACTCATACTTTAACTCTTTATAAAACTGTTTAAATATTAAAACTCTTGAAATTCTAAAAACTCTGGACTCATATAAGTCTAGCAACCTGACGTTAGCATAACTGTGACTGTGAAATTATGCCCAAGGGATCACTCGCTTGCAGGCATTTCGATTTCAAGTTCACAGAATATGTATCTGACAGTCATTACGAATTATACTGAATTCTATATTTTTGAAATATCACAAAATTGGATTTTCTAAAATCTCATTTTTCAAGATAACCTCTTTTATAAATTAATAACTCTAATAACATAGATTAAAATGGAAAGGTTCAAATCATGAAATCTCTAACATTATAATAAAATGTCTCTGCTCTATATTCTTTGCCAAAATATCTTAACTAATACTGTAAAATCATTTTGAAATCTCTAGTCTTGAGGTATAAGTATGTCATAACTCGTGAAATATTTTGGATATGTTAAAAATTTATTAAATCTTATACTCTCGCACTAATTCTCTTCATGAATATGTATAAAATATTTTCATAGCACTCTATACATCAATCATGGTCCCATGGATTTGAAAAACACATTTTCATGCCAAGAATCAAAATCATATACTTCTAGTTTTGTCATCACTTGTAAATACATATCTAAATCATACTCTCATATCAACTTATTTCATATTTCGCAACCATAATGCAAGAAATATACTCATAATGCTTATACTAAGGTTATGAGATCAAACCCATTCACCTGGAGAGGGAGAACAATAGGGGACAACTCCGGCGGAGCTCCGGGGAGTAAGAATGGAGCCAGGGTCTACCATTATAACCATAAAACTCATTAATGATCTATGGGTACCTCTAGATTACCCTAACACAACTCTAATAACATTGAGGGAGCATCCCCACTTAACAACAATGAGAGAAAAATAACAACCCATAACAAGGGAAAGGAAGAACACAAGGGAATCTAACATAAATCAACAACAACTTACCTTGGATCATGAAGGAAGAGGATTTGATCTTGGGTTGGAAGAAGAAGAAGGAAAAAGAGAGGAAAAGGGGAAGGGTTCGGTTCTGTCTCCCAAAATGGGGAAGAACCCGAGCCCTTGGGGTTTTAAAGAGAGGCCATAAGTGAAACGGCGTCGTTTTCGACATCGTCATTGTCGTTGATCGCTCGTTCAGAAGAAACTTTCTTTCTTTGCAATGAACATGAGGAAACAACAACTCGCTGCAGTGAACATATATATATCGCTGCCGCGAGCTTCTTGGCTCGTTTGCTCGCTGCAGCAAACATAACTCACATAATGAGGTGTTTAATTATGCAAAGAACAAAGACCACTCAAAATGCTCTGGCATCTGGGTTGTCTCATCTACATTTCTTAATTTTAAGTTAATGTCCATTAACTTTAAAACATAAATGTAAATAAGGAAATACCCCCCATTTGGATTCAAATAAAATATCATAAAAATCAAAATCCCAATCAATCAAAACCCAAATTTTGGGTTTTAGTTCAAGTATGAGAAACTTAGTGATTTTCTAAACTTATGGGCTAAAAATGAAACGTTTGGAGGCTTCATAAAATTCGTTAAAAATCACCCTTTAACTTATTTGCCTTTGGGGAACAATTATCAGGACTTTTGATCTCAAGAATGTGGTTCTAACATATAGCCCTCAAAGGAGGTGTAGGATCCAGATTTAGTGAAATCTAGGACCCGACAAGATTGGAGTGGGTCTGGCCTGAAGTATATCTGAGCTTGTCACACAGATGGCGTGTACTTGGGGTATCACATTTGAAGAGCTTCCTATTCATTTAATTGGTCCATTAAACCTCACGTGGAAGTGAGACACGAAGTGATGACTGCATCATATGGAGTTAAACATACTTGCTATCTCTAATTGTTGATATTCGAAGGTCTTTTGTTTCATTACTGCTCTGCTGATATTTTTGCGTAAGATTGATGAATGACTTGGTCATGGCAGAGAGGTGCGTGGATAGAGAGGCCTGTAACCCCAACAGATTTTAATAGCATGTTTCTATATTTTCTAGCTTATTTTAGGTGTGTTTGTAGGTGACTAGATGTCAGGTATGGTCTTTACATTCTTGCTGGATATTTGTAGCCTTTGTGGCTAACTGCTTCTCTTCTCTTTTTTGTGGGATGAGTTTCTTTAATTATCCACACCAAAAAAAAAAAAGCCTATCTCATTTTGTTCTAATGTTGTATATGTATTTCCAATTTCTTTATTCGGTGTTATAGTCCTGACCTTTAAAATTCTACTACGCGGAGTTATTATCTGTGCTGTTTTTTTTTGTTGTTGGATGAAATCAAGGCCTTTCTAATATATATCATTTCTGGTTCATTTTGTCCTTCCAGTTCCCAAGGATTATTTGGTTTCTCAATTGTTTTGTGTTCCTACTTTTTGCTTATATATGTTTATCTTGATGACATGTTAGGTGAATGCTCCTGAGAAGGATATTGGTCATGGTACATCGATGCTATATGGTCTAGATTCTTGTTATAAATGATGAATTCAAACAAATCTTTGGATTTTATGGAGAATAAGAAGGCTATTTGATTCAGGTCTTCCTTAGTACCTCAGGCTGTGGCTATTTCATCTAGGAAAAGAATTAAAGGCGTCCTAATCCATCTGAATAAGAGGTACAATGCCACATTAAGTTCTGCCCATGATTTTGTCCCAATCCCATGATTCTCTTAAGCCTTTTTATCTCTTTCTTGGAACCTATTTCTTTCCTTTACTTTTAAATAATCATGTCAGCAACCTTTTGTTCTTTAAATATTCTAATAAACTAATAGATATTTGAGTGTGGTAAATGACTTTCCATTGATGCTTTGCGATGATCTGAGAAATCCTCATATAGACTAATACCATCTATTATTTTGATCTAAAATTCTTAAATATGGTTTTTCTTTTCCTTTATTTTAAATTGTATTGTTGATGCTTTAACTTTCTTAGTCTGTGTTAAACCAAAAGCTTCAGTGCTTGATGCTTTGAGTTTCTCAGTCTGAACAAGTATACTGTGGTCTTGAAGCTCGAAGTCGTTCTTATGCTGACAATGTTATGCTATAGATCTAAACTTTTGTTTTTTAATTGTTTTGGTTGAGATTGTGATTTACCAATTATTATTTTTTATATTTTCATACTTTGCGATTGATTTATAGAGTTGCTGCTGCCTGAGAGTGTTATCACATTATTTCAGATATTTTAGTTATTGTGTTTAGCGATATGAGCATTGTGAATTATGTTCCAAATAACTTTTTTGCATTGTGAATCATTTGTGTCAGCATCAGATTCAATTGTTCTTTTTTTTTTTCTTTATCCTATGATTTATGTTTTATTTCTTCCTGTTGATGCTCTCAGACTGTCAGTGGCAGCAGGGTGTTGCTTGGTGGTGAGTGGCCTGAGATGGTGGTGGCAAAAGGAATGGACAAATTGGCTGGGGAAACTCCTGAAAGACTTCTCTGGCATTCTTGGCTATCCCAACAACCGCTGCTGCAATGTTGGTTTGGACAATGTTGAGTTGATTTCTTAGCTCCAGGCAATGCACCAGGACGAGGGAAGTACCGCAGGAATTAACGTTATCTATGGCTTTGTAAGTACTGAAACTAAATTGGGTTGCTGAAATTGATTTGATTAATCACCTTTTTTGAAATGCTGCATTTTAGGGTATGAGACTCATTCCTTTCTTTGCAATGATGGATCTTAAACCAGATTACACTGCTCTTATAATTCATATAAAATTTGCATCTAATGAAATATCTAGCATGTCTAATTAACGTGGAGCTAAAATATACTATTGATTGTAGTACTAATTAGCTTGAACTTTTTCAGAGTAGTATTTTATTGTAAGCTTTAACAATGAAATGGTTCAGAGGTTCTTTCAACTAGCTTGCTACTAAAAGTATTACAGTACTTGCTGTATACAATCATCAATTCAAATAAAGTATTACAGTTCTTGATTGTGTTTTCAGAAACCTCATTTATGCTACTATAGCTATTATTTCCCAGCAATGATGCTTATGAGTCGTGTTGCACTCAAGACTTTAGTTATTATCAGTTTGACTATGTAGATCTACCTTACTTCTGGTCCCTTAAGAAATAGTGAAGGTATTAGTTGTATATAATAAACATATAGCACACCTTTTATGCTATATCGAATGTTCATTTCAGTTTGCATACTTAATTAGATGTGAAAAGCTTTCAAATCTCACTTTTTAATTTAAATCATAATGACCACCATTCAACGTATTACTTGGTCAGTAATTCAACTATAATCATAGTAAACTGGAAAGAATAAGCACATAAACTTAGAGGTCCAGGATGCCATGAAGCCCATAATATAATGATTTCCATATATGATTCAGTAAGTATAAACAGTCTGGAATAAATTGTTCTCTAATTTTGATATGGTAATCTTCTCTTAATATATACAAAGCTTATTATATACAAACACTAACTGATGGTAACAAAACACTTCTATTTGCAATTATTCTAACCATTATATTGTTTGTAGAATGTTGGTCTCAATCCTGCAATAATCCTGCAGATATTGAAATAGGAAGCTTAATTATACCTTCAAGGACCCTTTGTGATGAACCTGGAGTTGTAAAGCCTTCTGAATTCTCACATGGAGATCATAACCTGTAACGTAACAAAAAAAAATGGGAGAAAACTTAATGAAGGGGTAGTTTGGTAATTGTCAGGTCTTTAAATACAAAAAAAAAAAAAAAAATGGGGAAAGGTGGATGAAACCACCGAAACCCATTTCCCTTCTTTCCCCCAAATTCACCTTCTCTCTCTCTCTGCATTCCCTTCCTTATCCAGCGTCCCCTTCATCTTCTTCTTCCCTTTCTTTTCTTTTATTTTATTTTCTTTTCAACCCACAAACTCCATTGTGAGGTTAATTTGTCATTAAATTTCCATACCCATTTGCTTCCAAAACTTGAGGTAAGTCTCCAATTTCAATCTCATCCATTTTTTTGTTACTCTAGGATATATCTTACAAACTAGTGAGCTCTCAAAATGATGAATGGGTATATGTTTGGTATTTTAAGTGCAAATCTAGTGAGTTAGAAGCTCCAATATTAATAGGTTGTAGTGGGTAGTATTAAGATTTGATTTTTCTTTAATCCTTAGGAGCCCTAGGTTCCATAATTGGGGGGTTTTGTTCAATAGGCTCTCTAATTGACAAATTGTTTTGAAATAAATTATTTAAACTTGTCAAAATGCTATGTTTGCTAGATTCTGTTGACGCGGAGCGAGCTACTCCTCCAAGTTCAGGAGATACCAGCTTAATCCCTTTGTACTGTGAGTGACTATTTACATAGTGGCGATGTTTTAAATTATTTTATGGGAGAAACTAATTTATTAGATTTGGTAAAAATTTCATGTTAAGCTACTCAGATTAATTGGATAGTTCAATTAGTTGATTTTCTCAAATACGATAGTTATTAATATGACTTGATGATTGGTTGACTCGATGATTTGGTTGAAATTATTACTAGCTCTCTTTGTTGATTTTATAATGCTATACTTTTGCTATATGTTGTTTCGATGTGTGTTGAAAAAGTTATGATATTTGGCACTTGTAAAGCTAGATTAATATGAAGATTGGGTTTTAGATTTATAAATTGTGTTTGATAAAAATTTATTTAAGAAAACTATGATGGGTTCTAAGATGAAATTTTCGCTTGCTATAGCGAAGAGAAGTAATGGCAATACCGCTCGCCATATGTAAGAGATATAATTAGCGATCATCGCCATAAATAAGAGATATAAGGGCATTACTGCTGTAGCTAAGAGATGTAAACCATGTCTTGCATAGTTTCTCTTAACGAGATAAGAATTTGAAAGAACATTATTTGAGAATTAATAAACCTTGTCATTTACGAGTTGAGGTTACTCCCCAAATAAGGTTTATGCTTCATAAGCAACCCTCATGAGTATTTGATGATGAAGTAAATTTTATATGAGAATAAGGAATTTGAGAAAAGTGAGAAAATGTGTTTAGTAATTTATTTTTGAGACTTTGTTGAGAAATAAAATTTCGAAAGGTATTTATTTTCAAACTATGGAAGAAATATAAAAGTATGGCCTATTATATTGTTATTATTGGCTTTTGGAAATGTGCATAATTTATAGCCTATCTCGTTTTCTATTAATGCTCGTGCATTGATCGGTTGCTCCTTCTCATCCACTTTGTTTATAGTCCTCACTAGGTCTGTTTGACTCACTCCTCCTTTTTTCTTTCAGATTTTTAGGTAGCTGAGTAGCAGGCCCCTGGGATTGCTGTTTGCTCAGGATATTCTTTTTGGTAGGTCTCTGTGGCCAATTGAGGCTGTTTTTATTATTGACTCTAATATTTTGCAGCTATAGGACATCGGTCGCGTATTTGATTATGTGTAAGCAAGAGTTTAAGCCTAATTATTTTGTATATCTGGAATTACTGGAATATTCTGGCTGTTGATTCTGGATTATGAAATTGCAGTATGTAACAGGTAAATTTTATATATGGATTGTCCAGTTTTTAGGGGAGGTGATGCCGAATTTTCGGTAGTCAAAGTATTTGAGTTCGAAATTTATTTTAGTGAGATCACATCTTTAGACTTGTCGGGTTAGGCGAGTTCATCTGACCTGTGCACCGGTCATGGTGTAAGATTGGGTCATGACATAACCTGTCTTCAACTAAAATGAGAAAAGTGATCAAGGAGCATGAAGTGTGAATAGATTTGGGGATAAGTTTGACGGTCTGAGTTATTTTATGTCTATTTTGTTCATCTTGATGGAATGGTGCTATTTTGGTTGGCCTTGCACTCTACTAGGCTTTTATCATGTACTCTGGTGGTAAAATCTAAGACTACTTCAATGCAATGACTCATTCCGTGAAGTCATTCTTGCAACCAATAAAATATTGTTTTAGTTTTCTGCATCAAATTAATGACTCATTTTATCAAAATACACTTTCAGCCTATTTATACTTTAATTTTTTTTTTAAAAAAACGTAACAGAACAACTACATGAAATAGAAATGAAAAAAAGGAAAAACATTGACAAAGAACGACACTTAGAGATTTGGGTTGCCTTTGAATGTAAATGAGAGCTGAAATAGGGGTTTTGCAAACAAAGTGAAAGGGAGTGAAAGCATGGCAGTGGAAGTAGGTCGGCAGAATTGCCTCCAATGAAGTTGCAACAGCAGTGGGATGCTATCTAGAGTAGTGGTAGTAAGGTAGGAGACGCGACGGTATGACGAGGAAGGTGGAGCTTCGACGGTGGCTAGAGGCGAGGCGTAATAGAGAACGAAGGTGGACGGTGGTCATGGTGGTTTGCGGTTGACTGTGCGGAGGCGATGACTCAGTGCGAAGGCGGTGACCTGGAGCGACAGGATGGCGGATGCATTGTATGAGAGGAGACACTAGTGCGGCAGTGGTGTGTGGTTTCGTGGTGGTTGTGCAGCGGCATAGCGCAATAATGAAAGGGGTGGCTGAGGGCGGCCAGTCGGTGTGCAGCCAATCCACCACTGTGCACAATGCCTATGGAACGATGGAGAGGATAATGAGGTACCTGATGCGGAAAGCGGAGGTTCGCGGCTAAGGAGGTAGGACCATGATGGTTGGGTCTCCATTCCCTTTTCTTCCCATTTTTGGTTTTTCAGTTTGTGGTTTGGGATATGTTACGGTGTTTGGCTCTTTTTTTGGTGAAAGTGATTGTGTTTATGATATTGCTAAGGCTAGGTTTAGTAGACTAGAAAAAATTAGAGGATTAAAAGTTGATGGAACAAAAATTCATGGATTAACTATTAGGGTATGTTTGGTTAGAGGATAAAAATAGGGTATAAATCTTCATGGATTAGTTTTATTTGTAAAATTACACATGAATCTCATTCATGGAAAATTTACTCCCATTTTTACTCTTCAACCACATATACCCTTAAGGGAATAGAAGTTTCTTTTCAAGTTGTTTGGTGAAGAAAAGATTTAGAATCAAATCCCATGGTTAAAATCATGCATTGCAATGCCACCCTCATCATGATCATGATTCATAGCACCACCTTCATCATCCATGGTAGAACCACCACCACTACCATGACCATCAACTCTCAAAGCACTGGCAGCAGATGATGCGGGTGTTGCTACTACCTCCACCATGAGTTATTGCTACTATTGTCGTTAAAGTTCATTGCTAGTTGTTGCTAATGTTAGTGCTGCTTTGTAGTTGTTGTTGCTGTCATTGCTAGTGCCTCGATGATCAGCACCATTGCTAGTTGTTGCTATTATTGTTGCTAAGCTGTTGGTCTTGCATGTTGTTGCGAAAGGAGAGATGGAGAATATGGGAAAAGGTTAAAATGAATTTTGTTGAGGTTGTTTTGTGTTTGGAGTTTGAGTTGGGTTATAAATGATGGTGAATGAGTTATGGTTGTGTTTGCTATAAAGATAATTTTTGGGTTGAAAATAGGTATTTGGCACTATGGAGGATGAAAGATGGTGATTTTTTTGGCATGAAGATAGAAAATAGTAGTAGGAAACAAAATGGTGATGATGAATTGAATGAAGATTATTTTTTTGGTCCGGGCTTGAATGAAGATTTGGGTTAACACAAAAGGCATGGCCATGACCGAAGAAATGGGCCATGATCAAAAAAGAAATGGACCATCTTTTTTTCATTTATAGATTTTTAATTTTTTTATATTTTTAAATTTTTTCAAAGGAAAAGATAACTCTTTTTTGGGCTCAAAAGACATAAATGAAAAGACTATAGAAAAACCTTTGAGCATTCTTTCTAGGCTATAAAATGTGCAATATTTGGTTTTTTTTTTTATGGCCGAACAAAATTGGGTTTTGAGAAGATGATTTGAATAAAATTTACTTTTGTTTTAATTAGTTCGTTATCGAACATGCTTTTTCTTGATCATTTTAATTATATTTCAATTAATTAAAATTATAAACCAGCAGTAATTATTTTACAAATTAAAGAAAAAGTACGTGGTTTTAAATTGTTCATTTAATTTAGAGATACATACACGTAAAATGTATGTTTTGTTTAAGTTGTAGTCAATATATTAATTCGTGTGTCATTTTATATTTCAGTTGAAAATACCTTGATTTAATTATTTAATTTCTGATTATCAGTGTATTTCATAATTGTCATTTTATTGTCGTATTCATATGTGTCGGCAGCTGACAACCCTTTTTTTTTTTTTGGTACTAGATCCTTTTCTTTTAATATTGATACGTGTCTCCACGACAAAATTATGTCTAGTGATAGATATACATTCAGATAGTGACGCATCCGAAAAAATTTAGTATCAGAGCCAAAGATAATATATTAGAATAGAAAGCAATGAAATATATTATATGTTATTATTTTATCTCATTTAAAATTACTATAGGAGCAATTCAATCAAATAAGCAGAATAAAAGTATATTAAAACCATATAATTATAGTAAAATTTTAAAATTTTTGTGTGGCACATGCCTCCACCTTTCAATCTATGTGTAGATTTGCCCGTATTCAGACATATAGAAGTGTCATGAATTGTTATCTCTCTCGATGATCATAGAAGCTAAGCCTTAATGTCATATATTAATTAGGCTTAAATATCTTTTTGTCTCAGAAAAATTATTATGTTTTGGTTTTGGACCTGAGTTTTTTTTATTTGGATTAGGTCCAAAACCTTTCCAATTTAGTATATGAAAATAGTTTGTCTATGCTAAATGTTAAGTGGGGTAATGAGAAATTGTTATAATAATGATATGATGGTTAGATTTTTTTTAAAAAACAAATTTTCAATCATGGAGGCTTCTACTATGGTGGTTTTAAACTTGGAGGCTTTTAGTATGGTGGCTTCAAATATGGAGGCTTCAAGCATGGTGGCTTCAATCTTCAACCATGGTGTGCACTCCAACCTTTATAAATAGAGCTTGATTCATGAAGCTTGATACACCAACAATCCATTCATCTCTTCTATTATTCTGAGTATTTAGAGAGTATTTTGTTTCCTTTGCTTTCTCTTTATATTGAGAGTTGAGAGTATACATTGTTAAGAGAAACACTGTAAGATATCCTGGGTGTATTTGGGATTAGAATGTTAAATGGAGTGTATTCACCTTTGTATCTCCATCATATTTCCATAGTGAATTATTTGGTTATCGCCTTTGCCCATGGACGCAGGCTTTTAAATCAAACCACGTAAATTCCTAGTGTCATTTATTTTACGCTTCCCATATTTTATTTTGTGCTACTCTGATCTCGTCATTTCACAACAAGCTGGTATCAGAGCTCTTATAGAGTTCTAGACTAATTTGTTCAAAACTATCTACTACAAAATTTGATCTTCAGTAGTTTGATGGGCGCATTAATTACGGAATATGGAAGGTCCGTATGATGGATGTTCTTGTACACCAAGGTGTAAAAGCAGCACTTTCTGACAAGGAAAAGAGGCCCGAGACAATGAAGGAACTTGAATAGGAAGATGTTAATCGAAAGGCTCTTTATATTTTTCAGTTATGCATCACAGATGATATGCTACAGGAAGACCTTTCAAAGAAAACAGCAAAATCGCTATGGACTCAGTTAGAGTCATTATATATGACTAAGACGGTGGCTAACCGTCTCGGTGTTTTGCAATGTCTGTACATGCTTCGTATGGCAGAAGAGACATCAATCTGGTCTCACATAGCTAAGTTCACATCACTTGTCACAGATTTGAAAAATGTGGATACAGGCAATGATGTTACTTTGTTCCTTACCTCCTTCATACAAGCACTTTCGTGAGACACTCATATATAGTCGTGGAAGCTTCAAAATTGATGAGGTGAAACCGAACTTTTAAACCGTGACAAAATGGAGCACGATACTGGCAGATGTGATGATACTGCATCTAGCTTGGTTGCCAGAGGGAAGTCAAAAGAGATTGAATCGAGTAGCAAAGGAAGGTTTAGATCTAAGTCAAGATATCGTAAAGGCAGGTGCAGATATTGGAAGAAGGAAAGACACTGGAAAGTAGAATGTCTAAGACTCAAAGACAAAAGGGATAAAGATTCAAGTAATGCAGCCAGTGTAGCTGAAAGTACTGATAATGTTCTCATAGTATCAACCAGTTCAATTGGTGATACTTGGATACTTGATTCAGGTTGTTCCTACCATATGTGTTGGAACCAGGATTGGTTTACAACTTACTGGTCAATTGATGATGGTGTTGTCCTTATGAGAAATGATATGCCTTGTAAAGTCATTGACATTGGAACAGTCCAAATCAAGATGCATGACGGAGTTATGAGAACGTTGACTGATGTTCGATACATACCAGACTTGAAGAAAAATCTTATATCCTTGGGCATCTTCGATTCTCAAGGTTATAAGTATTCTGCTAAAGGTGGAGTTTTAAAAATCTCTAAAGGTGCTCTCATTGTGATTAAAGGGAAGTTGGTTAACGGCCTTTATTTACTTCAAGGAAGTGCAGTTGTTGGCACTGTCTTAGTATCATCTTCATTTAATTCAGATTCAAATACTACTCGTTTGTGGCATATGTGTCTGGGGCATATGAGTGGAATAGGAATGTCAATTTTAAGCAAGCGCGGTTTGCTAGTTGATCACAAAATTGGAAAGCTTGACTTTTGTGGGCATTGTGTCTACAGGAAGCAGACCAGAGTTAAGTTCAGCATTGCTATCCACAGGATTAAGGGACAGTGGATTGCATTCACTCTGACTTATGGGGCTCTGCACCTATTTCGTCAAAAGGTAGTGCTAGATACCTATTGACATTCATTGATGATTTCTCAAGAAAGGTATCGGTTTATTTTCTGAAACACAAGAATGATGTGTTTCCTATTTTCAAGAAATGGAAAGCGCTTATTGAAAACCAGACCGGAAAGAAATCAAGCGTCTTTGAACAGATAATGGTTTGGACTTTTGTGGAGGTCAGTTTGACGAGTTTTGTGAAGATGAAGGCATAGTAAGACATCGTACTGTGTGAAAGACTCCGCAATAAAATGGAGTAATAGAACGTATGAACAGAACTCTTTTGGAGAAGGCTCACTGTATGCTTCTAATGCTGCTTTACCTAAAGAATTTTGGGCTGAAGCTTTCAATATGGCTTGCTACTTGGTAAATCGGTTTCCATCAACTGCAATCAATTTGAAGACTCCTATTGAGGTATGGTCTAGTGCTCTTGCTGATTATTCGAATCTAAGAAATTTCAGTTGTCCTCTATATGCTCATATTGATGATGGAAAGCTTGAGCGAAGGGCATTAAAATGTATATTTCTTGGATACGAAATTAGGGTGAAAGCTATAGATTGTGGTGTACAGAACCTAAGTCATCCAAATTCATAATCAGCAGAGATGTCAAGTTCAATGAATCATTCATGCTTCATTCGAAAAAAGAGGTTAGTGATGCAAAAAAGAACCAAGATGCTAGCAAGCAGGTGGAGTTTGAAGCTAAACCATCAAAGCAGATTGAAGAAGATGCCTTTGATTAGCCCATTCAAAAAGAAGAAGATATTATTGATGGTGTAGATGCAAAACAGCAGTTGCAGCATTATAGCCTTATAAGAGACAGAGAAAAGAGGCAAATAAAACCACCACAAAGGTATGGTCATGCAGACATAGTCTCTTTTGCATTATCGGTGGTAGAGGATATGGAATCAGAAGATCCCACCACATACCATGAGGCTATCACGAGTGAAGAGTTTGCATAATGGATTACTGCAATGAGTAAAGAGATGAAGTCTGTTCATAAGAATCAGATTTGGGAGTTGGTAAAACCACCTAAAAGACATAAAGTCGTTGGTTGCAAATGGATCTTCAAGAAAAAGGAAGGATCCCTTGGAGTTGAACCGGCTAAGTACAAAGCATGCTTAGTTGCAAAAGGTTTTAGCCAAAGGGAAGGAATAGACTTCAATGAAGTATTCTCTCCTGTTGGAGACATAGCTTCATTCGTGTGTTGTTTGCTATGGTTGCATTGTTTGACTTAGAGCTTGAACAACTCGATCCCAAGACAGCTTTTCTTCATGGTGAGCTTGAAGAATAGATGTATATACAACAACTAGAAGGTGTCATTGTTTAAGGCAAGGGGGATCATGTATGTCTCTTAAAGAAGTCATTATATGGTTTAAAGCAATCTCCTCACCAGTGGTATAAAAGATTTGACATTTTCATGTTAAGTCATGGTTACTCAAAGAGTGACTATGACTGTTGTGCTTATCATAGAAAACTCTCAGATGGTTCATTTGTCTATTTGTTGCTTTATGTTGATGACATGTGTAACATCCTAAAAATGATTTAAAAATTAATTTGAGCTTTATTAGTCATAATTTCAAAAATTTGATAGTTTGGACAATGATGAGGATGATCCAATGAATTTGTAAAAAAAAAAAAAGTGAATAGTATTTTACGGGCCCCATAGGCCCGCCGAGACAGTCGAAACCCTAGAATTGAGACCCGGAGATACCCGAAATTGAGAAATTATATGATTATGGTTAGAAATAGGTAGAAATAAAGATTTTATACCCAAAATTATTTTTCGGGCAATGTTTGATTACCCGAGTACACTGTTTCACTTGTTCGGTGAAATTTCGGTGTGCGAATTCTGACACCGAAAACTAGTTTGACCTTTACAAAAGGATAATGTTTATCCATTTATATCAAATGAATGGCTAAGATTCAATCTTGAATTACAAGATTCAATCCTAGCCATCCATTTTTCTTACTTGAATTAATGATGATTCAATTATATATTATAATATTACTATATTCATTACAAGATAAATATGACTTTATATCTTCTCCATGAAGCCAAAAATGAGTTCGACCATTTGCAAGGAGAACCAGCAGCATTCTCTTTCTTTGTCAAGAGCTCCAAGCTTCATTTCAAATTCCAAAAACACTAGTCTAGAGTTCATAAAACCACAAAGTTTCTTCACAAAACTTGTTCTACACCTCAAACCCTACAAATCTAACCGATTGAAATCTCAAATCCTCACCTTAATACCTCACTTCTCCACTGCCTAAGGAAGGTTTAGGACTGAAATTGGTGTCTTGAAGTGAAGGGAGATCACTTAGAACATCATTTGAAGTATCAAGCTCAAAAGCTTTCAAAGTAGGGTTTTCTTTGATCTTCTCTTTCCAATTTTATGCTAGACTTTTCTGATTGTGTTTAGTCTGAAATTTCTGAATATATTGGTTGATAATATACTGATATTGATGTGTTAATTTTGGTGGAGTTTTTGGCGTTGTGGAAAAATCATTTTTATCAAAAGAGATTTTGAGTTGGTTTGCTTGATTTTCGAATTTCAACAGGGCAGGTGTTGTTTACGAATTTTCTGGGCATGTTTTGGGCATTTTCGTGAGTTGCAAAATATATATGTTGAAGCTAACATCTTGGGGTAGTCTCACGAATTTTTTTGGGTTCTTATTTGGAGTCAAACTACTTTAAAAAAATCAAGAAACAAAATTAAGCATATGCTGTCTGGATTGTGGGAACTGAAGCTGTGATTTTGTATAATTTTGTTACAATAGCAAATGATTGAATTATCCTTTGAAATTTTTACAGGATACTTACAACATCTCGAAGTATAACCATGATTTTTATTCTGAATTGATTTAGTCACTTGCTATGGTTGAAAATTATGAATTATGGTTCTTGAACTGAGGTAGAGGGGTTTCTGACCTCTAAATTTGTAGAATTTTGTTAATATAGTTAGAGAACTCTAATTATCTTGAAATTTTTACAAGACCTTGATGACACATTGAGGTGTCCTTGATAATTTTTATAGCCTCTGAAATGATCGTTTTATGTGCAAATAAATTCGTGCCACAATGGTGTGAAATCTGCCATTGTGCTGAAAATAAATTGATGCTTTGAATTGATAAAATAATAGTATTTTGTACTAGTATGACATGAGTACCTGAATATGAGTATGAGTAATTGAGTATGTGAACTTATTGATAAGGTTAGGTACTCATAGATATGAATGATTACTGCAATTGTTTATATGCGAAAGAAAAGCATAAGATTATGTTTCTTGGACTGGAGAAAGTAAATCCAGTTTGTTAGGAAAAGTAAATCTAACTACCAAGAAGAGCATGAGATTTATAATAATTAGGATGGAGAAAGTAAATCCAGTCTGTCAGGGAAAGTAAACCTGACTACCTTTGAATTGATTCGGGGAAAGTAAACCTGGCTAGGAATAGGTCTGTGTGAGAATTGGAAAAAGTAAATTCAATGATCATGTATAGGAATGAGCTCAGTCCTGAAAAGCAATCTATTACCCATTATTGCCACACTGGGGATGGCGGTACGTAACGCCCAGATGTGACAAGATTAGTCAAGGGGCAAGGTAAGTTTAAGAAGTAAATTTTCTAAGAAATCCTTTGTTTTATATGTCCAGTGAAGAAGTTTAGTATTGATATTGAGACCAATATATTTAAGTGGAAAATTAGTAGTATATGATGTTGAGTAATATAGTATACGTACATTAAGTGACTGAATGTTAAAAGTAAACCACTTCGGAAGTATGATTTGGAACCTTAAAAATAAATCATTATTATATAATGCACGACCACTTTTTCTTAGTAAACCGAAGTGGTTGGGGCGATGACGATGACATTATGATTATGTATTTGGGGGAGTCACTCTACTGAGAATTGTATAATTCTCACCCCTATGTTTTTGTGTTTCCATGTCATCTCCAGGTTGACGCAGAAAATTGAGAGACTGCTATGCCAAAGAACTCAGAAGTGCAATAGTGTAGTAGTTAATGCTTTTATTATGTTGTATTTAGTGGAATGGATATATATGTAAATATGTTAAAGGACAAAGGTGTGTTAAAGCTCATGAAAGAGCTTCCTTTATGTACTGAACTTCGTATTAAATAAATATTTTGGTTTCATTGTTATATATTTTAGTAGAATTATGACTTAGTTATCTCACAAATTAATTAAAATGACTATAGATATTTTAAGAAAGGTCCGCTAATTTGTAAGTAACAAATCTTGAGTATTATGTCATGACTTAAGGATGACATTGTATTTGGGAGGATGTTACAACATGCTCATTGCTGCTAAGAGTATGTCTAAGATCAAGAAGCTGAAGGAGCAACTGAGTGGTGGATTTGAAATGAAAGACTTGGGTGTAGCTAAAAAGATTTTGGGCATGGAAATTCACAGGGATAGGTATGCTGGCAAATTATATTTATCTCAGAAGAAATATATTGAAAAAGTACTTGTGGGATACAAAATACAAAACCTATGAGTATGCCATTGACAGCTCATTTCAGATTGTTAGCCGCACATTCCCCACAGTTTGTTGAAGAGGAGGAACAGATGTCACATGTTCTCTATGCTAGTGCAATTGGAAGCATAATGTATGCTATGGTATGCACTCGTCCAGATATTTCACATGCCGTTGATGTTATTAGCAGATATATGAGCATCCTGGCAAGATGCATTGGCAGGCAGTGAAATGGATATTTCAATATATTCGAAGTACGACAGATGTTGGCTTAGTATATGACAAAAGTTCTAACACTGGTGGTAGTGTTATTGGTTATGTTGACTCAGATTATGCTGGAGATATTGACAAAAGGAGATCTCTGACGGGATATATCTTCAAGCTTTCAGGTAGTGTAATTAGTTGGAAAGCGACTTTACAGTCTACTATTGCACTATCTACTACAGAAGCTAAATACATAGCGGCAGCAGAAGCGGTGAAGGAAGCCATTTGGCTCAGAAGTTTGATAAGCAATTTTGGTTTGGAGCAAGATGTTACAACTATTTATTGTAATAGCCAAAGTGCCATACATTTGACCAAAAATCAAATGTATCATGAGAGAATCAAACATATTGACGTTAGATATCATTTTATTCGGGAGATTATTTCTCAAGGTGCCATTGTAATGAAAAAGATTGGTACCTCATAATCCAGCAGACATGCTGACAAAGTCAATCACTGTTGCTAAGTTCAAGCATTGCTTGGACTTAGTTGGTATTCACAATATGTGAGTCTGCCCCTATGTACACGTCTGCCCCTATGTACACATTGGAAAAAACGACTTCAGAAATTTGAAACTTGATGAAAATCAAGCCAAGGTGGAGATTTGTTATAATAATGGTATGATGGCTAATTTTTTTGTTTTAAAACAAATTTTCAATCATGGAAGCTTCTACCATGGTGGCTTCAAACTTGGAGGCTTCTAGTATGGTGGCTTCAAACATGGAGACTTCAAGCATGGTGGCTTCAATTTTCAACCATGATGTGCACTCCAACTTCTATAAATAGAGGTTGATTCATCAAGCTTGATACACCAACAATCTATTCCTCTCTTCCATTATTCTAAGTATTTATAGAGTATTTTTGTTTCCTTTGCTTTCTCTTTATATTGAAAGTTGACAGTATACACTATTGAGAGAAATACTGTAAGGTATTCTGGATGTATTTGGGATTAGAGTGTTAAGTAGAGTGTGTTCACCTTTGTATCTCCATCATATTTCCATAGTGAATTATTTGGTTGTCGCCTTTGCCCTTGGACGTAGGCTTTTAAGATAAACCACACAAATTCCTAGTGTCATTTATTTTACGCTTCTCATATTTTATTTTGCACTACTTTGAGCTGTCATTTTAGAACAGAAATTAAGTTATTCAACCTTATATGACAGTCATTAGTCATACATAGCATTTCATAACTATATGTGATAACTCTATTGTAAAATGAGTTATAAAGTTCGATAAGACGTGTTAATAGATTGAGTCTAATAAGTTATTGAGTAAGAATTTTGATATATATGATCATGATATGTCACATACAACTATTGCCTATCATATGAGTGATAATGTGGTTTTTTGTCACTTAGCTTAGTATCTAATTAGATGGACTAACTTCAAGAACTAAAACTAGTTAGTTCTATAAATATTTGGATTAAAATCAGATACAATTTTATAGAGACCAGAATCAAAACTTATTTATGTTTTAGAGATTAAAAATATATTTAATCATATTAATTATCTCTTTAAAAAATTTAAACAGTATAATAAAAATATATGAATAATTTTATATTAAAAAAATTATTTTTGTTATTGTGAGTTATTACAAAGGAGGCGTTTATGACAGCATCGTACACATATACCAAAATGAATACCGGGAGAAAACCACTTATTAGTTATTACTTTACAATCATTACAAGAAACTTTAACCATTAATTTTCACCTTTTGTGAAAATCTTTTTAGAATAAATTTTATCCATAAACCTATATATAGGCATAATATAGGCATATGGGGATTTGGATACCAAAGTATACAGATAACTTTGGTGGCGTCTGAAATTTTAAAAGAGAATAGTTTGATTATAAATAATATAAAATAAAAAATATAACTTATTATAAAGAAAGTATAAGATAAATCATTATAATTTTTTATTTAAATTATTAATAAATTAGAGTTTATTTATTATTTATTTTCTTTTTTCTCTTAACAAATGAATAGTTTTCTTTTTAGACTTTTTTAAGTTCAACCTACAAAAAATTTGCATCAATATATTCTATTCCTTTTAGAATATCTGTTTATTTTCAGATAAAGTTATCTTTTAAAATATCTGTCAATTTCATATTTCAATAAAATAAATTTTTTTATTCCAATAGTAATCCTACATAATTAATGACTATTAGTGTGATTTTTTTATTTTTAACTATTTGATGTGCTCTATAATTAATCACCATTAAAGTATATTAGTTCATATATCATTATTTTATATATAAATACTCTATTATTATATTATTTATTACATTTTTTAATTCTTATATTTATCCAAATTTAATAAATATATATATATATATATATGAAAATTGAGATTAAATCACACTAGTATAACTCTAATAAAGTTACACGTTAATTCAATAGAATCTATATGGTCCACCATTTTTCACTAAAGCTCTCACGTCCCTATCGCTGTGTGTCCCAAACCCACCCACTGTTCCTTTTACCAAGGCACGTGGTGGTCCCCCTCCCTCAGCCTCTAATGCATACATTTTATCTTATCTGTTCACTCGTGATGCTTTCTCCTCCACGTTTGCTTTTCCTTCTGAAAATGAAATGAGCTATTCTCTCTCTCTTCATTTTTATTCGTTTTAAGACTCTCCACTTTTTAGTTTTATTGACTTTTTTATCGTGTAGTTTTTATTTGTTATTTTTAAAAGCATTTTTAACCTGCACGTTCCTTGCATATACTTGTTTTATTTTTTGAGAACAACCTCTCCATTGAACAAAAAAAGAAAAACAAAAGATGGATTTTTTTTTCTTCCTAAAAAGAATCATTCAACCATTAAGTGGAGGAAGTCTTCCATTATGAAGTAAATATAGACTACAAGTGGATGGTTGGTACAATTGGGTCAAGGGAAGGACTTTAATAGTGCCCGTAGGAGAAAAATAACGCTATATAACAAATTTATTTTCCTTCTTTATGCTATTAGAGAATTAAGCACCCGTCAGGAGAATTCAACTTGTTTTTAGTAAAAAAAAAAACTTTAATTTTGAAAAAAATGAAGGTACCTTGTCATTCTGCAGTGAAAGACAGTTGAATTCCTATAAGAATAATATTTAATGTATAACTTATTATACAATAATATTACAATAACACGCATAATATTATTTTGCCTTTTAGTGAAAGCGAGAATTGATGAACTAAAAGATAAAATAACATTGTGCATGTTATTGTATTATTATTGTACAAAAAAAATTGTATATGTAACACCATTATAGTAAGCTAATATGCACTAGTGTTCTTACCTGGAAATGCAGTAAGGGCACAGGTTTCTCCAATTGTCTATGACAACAGGAGCAGAGTACCTGCAAAGACACTCTGATACTCAAATCAGTGAATGAATAAGGCATAGAGTAGTAAAAGAGTAGTATGTATTAAGGTTGTGAAACCAGAGGGCGTTAAGCTTCTTATATAGTGAGAGGTGACCTATGATAAGTTAGGAGACAATCTTCCTTGAATAAGAGAGATATTTCTAGAATTTAATACAGATTGGATATATTTCATACTTGTAGGAGATATGATATAATATAAGAGATATGATATGATAATAGGAGATTCTGTGAGCTAATAGGAGATCTCATATAATCTGTTAGTCAATCTAGGAGATATCTTAGGTTAAATCGGTGGAGGATTCATGGGAGGATTCCGTGCCACATGGTCGACTTATGGGGCCCTCTGTCTGAGCTCTCCAATGATTGGCCAAGGTTCATGGCATATATTTTTAGTCCAGTATATTGCCTCCGAGCTTGGTCAGAGGTCGAGTAGCTAGTGTCAAGGTGTCATTGTGAAAGCATTTTTGTCGAGGATTGCATCTTGAGCTGGAATGAGCTGACTTGTTATACGCAGCTTACTACACCTTTTCAGTTGCTATAGTGACAATTATGAGAGAATGTGTTGAGACACGTGTCGCGTCCAAAGTGGATGGAAGCTACATTGCATTTGGGTGGTGATCATAAGTCACATTAGGGGTGTTCAAGACCTAACTCGGCCCGCTAACCCATCTTGACCCAAAGCTTATAGGGTCTGGTTTGACTCCTTAGATTTGACCCGATACACTTTTCGAGCTGGATTTGGGTCGGGTCGGGCATGTTCAACTCGAAGTAAAAATTTCTTTAATAGTTATATTTTTTGTGAGGATAAATGCATTTTACCCCCTTGAAATTTAGGTCATGTGCAATTTATACCTTGATTTTTCAAAATGTGCATCGTGGCACCCTAAACTTTCCAAATTGTGTAAAACATCCCTCAGTATAATTTTGACAACTAATAAAGATAAGATTTATGTTCACTTAACCCCCTTAATATCTCTAATTTGTACAACCCAACACCTTGTTCGTGAATACTATGTGTAATTAATCCCTTGATTTTTTTATTTTATGCAACTTAACACCCTGCTATGACTTAAAATTTTAGGGGGCTTTTTGCACAGTTTAAAAAGTTCAGGGTGCTGTAATACTTTTTGAAAAGTAGGGTTTTTGGCACAGTTTTGAAAAGTTAGGGTTTAAATTGCATATAACCTAAAATGCAGGGGGTAAAATACATTTAACTTTTTTTTATAATAGTTAGTGATAAATTATAAGAGTTTATATTTAAATTAATGCATTTTGGATAACTTGATATTATTTTTATAGTCAGATGATTTGTTTTGAAATATGTATCTTAAAATATCTCTTGAATTTTGTTTCTTGTAAAATTTTATAACTTTACTATGTATAATGTCAAAATCTTCATAGCTCGTTTAAAATTTGAGTTGACCTGGTCATTTATCGAGTCAAGTTTGAGTTTCAAATTAAAAAAAGAGTTGGTCTAAAAATCGAAGCAGGTTAAGATTTGATCCAACTCATCCTAACTTATCCCTTGTACCCCGCTAAGTCACATGCAGACAATTGGAGTGTCTAGCCCTCTGCAGTTTGATGAGGTGGGCTATTCAGATTGCTTGGTATTGGTCATAGGTTAGGTGATGACTGCCAAAGACTATGGATCGAGCTTGAGTTGCTCCATTGCATGAGCACGATTATGGTGCCTTTTTCAGCTACTGCGAACTATTAGATCAAAGTGATGATCGAGCCCATAGCCATTGATTAGATAGGCTGTCTATTTTGCAATAGTGTTTGTGTTGTTCTCTTTGCCTGAAGCGATTTCTTCGTCCATTTTAGATGGTCATCATTTATTCTCTCTTTTCTCTTAACAAATGAATCAATAGTTTTCTTTTTAAACATATCTTAGACTCAACTTAAAAAAAAGTATATCAATGTATCATTTAACATTAAAATAAAGTATCATAAACAAATTAACCAGTAAGTAGTAACTCTTCGAAGTGAGAGGGCATAACTCAAATACTCAACCCCAAAAGCTAACTCAAGGGATGATGGTTGTCATGATGGTTGTCCAAGACTTCTAAATATTATCTAGACCTTATCTTTAGGTGACATGAGACTTTAATAGCAAATCTACTAAGTGAATAAAAAAAATTAATAACATAAAACTCTTAAGAATATAGTCTAAAAAAATTTGTTTTATACTTCCATTATCACTCTACTAAAAGATTTGTATTATTTATTATGTATATTATATATAAAGATGACTAACTTTAATTTTTTAAAGAGACTATAATCTAACATATCTATAATTATATAATAAATATATAATAGTTGGGGACGAAGGCACCCTGTCACGGCCTTGGACACCCTCTAACGCTACCGTGCCAGCACTTGGACTTACTCAACCTCTTGAGTTAAGCACCAAGTCAGCCTTACTCAAAATGACTCGCAACGGAAGCTAAGAGCACAAGAGAATAAGAGAACTTTGATTAAGAGAACTTTGATGGAGAGAACTCTCTTTGTATTACACAATGGAATACTAACAAATGACTTCAATATTTAGGATGGTTTGGCCAAGAATGGCTACCCTTATATATAGCCTTCCACCTTCTCAATGGACGGTGGAGATCAATTCTAATGGACGGTCTAGATTTTGTATCCAGAACCTTCCGAAACTCCATACTTCCCTACATATATGTAGGGCCTTCTACATATGTCTACACATATCTAGAGTCTTCTATATGTCTCTACATCCTTTTAGAAAGTTCTACATGATTCTACATGGTTCCAGAAGTATTTAGAACTCTCTAGAACTATCTACACAATTCTACAAGTTTCTGGAACATTCTGGAGCATTTTATATTGTTCCACAATATTCTATATTTTCCTACGGTTTTCTGGAATTTCTCTAATTTTTCGTCTATTCATCCCTTAAGGAAGACTGTTCGTGACATTCTCCCACACTTATTGTGCAGACGTCCTTGTCGCCTCGCGCTCTGGTCATCGTAGCGCTTTAGGTGGTCTTGGAACTGCCAAAGATCTTCTCGTGTCTCCCAACTAGCCTCGCTTACTGGCTGTCCCTTCCATTTGATCAAGTATTGGGTACTTGGTGGTACCACTCTCTTATGACTCGATTGGCTAACACCTCCTCTACTTCTTTGTCAAAAGACTTGATCATTATAGGTGGTGCTCGCCTTGAGTTGCCTCTAGTCGGTTCTTCCACGTCTTCATGGTATGGCTTGAGCATGCTCACATGGAAAACTGAGTAAATCTTCATGAATGGAGGGAGGTTTAACTTATAAGCCACCTCCCTATTCACCCAACAACTTCATACGGTCCTTCATATTTACGGATTAAGCCTTTATGTACCTTGCAAAAGGCCTTGAATTGTTAGGGAAGAAGCTTGACCATTACTTTGTCCCCTACATTGTAGCTTGTATGTCTCCTCTTCTTATCCGCCCACTTCTTCATCCTTTTTGCGGCTTTGTCAAGGTAGGAGCAGGTAACACCAACTTGCTCATTACAAGACTTAGCCATATGATATGCTTCGAGGCTCTTTCCTATATAAGACGATGAAAAAGTATGGGTGTGATAGGTTGTTGTCCATTCATGATCTCGAATGGGCTTTTCCCTATAGACTCACTCCTTTGCAAGTTATAGGAGAATTGAGCTACATTTGTGAGCTTGGGCCAATCCTTTTGATTTGCACTCACAAAATGCCCTCAAGTAGCATTCCAACAAGGCATTCACCCTTTCGGTCTGCCCATCAGTTTATGGGTGAAAGCTGGTTGAGAAGTGTAACTCTGAACCCAAGAGTTTGAACAACCCTATCCAGAGTCGACCTGTGAAGTGTGGGTCTCGATCACTGATGATGGTTTTGGGAAATCCCTAATACTTCACTACATTCTTGAAGAATAATCGCGCCGCATCCTCAACAGTGCAATCTGTAGGGGCAAGGATGAATATAGCGTACTTAGAAATCGATCCACCATTACCAGGATAGATCCATACCCCTCAGACTTAGGGTAATACAGAGATGAAGTCCAAGGAGACACTCTCCCATGGCCGCTCCGGGATAGGTAGCGGTTCCAACAATCCACTAGGAGCCCTGTTCTCTACCTTGTCTTGTTGGCACACTAGAAAAGTCTTCACATAACTTTCTACTGCATCTCGTATCTGCGGCTAATAATAGGTTGTTTCTACTAGTGCCAGTGTACGATATTGTCCAAGGTGACCAGTCCACTTCGTGTTGCGACACTCCTTTATCAATTTTCTTCTCAAGTTATCCCACTTGGGGATATATAGTCTTCTTCCTTTGGTGTAGAGTAGACCATCCTCTAACAAAAACCTCTTCATCTTTCCTTCTTTAGTTATCTCCACCAACTTCTTGGCTAAGGGATCTCTATCCAATCCCTCCTTAATTATTTGTATAATGCCTCATTCAACTATAGAAATAGCTACCAACTTGGCCTTTTGACTCAGTGCATCTGCCACTACATTTGCCCTCCCTGGCTTATACTCAAACTCAAAATCAAATTCAGTCAAGAAGTTTTGCCGTCTAGCTTGTTTAGGGCTCAACTTGTTTTGAGTCTGAAAGTAACTAGTGGCCACATTGTCAGTTTTGACAATAAAGTGTGACCCTAGTAAGTAGTGACGCCATATCCTTAAGCAATACACTACAGCCGTAATCTCCTTTTCTTACACTGAGTAATGTCGCTCTGTGTCATTCAACTTACGGCTTTCAAAAATGATAGGATGTCCCTCTTGCATTAGGACACCTCTTATGGCAAGGTCAGAAGCATCCATGTGGACCTTGAACACTTTAGAGTGATTTGGTAAGAATAGCATGGGTTCCACCATGATAGTAGCCTTCAATTCATCAAAGGCTTCCTGACATTTCTCTGTCCATTCCCATGAGTGATTTTTCTTGAGAAGATCAGTTAATGGTGTGGCCTTGGCAGAATATCCTTTGATAAACCGCCTATAATAGTTCGCCAGTCCAAGAAGTAATCTCAACTCGGACACCTTGCTTGGGGGTCCCCATTCTATGATAGTTTTAACCTTCTCTTCATCCATCCGAAGGGTTCTATCCTTAATCACATGTCTCAAAAAGTGGACTTCATCCTTGGCAAAGGAACACTTCTCCTCTTTCACATATAAGCTATTCTCCCTTAATGTCTTGAACACGATCCCTAGGTGATCCACATGGTCCTCAAGAGTATTGCTATATATCACAATGTCATCCAAGTAGACCACTACGATTCGATCGAGATAAGGATGGAAAATCTCATTCATCAAGGTATAAAATGTCGCAGGAGCATCGGTTAATCCAAAAGGTATCACCAACCACTCATATGAACCGTACCTTGTCATACAAGCAGTCTTTGGTTCATCAGCATCAACAATCCTCACTTGGTGATAACCCGACCTCAAGTATAACTTTGAAAACCACTTGACTTTTCCTAATTGATCAAACAAATCAGCTATCAAAGGAATAGGGTACTTGTTCTTGACAGTTACTTTGGTAAGTGCCCGATAGTCCATGCATAGCCTTAATGAGCTATCATGCTTCTTTTGGAATAAGACCGGCGCTGCATATGGTGCTTTGGACGAACAAATATGCCTAGCATCTAACAACTCCTTGAGTTACTTCCTCAAATCTTCTAATTCTGGTTGTGCCATCCTCTATGGTGCTAAGGCAAGTGGTTTCGTACCTAGTTCCAACTCAATCTTGTGATCCACCTTCCTTCTTGGAGGGAGCTGTTTCGGCAACTCGGGAGGCATGATATCCTTATTTTCTTCAAGGACTTTCTTGATTTATAGGGGTACATCCCCTTCTTCTATTATGCGTTCTTCCTTGAGCAAGGCCAAGTAGGTCATCTCTCCTTTCTTGACCCCTTTCTCTAGTTGCATGGCAGACAACATAGGAGTTCTTTCGGACTTGGAGAGTGTAGGGATCATGCATGGAGACCTTTTCTCCATAACACACACTGCATCATAATATGGCATACGCACCACGTTCATTTTCCTCAAGAAGTCCAATCCAAGGACAATCTTGAAATCATTCATGGGTGCAACTGAGAAATCTACAAATCCTCTCCATGAGCCAAGAGTCATCTCAACCTTTTTCACCGATCCTCTAAGAGGTTCTCCCTTGGTGTTGATGGTCTTGAGCCAACCACTCTTTTCTATGGCCTTCAACCCAAGTCTCTCCGTTTCCTGAGGTGTGATGAAATTATGTATAGCACCAATGTCAATCATAGCTACAACAGGCCTCCCTTTTATGAGTACTCCAATGTACATCAATTCATTCCTCTTCTCCATAGGGCGTACTTTTTTACCCTTTAAAACATTCAAGAGTTGGATGGATCCAACATATTCAGCCTCCTGTGTTTGGGATTCCCATTCCTCAGCAATGGATGCCAATGTCCTTTGCTTGGGATAATCCTTTATTTGGTGTGGCCCATTGCACATGAAACATCCTCTTTTAGGCACAAAAGCCTTCTTTTTCTTCTCATACTCTCTCTTAGAGGAGTACTTGAAGTCTTTTTTTGGAGGAATATTTTTCTGCTTGTCTCCCCCACCTTTAGAAGAGCTAGCCTTGGAAGATAGTTTGAACTTGGAGTCCCCTCGTTGGTACTCCGTGAGTGACTCAGCCACTACAATGGCTTCATCTACATCTTGGACTCCTTGCCTTTGCAACTCTTGCTTTGCCTAAGGTTGGAGTCCATCAATAAAAAAGAATAATGCATCCTCCGAGGCTAAGTTAGGGATTTAAAGTGTAAGTGTAGTGAACTCCCTCACATAGTCACTAATCGTGTTTCTATGCTTCAAGTCCCTTAACTTCTTTCTTGCTTCATAAACCACATTCTTAGGGAAGAATTGTCTCATCAATTCCCTCTCGAAGTCTTCCCATGTGGTTATGTTGCAAGTACCTTTCTCTATGTCTGCATGCTTCCTTCTCCACCACAAGATTGCATTATCAGCAAGATAGAGGGAAGCAGTAAGTACCTTCATTTGTTCTTCGGTCACCCCTTGGCATTCAAAGTACCTCTTCATTTGCCATAGAAAATTCTCCACCTCTCGAGCGATCCTCACGCCCTTGAATTCCTTTGGCTTTGAGAGATCAACCTGTGGAGTCTCCCTTGCTCCACCTTGTGTACCAGTAGTAGGTTACAGCCTAACCTCCTTAAGGGATGCTCGGGCCTCTTCAAGTAGCTTCATGGCACCTTCAAGTTTTCCTTCAACTTGATTGAGGCATTCATCCTTTTCCTCTCTACTCTTGAGAATAGTCATAACATCTTCTTTCATGATGTCTAGCTCTCCTAGCACATGAGCCTCTAAGGTTTCCTTGTCATGCTCTACCCTTTGGATGCGGATATCCATGTTTATCAAAGCATTCTCCAACAAAGAAACCCGTTCTTCCAAGGTGGCAAAATCCTCGCCACTTGGCCTACTTGACCCACGGGTCTTCTTGGCATGGGGAGGAATGACATCCCTCCCCCTTGAAGCCTCAACATATTCCTCAGTCACATTTGAAGCTATTTTTTCCACACGAACCACTTGTGCTCCCATATGAACCTCACTCTGATACCAAAATTGTCACGGCCTTGGACAACCTTTAACACTACCGTCTTTCAAGACTGACTTACTCAACCTCTCGAATGCCTAAGACTGCTCAACCTTACTCAAAATGACTCGCAACGAAAGCTAAGAGTACAAGAGAATAAGAGAACTTTGATGGAGAGAACTCTCTTTATGTTACACAATAGAACACTTACAAATGACTTCAATGTCTTGGATGGTTTGGCTAAGAATGGCCACCCCTATATATAGCCTTCCACCTCCTCAACGGACAGTGCAGATTGATTCTAACGGACGGTCTAGATTTCATATCCAGAACCTTTCAACACTCCACTCTTTTCTACATATATCTAGGGCCTTCTACATGTGTTCACACATATCTAGAGTCTTTTACATGTCTCTACATTCTTCTAGAAAATTCTATATGATTCTACACGGTTCTATATGGTTCTAGAAATATTTAGCACTCTCTAGAATTATTAACACAATTTCACAAATTTCTAGAACATTCTAGAGCACTGTACGTTGTTCCACAATATTCTATATTTTTCTATGGTCTTCCGGACTTTCTCCAATTTTCTATCTATTAACCCCTCAAGAAAGATCGTTTGTGACAACCCGCTGTCCCATTCTCACGTTCCCTCCGCCTCTGATGTTAATACATTTTATCTTGTCTGTTGGCTCGTTCTGTCTTCTGCTCCACGTTAGCTTTTGCTTTTGAAAATGAAATGAGCTATTCTTTTTCTTCTCTTTTTTATTCGTTTTAAGACTTTTCACTTTCTAATTTTTCTATTGACTTTTTTCTAGTGTGCTTTTTTATTTGTTATTTTTTAAAATGAATTAAAAGCATTTTTAACCGGCACGTTCCTTGCATATACTTGTTTTATTTTTCGAGAGCAACCTCTCCATCGAAAAAGAAAACCAAAAGATCTAGGAATTTTTTTTTTCTTCCTAAAACAATCATTCAATCATTAAGTGGAGGAAGTCTTCTATTACAAAGTAAATATACAAAATAGGTGGATGGTTGGTAGAACTGAGTCGAGGGAAGGACTTCAACAGTACACGCAGGAAAAAATAATGCCATATAATTAGTTTTGTCCTTCATTATGTTGATGCTATTAGAGAATTAAGCACTCTTTAAGAGAATTCAACTTGTTTTTGGTTAAAAAAAACACTTTAATTATGAAAAAAAATAGAGGTAGCTTGTCAAGTTGTCATTCTGACAGATAGTTGAATTCCTATACAAATAATGTTTAATGTACAATTTATTATACAATAATATTACAATAATACTTATAATATTATTTTATCTTTTAATAAAAGTGGATAATAATATATTAAAAAATAAAATAATATTGTGAAAATAATTGTAACATTATTATATAATAAAATTCTATATATAACACTACTCTCCCTACAGTAAGCTAGTATACGCTAGAAACAAAATCAACTCACACGATTGCATAAATTATATAAAACTAACTTGGCGGCACTCTATTTATATATGCAAAGCCATGAACGATCTTCACCACTGAACAAAACGACAGTTGAGGATCCGCTACTGATTTTATTACTCACAATCCATACGTGATTCCCACCGACAACAACTTTCAAACATGACGAATATAATTGTGCACTTTAAATCAATAAAGAATAAAAACTTAAAAGTAAAATGCAGAGTATAATATGCAGGAATAAAAAGCCAATCATTTTACCAAGAAAAAAAAAAGCGAATCAAACGAGGCAACTGTTAGCTCAAAGTTCGGAATATGAATTCCGAACTCCTGGGCCTTGAGTAAACAAGAGTAATGACCGGTCAAAAAAAGTAATAATAATATTTTTTCATCAAAAAAAATACTGTTTATTTAAATATTTACTTTATAATCATTAAATGTGATAGAATAAGTGAATGAGTCTATTCAAATATCCACTTTATAATAAATAAATGTGATAAGATAAGTGGATATCTAAATAAAATGGGTGTCTATTTTCATTTTTTTGGTGTAAAAATATCATTAGTAAGTAAACAAAGTGAGCATTATTTTCATCTCATTTTTCCACTCATAATCATTACAAGTTCTATGAATGCTTTTAAGGCTAGTACATGAGAGCATACATCTGGTTATCATATATTCGCACAGCGCAGGGAACGTACGAGCAAAAGGACCATTTCAGTATTCCCGTTATTGTTTTCAAACATATTATTTCCTGACATTATCATAATTAAAAGGTTGTACAACGTTGTTCCATTTAATCAATGTAGATTGACTGTTGAAAGTATCAGTTTGCATAAATTTGCTTATATTTGAGTAAAGAGGGATTAGGTTGCCATCCAGAGCGGCTTTCGCATCCATGTTCGTCAAGTCGTAGCAATCACATTATGGACTGTGAAAAGTTAATTAACAGATCCTGTGTACTAGAGACGCATCCAAAAAAAATTGATTAAGGGGGCAAAACTAATATATAAAGATAATATAAAATGGTTTGAACTATATCTTATTACTTCATTTCATCTAAAATAAATATGAAGTCAAATTTAATAAAACAACATTGAGGGCAAAATATGCATACCTCTATATCGACTAAAAGAGTTCCAAAATTTTGTGGGGCATAAGTCCCCGCCCTAATGTATGTGCATCGATCCGTCCCTGTGTGCTGCTACTTTTCTTTGTTTAGTGGCGAAGATAAAGGTAGTAAACATAGGGGGGGAAAAACTTCTCTGCAGGATAAAGAGCTTTTTCTTTCTTCACTTGAATTTTTGCCACGAAATACTTAAAAATAAGAAGAAAATAATAACAATTAAATATCTGGTTAAGAAGCTTTGTGGAGGAAAAAATTCCTTCCTGCGGCATCGGGTAAGATGGAATGTCTCATATTCATAGCTTATAACATAGATCGTGTTGCTAAGTTTGGTTCTGACGTAATGGCATGTATCACTTCAAAATGTTTTAGGACGGGGCTTGTGAATAATGCTGAACCTTTCAAGAACGGTCCAGTGATGGTGATCCTCTTTTCCACCATTAGATTGCAAATATAATTAACTAATCTCTGACCATGGTTTTTTCTTGTCCCATGCTAAAAGATCAAGTGACCATCAGTGTAAAGGTATCAGGTCCAAGGCACAAAAGAATATGGAAACACTGAGAGAACATGAGTTTGATGATGTGAAAACTGAATTGAATTGTATTGGGTGTTAATCAAAGATAGAACAAACTTTAACTTATATACATGGTCACACAGCTGAAGGTTGTTCTAACAGATGTTACCTAAATAACAAACTATCACTAACAGAATATTATTATTATTACCAAGAGTAACTAACTAATGCGGTTCACTCCTATTATCCCCCCTCAAACTCATGGTGGAGCAGGCAACACTCTGAGTTTGGTTTTGAATCTGGAGAACAATGGAGCAGAGAGTGACTTAGTGAGAGTATTTGCAATTTGATCTTGAGCTGGTACATGAGAGATGAATATTTTCTTCTGAACAACTTTGTCTCGAACAAAATAAAGGTCAATCTCAAAGTGCTTTGTTTTATTATGTAAAATAGGATTAGCAGCTAGCTAAACCACATTGATGTTGTCACAGAAAATGCTTGGAGGACTTGTGAGTGGAATATGCAGCTCCTGCAGCAAGGTCTGAATCCAAGTTAGTTCTGCAACAGTGGCTGCAATGCTTCGAAATTCAGCTTCTGTGCTTGATCGAGACACCACTGCTTGCTTTTTACTGGACCAAGAGATGAGGTTGTTTCCCAAGTAGATACAGAAACTAGATGTAGACTTTCGATCGTCTACATCTGATACCCAGTCTGAATCACAGAAGGCCATTAATCTGAATTCTCTGCAAGGTTAAAATAGCAGTCCATGATGAGAAGTTCGAACCAGATACCTCAAAATTCATTTTACAGATTTCCAATGATCATCCATGGGGCGTGCATGAATTGGCTTACTTTATTGACTGCAAAGGAAATATTTGGCCTTGTGATTGTGGCACACTGCAGTCCACTTACCACAGTTCTGTATAAAGAAGGATCATGAAATGGGGATCCACCATGGGCTAAGAGCTTCAGACTTGATGTCATTAGAGTTGCACTACTAGAAACTCACGGTACACAAAAAGATTTTATAGAAGGTAAAAAATCTATTTGTGTTACAGAGGGATTTATAGATGACTAAACGGGATAATGAAAAAAAAATTGTTAAATTTTGCACATCCGTCTATAAATGAAGGGTAATATGTGCGCCACATCGCTGGTAAAATATATAAACGGTAATACAAAAGGAAAATAATGAACAAAAATATATTTTTGTAACATAAATTATAGACAGGTTTATAGTCAGATTATGAAAAATAAAAAAAATAAAAACATAGTTACAGATGGGTGGATCCGTTTATAATTTGAAATAAAAAATCATTTTTCACGCGCCATTTACAAACGATCAAGTCCGTCTATAATTAGAAAACTGAAATGATTCGCTTCATTAAATGAATTACAGACGGTACAATCCGTTGTAATCAAATTAATGAAACGCTGCATTTCAGCATTTTCATTATAGACGGATTTTACCGTTTGTAACTCAAAAAATGCAGATAAAAAGTGTGCAGCCTCCTTCTTCTTCCTCACTTCACCATTTCCTCTCTCTCTCATCTCCCTTTTCTCTCTAGCCGCGTTGTGTTTTTGACCACCATCGGTGATTGGAGCCTCCATTTTGCAAACCGTTTGCACCATTGTGTTTCTAGTGTTATGCTCTACCTTTTAATCGGTTTAGTTTTTTTATTTTTAGTGTTTGATGTTTGTGCTTTGAATTGGTGGTTGTTTATAATTGTTATTGTTACTAATTGGTACAAACTTCATTTGTTTAGGATTTGGACCACATTTGGAGCATTATTTGGAGCAATTTGGAGCATTTTAATTATTGTTTTTATATTGCATTGGTAGTTTTCATATTTTGTTAATGTTTTATATTTTATTTTGGTATTTTGGAAGTAATGATGTTTAGAAAGTAGTTAATGTGGTTAATTTTATATTTGTTAATGTTTAGGTTTATTTTGGTAAAATGGAAAGATTATTTGTATAATGTAATTTGTTAATTTTTTTTATTTTCAGGGTTCGGATTAGGGGCGTGTTTGGAGCGATTATTGCTGTGTTTATTTTCATTTGCTGGAATATATAGGTCAGTAATGAAATGTTTATTGTTGATATGTCGTATTGTATGTAGGATAGAAACTTATGATTTTTAAGATAGAATTGTAAGACTGGAGATTGCATGATTGGGGGGAAAGGCATGGAGGTCCTTCCCCAAGTTATTTGCATTGTTTGCTGTGGGATTCTTTGTGTTTACGAAGATTGCAAAATATGCATGTTGTGGAGTTATAAGGGGGGCCGCATTTATGGCATGGGGTGCCACTTTGCAGATTCAATGTCCCCTGCATCTGTTACTAGGGATGCCCTTTCTCTTGCTCCTGAGGTGGTAGAGGACATGGTCCGCACTCAAGTCCATGCCTTGAACGAGGAGCTCCAGAAGCAAAATCAAGAGATGTAGAAGAACAAGGAAGCTGCATGGAAGAAAAAATGGGCCAAGAGGATGGAGAAGAAGATTGAGAAAAATGTGGCATTGAGAATGCAGAAGGAGGTACAGTAGCAGATGCAGCAGCAGTATATGCAGATGCAGCAGATGCATGCATACTTCGAGCTCATGAGAGCAAGCAGCTCCACGCTTCTTCCTCTTCCTCCACTAGCTCCAGCACCTCCAGTTTTTAGGGCCATGCGACAATCCTCTTCCTCCTCCTCCTCTGATGATGATGATGCTGATGATCATGATGATGATGGCACCAGTGTTGATGGCGAGGCAGATATTGATGATGTCGAGTATTCATGATTATTTTTGTACTTCTCCAGACTTTGTTATATAGATTTTTCATATTATTGTTTCGGATATTTTCTTTTACTACTGTAGTGACATTTTAATTTGTAATAAATTTTTTTAAAATTTAAAATTCTATTCCATAAATTTCCTTATGTTTATTGATTATTATGATAATTAAAAGCAGTGAGCTATAATTGTAAAACTGATCACCATGTCCAATGTAAATCCAAAAGAATACAAGTTTACAGACGGAATTATAGAAGGTAAATATTTTATTTTTTAAAAAAAATTTACATATTACAGACGGATTCGACCGTGTCTAATACTATCGATGGTCAAATTCATCTGTAATAAATAAATTTTATAATATATTTCATGTAAATTTACGGACGGATATTATTGTCTATAACATTAGAGATGGTAGAATCCGTCTGTAAACTTAAAAATTGACTTGATTTTTTCATCAATTTACAGTCAAATATTTTCGTCTGTAAACAATATAGACTAACAACTCTGTCTATAATACCGTCTATAAATTATAGATGGATATGAAATCCGTCTGTATTTGTTATAGACGAGGAAAAACAAGACGAGTGTTGACCGTCTATAAATCCGTCTGTAATAATCAAATCCATCTGTGAATAGTGAAAAATTTGTCTGTAAATTCATCCGTGTTCTGTGAAAATCTTGTAGTGTTGGCATGGACTTAGCACTAGACATTGTTGCTTTAGTGAGAAGTCTTTGACATACTCAGTCTGAGAGAGTGAACTACTCTAGATTAGAACTTCTAAACCTGAATGCCAAGAAAGAAGTTCATGTCCCCCAGATCTTTGAGAGCAAAGATGTTGTTTAGCTGAGAGATAAGTTGAGAAATTTCTGTTGGATTAGATCCAGTGATCAGAATATCATCAACATACACTAGGATGTAAGTGACAAAGGTAGCTATGATTCTAATAAACAAGGAGGTGTCAGCCTTAGCAGGTTGAATGCCAAATTTCATGAGAGTGGAGCTAAGTTTGCAAAATTAGGCGCTATTGGCTTGGTTGAGCCCATATAGAGCTTTGGTAAGCTTGCAAACATGGGTGGATAGTTGCTGCTCAAATCCTTTAAGCTAAACCATGAATACATCCTCTTAGAGGTCTCCATTTAGGAAAGCATTGTAGAAGCCAAATTGTTTGACTTTCCAACCCTTTGACAGTAGATGGTTTGATAATAGGACTGAAAATTTCAGTAAAGTCCAAGCCTTCTCTTTGATGGAAGCCCTTAGCCACTAACCGGGCTTTGTATTTTTGCACTGAACCATCAGGGTTTCTTTTGACTCTAAAGATCCATTTACAGCTAATGGATTTGATATTAGATGGGGGAGTTACCAGAGTCCACGTGTGATTAGTTTGGAGTGCTTGGAACTCTTTTTTCATTGCCTGTAACCAGTGTGGGGAGCTTAAAGCCTGAGCTACTATTTTTGGTTCAGTCTGAGTGAGGTCTAAATTAGTGAACCAGCTACCAGATAGGACTTAGGCTTAGCAATACTAGTCTTGGATCGTGTTGTCATCTCATAGTCATTTGCTGGATAAAGTGTGTGGGTAGCATTGACTTATATAAGCTGGAGTTGTGCAGAACCTAGGACAATAGTGGGAGGTTGAATGTCTAGACTTGTGTTATGACAAGTGGGAATAGTAGCAGCAGTATGATCATAAGTAGAAGCTAGTTTTGTATTGAACAAACTAGAACTGGCACTAGTAATATCAACAGTATTAGCATTTTTCATATGCATGGGAATCCTAGGTGGTAAAATTGGTATGCTTGGCATGGATGACATAAGAGGTGAAGGGTGAGTGTGAGGGATGTTTGGTGTGGAAAACATAATAGGATTAGGAAAGTAATGCTCATCAAACATAACATTTCTGACTATGTGAATTTTCCCTGATGCTGATAAGCACTTATAACTTTGTGATTTGGGGAGTAACTAATAAAGACACATAGTTAGGACCTATAATCAAACTTATGTTTGTTAAGGTGGGGAAGATGAGGGTAACAAGCACATCCAAAGACCTTTAGGTGGGAGTAGATAGGCTATTTGTGAAAAAGAAGTTCATAGGGTGATAAGTTTTGAGTATTAAAGGAGGGTAATCGATTGATAAGGTAAGTTGCTGATATAAAGGCCTCATCCCAGAATTTTAAAGGGATTGAGGTAGTGGCCAAGAGTGAGAGACCAATTTCTTTCATGTGCCTATGTTTACTTTCAGCATACCTATTTTGCTGGTGGGTGTAGGGACAACTAAGCCGATGGTTAATGCCATAGGTGGTGAGATAATGTTTGAATGAAGAGGAGTGGTATTCCCCTCTATGGTCAGTTTGCAAAGCTTTGAGGGTGTGGCCAGTTTGATTTTCAATATATGTCTTGTATTGAACAATGACATTGAAGACTTGTGACTTATTTACTAGTAAGTATGTGCAAGTGTACCTTGTGCAAGCATCAATAAAAGATACATAGTATCGAACGCTAGAAAAAGAATTCATTAGGGCAGGTCCCTATACATTAGAAAATACTAACTCTAAAGGTTTATTATATGTGTGATTAAGTGTAGGAAAAGGTTATTGATGAGACTTAGCAATACAACAAGCATCACAAACAGAAGCAGGATGACTATTTTTATTAGAGGCAATAGGTATATTACAATGTTTTGTAACCTGATACAGAGTTTTATGAGCTGGATGGCCTAGTTGCCTATGCCATAGCAATTTATTACAATCAGAAACATCAGAGACAAATGCAGTAAACTTTTTTTTTGGTACATGGACATTATGAAACTTGTATAGACCATTCTTAAGGGTGCCTTGAAGAAGCACTTCCTTGGTCACTTGAGATTTCACAAAGCAATGAGAAGGCCAAAATTCAAAATATACACAGTTATCTCTAGCAAATTTAGAAACTGAAAACAGGTTTTTTGAAATTTTAGGAACCTAGAGTAGTTGGTTTAATCTAAAAGTTTTGTGAGTGTTAGGTGAATGCAGTGTAGGCTTGCCAATGTTTTTAATAGCAATACCTATACTATTACCAATTTGCACTTGCTCAGGTCCTTCAAATTCTAAGCTAGTAAGGAGATTTGTGTGATCATATGTCAGATGATGACTAGCACCTGAATCTGGGTACTAGGTTGAATTTGAATCTGGTAGTGAGGGTGTGGAGACAAAATAAGTCCTTGGATTGTGGAAGGAAGCTGATGGTGGACCAGGTAATGCTGTGGGGGGCGCGATTGGGGTTTGGAAACCCTTGATCAAATCTATTAAAGCAGTCCCATACCACATGACCAACCTTGCCGCATAGCTGGTGGCATTGAGGTTTGTTTTTATTTTGCCAAAAAGATCTTCTTCCTTTATTAGATTTGCCTCCACGACCTCCTCTTCTATTGAAGTGTCCTCTTCTTTGTGAGTTATGACCTCCAGGCATTGAATCTTGTTATGCTATTTGAGCTATATTAGCTTGAACTATAGTTGCATCCTTTTTGAATCTCTCAATTAATTTTTCTTGTGCCATTAGCAAAGCTTTAAGCTCTTCCACAGAGAAAGGATCAGTGCGAGAAAGCACATTGGTTATCATGGAGTTATAATCTTTATTCAAATAATCAATAATTACCTCTACATGATCTTCTGTTGATAATGGAGAACCAACCAGTGCTAAGGAGTCTGCTACCTTCTTGATCTTCAACAAGTAATTTGTTGCAGTATCATCTTGTTTCTTGATCGATTTCAACTAAAGTTTCAGCTGCTTCATGCGGGCTTTGGTCTTGGATGCAAAATAGATTTCGATTTTGCTCTATATCTGATACGCAAAATCGCAACCAACCATGCTGTTGGTAAAAGCACTTTCCATTGAAGCCAGTAACCTGTTAGTTCCAAAACCTTATCATATGAGCTGATATGTTTTGAATGACAACAAAGCCAATTCAAAGAAAATATTTTGAAGAATGACTGATGTCTCTCTTGAGTTTCTTGTATAGATATAATAGATTCTATCATTTTAGCAAGAGTAAGGCTTACTCAAAATAAATATATATACATTGCTAGAAAAGTGTAGTGTAGTTACTAATTTTGTGACTAAAAAAATCAGTCACAAATATGATAATTTTGTGACCAAATTAGTGACTGATTTAGTGACCTATAAAATAATGTTAAATGTCTAGAAAAATCAGTCACTAAATTATCAATTAGTAAACGATTTAGCGACCGATAATAATTAATCGTAAAATACCTTTTCATAAGAAAATCAGTCACTAAATTGGCCACTAAATTATCAATTAGTGACAAATTTAGCAACCAATAATAATTAATGGCATACTTCCTTTTCATAAGAAAATCAGTAACAAAATCGGTCACTAAATTATCAATTAGTGACCAAATTAGCGACTGAAAATAATTACTGCCTTTTCATAAGAAAATCAGTCACAAAATCGGTCACTAAATTATAAATTGGTGACTGATTTAGCGATCAATAAAAATTACTCATAAAATGCCTTTACATAAGAAAATCAATCACAAAATTGGTCACTAAATTATTAATTAGTGACCGATTTAGCAATCAAAAATAATTAATAGTACAATCCCTTCTCAAAAGAAAATTCGTCACTAAATTATCAATTAGTGACCGATTTAATGACCGATAATAATTAATGGTATACTTTCTATTCATAAGAAAATCAGCCACTAAATTATCAATTAGTGACCGATTTAGCGACCAATAATAATTACTAGTAACATGTTTTTTCATAAGAAAATCGGTTACTAAATTATAAATTAGTGACTGATTTAGTGACCGATAATAATTACACTTAAAATGCCTTTTCATAAGAAAATTAGTCACAAAATCATTCACTAAATTATCAATTAGTGATCGATTTAGTGACCGAAAATAATTAATGGTACAATGCCTTTTCACAAGAAAATTAGTCACTAAATCGGTTACTAAATTATCATGTTGTGACCGATTTAGTGACCAATATTATTTAATACTAAAATCCTTTTTATAAGAAAATCAGTCGCTAACTCAGTTACCAAATTATTTTTAGTAATTGATTTAGCGACCGATTTTAATTAATCCTAATTTTCCCTTCATAAGAAAAATCAGTCACTAAATCGGTCACTAAATTTAAATTTAGTGTCCGATTTAGTGATCGTTAATATTTAGTGCTCTTTATACAAAAATCAGTCACAAAATCGATCACTAAATTATTAATTAGAGACTGATTTAGTGACTGAAATTTCTTATGTCAGGGACCCCTTTCCATAATAAATCAGTCACTAATTGTTTAACATGTAAAAGGAAAATCGATTCTCGTTAGACCTTCTTGTTGGGTTGCACATGTTGAATTAATTTTAGCTGAACCAAACAAAAAAATAGATTAGGAAAATTAAAATAAAGAAAAGAGGAACTAAAGCTCGTGCGCCATTTCTTCTTCAGTTTCTTGCTCATCCTAGACATTTGTTGAGGGTTTATATTGAAACAAATGGGGACTTTGCTGAGCCATTTCTTCTTTAGTTTTCCTTGCTCACTATAGCTCATCTTGGTGCGCCATCCCTGCTTCATCTTGCTGCCCTACCAAGCGCCGCCGCACCACCAAGCTCTGCCACTCTGCTGGTTGTGGTCGCGGTTGCTCTTCGCATCGCCGCTCTGTTGCTCTGCCAAGCTCGCGGCTTTGCTGGTCATGGTCGTGGTTTCTCTCTGTGCCATTGCTCTGTTGGTCGTCCTCAACATCGCAGGCAGCTCGCCCTTTTATTCTCAGCCTCGCATACATCACGCCATACTCCCTTCGTCCTCACTACTTGCGCACACCACTCCTCAGTCTTGCACTTGCACACACCACTGAGCTCACAGCATCGAAGAACCACTGCTGCCGATGGAAGCCAGCCACCGTACGAGCTCCATTGATCAATACCGGTATTCCAATCTATCACACTTTGTTTTTGTTGCTGTTGTTTTGATTTTGAGATTCAATCGGTGATTTTTTTTTATTTTTTTGTGCAACTCTTTGAGTAGTTGAATAACAACTGATTAATAGCATACTTGTTAGTCCAGATATTTTTACAGTAAAGAGGGAGAAATTGAATTAAAACAGAGAAAAAAAATGAATCGAAGATTATTGTCAAGTATTTTCTGAACCAACAGATTTGTCCATATTAGAATAGTGAATATGCTATCATAGTTGTCTATGTATTTCGATGTTATGTTTTCTAGGAGTTGTTAATTTAAGTCGCAATCTAATTATAAATAATTTCTTATTTTCAAGGTACTTGAGCTTAAAGAAGAAGAAGTGATCATTTTGAAGATCTGATTGCATGTTGGGTATATTTGAAGATTATGCTTTATTTGGTAATGTAATATTTGGAGATGATTATGCTTTTTTGTTGTTAAGACTTGTTGAATCTTGTTTCACTTGTGTTGAATTTTCTTTTCAACCATTGTTCTTGTTGTATGGTTTGAATTTGCTTAGACTTTTGGTTGAATGTTTAATCTTGATGTGTTTTTGAGTACTATGTACAAACCAGCTAGACTAGCTAGATGTTAAAATGGGTGTTAAAAGACTTTTGGGAAGTTTTTATCCTTTATCTTTGTTTGGTTTCTTGGGATTTGGGAGATATAGAGATTAAGCAATCCACATTGTGAACCCTTTTTTTGTTAACTAAACTTGTGAGTTGAAGTGATAGCATAGGTGGTTAATATATAGGAATTGGTATCCTTGACTCTAAGGAATGGCTACTAGATGAGGGAATACTTGGGCACGTGGTATTTACTTATCTGTTAACCTTTGTTCACTACAAGAAAAATTGAGTTTAGCGATAGATCACATCCTTGTTCACATTTGTTTTGATTTTGTGCCATTGCGGCTCTTCATAATGCTTGTCTTTGGTGGTTTAATTTATGGCTTTCTGCATGTGTTGAGCTCCTCTTTTATTTTAGTTTGACAAGTTGAGTATCTAATTGTTAGTGTATTTTTTTATTTCAAGGGCAAGCAATGTTAATTTGTGGTTTATAAAAAAAAAAACTTGGTTGAATTAGAGTTGATATTATTCTCATAAGGTGAGTGTCTTTGCTCTTTTATTCTTCTATTTTATCTTTGGGTTATCATTATCTTCTATGTTCTTGGAGCTCAATTTTAATTACTTTTAGAATTATTTGCAGTGATTTGTGAAAGGCATGATCTTGCCTACATGGAGATGGAGTAAAAACATTGGCTCTACTATAAATTTCTCTTTTGTGTGGATCAAATTGAGCTCATTGAAATAGCATATATTGAAAAAGGTATAAATCTTGTGCATATCATATTCAATTTAATAATTACTATTACTATTATTTTAACTTGGATTGGGAATTGGCTTTTAATTCTATTAGTGTTTTTTTTTTGTCTTGTGTCACTCTATTTGTTATTTGAAAATAAATTTTCAATCTTGTGTAGTTATAATTGTATTGTGTTGTTTAGCAATGGTATAGAATATGGATATACGTCAAAATCATGATTGGATGTATAATAAACTTATGCCAAGTCGAAGGGGCTATACTAATGAATTTCTAAAAGAGGTAGATGGATTTGTTTCATTTGCATGCCAACAAGCGCATTTGGTGAATGGAAAAATTAGATGTCCTCATTCTAAGTGTAGAAATTTGAACTACATTCTCCCTGAAGAAGTTAAAGTTCACCTTTATAAAAAAGGATTTATGCCTAATTATTGGTATTGGACATGCTATGGAGAATTGCGTGGAACATGTACCACTCAATGTAGTACTTCCGCGATAGAACTTGGTAACAATGATCCATTAAGTAGATTTAAGACCATGGTCTATGATGCAGTTGGTATGGATATTAGAATGCAGTATGATCAAGGGGTTGAGGAGTCACTAAATTTAGATGCTAAAAGATTTTATGATTTGCTATGTGCTGCACAAAAGCCTTTGTGGTCAGGATGTGTTAATCATACTGAGTTATCATTTGTTGTTAGATTATTAACAATCAAGTCGGAGGGAAATATTTCTCAACAGTTTTTTAATCAGATGGTCCAATTTATGAGAGAGACATATCTTCCTGATAATCTAATCCCTAAAGATTACTATGGAGCTAAAAAAATAGTTTCAAAACTTGGACTTAATACAATTAAGATTGATTATTGTATTAATGGGTGCATGGTATTCTACACCGAAGAGTGTAAATCATTGAAAGAATGTAACCTTTGCGGTGAGCCATGGTATAATACAAAGAAAGTCAGTAGGGAAAAGTACAAAGAAATACTAATAAGGGGCATTTATGCCACTTATCTTGCTATCAAACCTTAGCTGTTTACATGAGTTTTAAAGCATTGTTGACACAATTAATAAGGATTTTGACTTATTCCTCATTGTGTGATTTTGGTAGAATTGATGACTTTTGCATTGATTTTGGGATAATTTGTAATTACACCCTCTTGTATTTGACTTGTCACTTTGAGTATGGTTTTAAGCACAGGAGCTTTGAATCAAGTGCAAATGTCAAGAACAAGGTTGGAAACCGCTAGGGAGAATTTGGGAGCTAAATAGAAGAGTTCTTGAGCTTATTTGAGCACAACTGCAAAAAGCATTGTGATGAAAAATTTGTATCTCTCTCTACAGGGATCGGATTAAGAAAAATAAAGATGTTTTGAAAATTTCAAGAAGTTCTCTAAAACTTTCATGTTCAGCTCAAAACCCAGTTCTAAGAGCACCTTGGCAAAAATTGAGTTGCAAGATTAAAAATTGCAAATGCTCTAATGTTGTCCAACTTGTCCGCTTGAGGTGATTTTGGTGGCGTTGGAAAGCTTATTCAAAGGGCTACAATCACTATTTCTAGTGCCAAGGACAGATTTTGATGTTTAAGGGGCCAAAATGATTAAATACGTGAAGACGTCAATTTTGTCCAACACTGTAGCTCATGAGATGACGAGATTGCAACTCACATATTTGTTTTTGGGCCCACTTTAGCCCATTATTAGAGAGCAGTATTTAAGAAATTTTTATAGACTTTTATCCTAGCTTTAGAACTAGCTTTTGTCTTACTTTTAGGTTGCCACTTTAGCTACTATTATTCTCTCTCAACATCCCTCTCTCTCTATATCTCTTTTTTCTCTCTAAGGGTTTTATTGGTGAATGTGCTTTATCTTGGAGATTGTGGAAAAGATTATTACTATTTTTTTCAGGTTCTCTTTTATCTTCATTATTGTAATCCTCCAGAGATGGAGGAGTAGATTTCCTTACTATTGTAGGGATGTCCGGATAGATTGGGATGATATTTGAGACCATTTGTTTATATTGAATGCATTGGTTTTCTAAATGGTCTGCAGTTTCTATTCCTTTAGTTATTGTGGTGATTAATATAATCTTTGTTGGAATAACTAAATTGGCAATCATCTTTTAGGGAAACCCTTTAGGCATTATTTGATAAATCTATTGGTTTATGTTTGAGAGAGAACATTAGAATTAACTTTCCGATTAGCGATTAGCCTATAGCAATTAGTTTATTAAATCAAAGTGATTTCTACATAAATTGGCTATCGTCGTTTATTAGTTATTTGCATTGGTCAAATTCTAGAAGTCGATTGATTACTAGTAGAATTGCCAATAATTTATTACTAATAGCCATCAATGGGTTTAATTTTTGGTCAATGATGATTAATTTCCAATCCTTGGAATACCTAGCACTAGTGATTTCTTCACTATTGCTATTATCTCATTACTATTAACTTTTAATTTTAATTATTTGAATTCTCATTCTTCCAAACCACCAATTTTCACAACTAAGTGTTGAAGCCTCCTTGAAAGACGACCTAGGTTGTGCCCTTTACTACATTTTTTGTGCAACTTAGCACTTTATAAATTTTAATTTGTTTGTGAGTCGTGATAGCTGCATCAGATACCCAGGAAGAGAATACACTACTTACCCCTCATTTCTAGGCTAAAAAGATTATATGCTTCTATGAGTTCTGCTACGCATATGAGATGACATTATGAAAATAGATGAGAATCAGGAGTCATGTGCCACCCATCAGATGGAGAAGCATGGAAGCACTTTGATCTTAGTTTTCATGATTTTGCAGCTGAACTATGAAATGTTAGATTGGGTTTATGTGCCGATAGTTTTACGCCATATAGTCAGTCAGCGGCACCATATTCTTTCTGGCCAGTGATTGTTACCCTTTACAATCTTCCCCCAAAATTATGCATGACCACTCATTATATGTTCTTGACCTTGATAATTCCCAGGCCGCATAATCCAAAAGGCAAAATAGATGTATATTTGCAGCCCTTGGTTGATGAGCTAAAATTATTATGGAATAAAGGTGTTCTTACATATAACATTTCAAAAAGACAGAATTTTTTCATGAAAGTTGCACTAATATGGACTATAAATGACTTTCCAGCATACGAGGTGTTGTCGAGTTGGAGCACGATGGGAAAATTGGCATGCCCATATTGTATGAGTCAATCAAAGGCTTTTACTTTGAAATATGGTGGTAAATGTTCTTGGTTTGATTTATATCATCAATTTTTACCTTTGGACCATCCATATCGAAGAAATAAGGATGTGTTTTCAAAAAATGAGTTGAGAAATCTCAACCTCCTCTTAGAATTTCTAGCAATGATTTGTGGGAAGATGTATCAGATATTCCAAAAGCTACTGAGGTTGGATCTTTTACATGTCCTGGTTTTGGTATTACTCATGATTAGACAAAACAAAACATATTTTGAGAGCTACCGTATTAGAAAACTAATTTGATAAGGCATAATCTTGATGTGATGCACATTGAGAAGAATGTATTTGATAATGTTTTCAATATGGTGATGGACATCAAAGATAAAACCAAGGATAATATTAAAGCAAGAATGGATTTGAAAGAGTATTGTCAATGCCAGGAACTAGAATTGCAGCAATTATCCAATGGGAAGTATGTAAAGCCTAAAGCAAAATTCACCTTGTCTGTGGATCAAAAAAGGGATGTATACAAATGGGTTAGTGAACTAAGAATACCTGATGGATATGCATCTAATTTACATAGATGTGTGAATTTGAGAAAGTGCGAGCTCTTTGGGATGAAAAGTCATGTGTTTATGGAGTGTTTGCTGCTGATTGCATTTGCTGCACTTCCAGATCAAGTTTGGAAGCCCATAGCTGAGTTGAGTAAGTTTTTCAGTGATTTGTGCTCAACAATATTGCGAGTGGATGATTTATTGTTGATGGAGCAAAACATTGTTATCATAACATGTAAATTAGAGTGAATTTTTCCAGTTGGATTCTTCAACTTTATGGAGCATTTACCTATTCATCTTCTATATGAAGCAAGAGTAGGAGGTCCTGTTCCATATCGATGGATATGTCCATTTGAGAGGTAAAAGTTTATCATCTCAAGCCTTTACATATGTTAAACATTAAGAATCTTATCAATGCAACTGATGGTTACATTGCATCATTATTGTTATAGGTACTTGAATAGATTGAAACGAATGGTTAAAAATAAATAGCGCGTTGAAGGATCCATATGCGAGGCGTATTTGTGCCAAGAGAGCTCTCACTTCTGCTTATATTATTTTGAATTGCATGTGCAATGAATGAGAAATAGTGTCAATGGGAATCATGATGAGGGTGCTGATAAGACAACTTAACCAACTCTATCAGCATTTAACCATTTTGGTCGCTCAACTAGAACTTGTAAGAGTCGATATTTGAATGATCAGGAATTAGCTGCTACACATTTACATGTCCTCCTTAATTGTGAAGAAGTTCAGCCATACATTGAGTAAAAAGACTAATTTGATTTTAGTTTGTTATCTTTACATTAATTAATATGTTTAATAATACTTTGAATTTTAAAAACTTTGTACAATACTTGAGAGCAGCTAATTCACACATTAGTCATGCCGATGTTGATGGTAGAATTACATATGACTTTCCAATTTGGTTTCAGAGTTATATAAGTCAATTAACACCTTTTTCTTAGAGTGCATTTATGCATACTTGCTATTTTACATTATTATCATGAGTTTATTGTTGTCATTGTTAAGTTCACGATAGAAAAAATTCAATAACAAATCAGTTTTTGTACCACTTAGCATGGGGTCCCAAGAGAAAGGTTCATATCAGGCCTGTGTACTTTATTAACAGTTTAAAGTTTCATACAGAAGAGTGGAGTATTGGTAAGACAACTATTAATTCTGCAGTTTGTGTTAAGTGTGATGAACATGGAAATAAAGAGAATTATTATTATGGGATCATTAAAGAAATTGTGCAAATAGAATATCCTGGAGAACCACTTAAACAAGTAGTATTGTTTAATTGTTAATGGTTTGATGTCACAACTAATCGTGGTGTAAAGATTCACAAACCATATGGTCTTGTAGAGGTTAATCATGTTAGACAGTATTCAAAGTATGATCCCTTTATATTTGCAAAAAATGCAATTCAAGTGTATTATGTTCCATATCCAAGAAATATAAAAGAAAAAAAAATTGGTAGGTTGTCCACAAAACTAAACCAAAAGGCACAGTTGATAATCGATATACTCTAGAGCTTGCATATCAAGACGAAACAACTGCTGTGGGTTTTGTGACCAATGATGATCTAGTTGGACCAATGAGAGATGAAGGTTCGTATGATGACGTTGAAGTGAATGTAGGACATGATCAAGTTGATGAGGAAGATGATGACATGGAAGAGAATGTAGGTGATGACAAAGAAGAAGAATTTGATTTTGACAATGATTCTAATGACAATGAAAACATTCAATTAGATAAATTCCATGAGGAACAAGAGCAGGAAGATAAGGATGATGATGATGTCATTTAGTCATTTTATTTTTCGTGTGATAGAAAAAGGTAACTTGATGATATTATAATATTCTATATTTACTATTTTTTTAAAATTTAACATATATACTGATTAATATTGCATTTGATTGTAGATGTCAGACAAAGATCAAGGAAAAGGAATAAGAAAGATCTCGAATTCCAAAAAGCAACCAAAAAAACTACAATTTATAAGCAATTCTCAGCAAGCACGTACTACACCTCCTATAGATACATCATCTCCTCCAGTGATTTCTCCATCAGCTACATTTCCTCCTAATATAGCTATTTCTCCCTAATCAACACCGCCAGCATCTGTAGCAGGAATAAATTCTCCTAATCCACAAACCTATGGACAAGCTTTACCTCACCTTTCTTCCTATGATTCATCAAACAATCCAACAGCCAATGGCAAGAATATTTTATATCTGAGTGGAGATAGGTATGTGATAAATTTTTATTTTATTTAAGTATATATGATATATTTTAACTTATAACATATAATGTTGGTAGATTTTTGCCCTTACACATTGCTACTAATGGGATTACTGATGTTATCAAAAGTCATTACTAAGAAGCATGGCCATCTTGGAAAAAAATACCACCTAATACGAGAGAAATGTTGTTTAATGAGTTTAAGGTAAGTTTTAAAACTTTATTATTTAATTTTTATGTATACAAGCATATCATAATCTTTCATTTAATTTGATTATTATAGATCAAGTTTGATTTTGAGCCCCCAGATTTTAATTGGGCTGAAAGAAATCTTCAAATGCGAGGTGCTACCTTATTAAAAAATCTGCTTCAGAAGGCTCGTATCACCATGAATAGGCCAAGATGGCTTGGAGAATCTTTGTGGAATGGGCTTTGTGAGCATTGGGCAAGTGAATCCTTCAAGAGAAAAAGTAGACAGGTGAAGCTAAATCAAGCATCTGATTATGGGGGGCTTGGAGGTTCTCTTCACACCAATGGCTTTATTACTACTTATCAGCATAGGGCTAATTTGGTTAAGTTTCAAATAAGTTTTTCTTTTTGGCATAAAGGATTAATTTTGACACATTGCTTTGAAATCAAGCAAGAAAACATTCTTAATTTATATTACTATTGTATATGTAGACAAAATTGAATGGAAGACCTCCTACACCCTTAGAGCTATTTCGACATATACATAGACACAAGGATCAAACATGGGTGGATAAGAGATCAGAGCATATAGATATAAGTAACTTGTAATTTGTTAGTGCTCAGTCCATGTCTATCAATTATGTTAGAAAATAATATCTAGTTATACACTGTTAGACTATATAGTATGTATATTCAATTAATATATCATAAGTATGCTTAAGTTGGTTTATATTCTATTAATATATCATAGGTATGCTTAAGTTGGTTTCTGTGTTAGTTGATATTATATTCGTGTTTGTGGGCAAAAGTAATCCCAAGTCCAATCTCAATCCCTTTTATAATGCATTGCATATGTGACAAGTGGTGGGATCAAAGTTGGGATCTAACTTGGGGCTCAACATTGGAATTGCTCTCTCATGTCTTTATTCTACTATGAATTAGAGGATGCTTTTTTATGTGCTGATGTACAGGATGCATTTGCCCAAAATTAAATCAAATAAAATAAAGCACAGTGCGTGATTGAAAAAACTATGAAATTAAAATTATTTCAAATTTTGTTTTACAAATGATAAGTACCTACTCAAGTCACTCCAACGTGGGGGAGCAAGCAATGGGAGCACAAAATAAGATACATCAATGGTATCAGATTCCTCCCCTAATGATCAGCATTACAAGCCACGCACAACCACGTACAAGCAAAGTGAACCGGCGAAAACAAAAAGGATATATGGAATCTTTTATCCTTAGAAGTTCTATTTCATATTCTCTAACTATTTATTAACATGAATAAAGATAAGGATCAAAATAAATTTATAAATTATCAAATATATAAAGTTATTTGTTATTAGTGAATTGATTGTTTTTTATTTATTTATTATATTTTTTAATTTATTATCTTTTTAAAAAAATTTATAACTTTCTTCAATTGTTTTAACTTTCCTTAACTTTTACATTATGGGTATTTTAGAAAATTTAAAATTTGGACACCAAAAGGTAATTCAAAAAAAAATTTCTTTTATATATAATATGGATATGTCAATAAATAATTGAAGGATAGAAAATATAATATCATTTAGGTACAGAATATTCCAAAAAGGATAACATGCTGTATAAAAATTAAGAACTGCAAACGGCCTCCAAATGACAGCACCTTTAAGACGTTAACTGGTTGCCTTTGTATAAGCACAAAACTATTACACACAGTCAATTTTAAAACTATTTCAATAACCGAGCGAAAGTGTGATTATATTTTTCACACTTGATGTTAAAATTGTTTACGTTTTAATATATTAACTTGAAAGTAATTTATATTTAGATATATAACTTAAGAGTAATTTTAAAATACTGTGTTCCCCTTCTACCTAAAAATTTCAATATTTTGCTTATATACTATACATCAACAAAGTCACATTACTTGTCGGATATATGAATCAAAAGACGTCATAATGTTCTATCATATATTATATTTATGTTTAAAAACATTAACATTTAAATATCCTCTAATTCTTTTCCTATAATTTTCCCAAGTCTTCATCTACTTCTTGTTACACGACTACTCTATATTTAATTTACTCTCCTTACTCGAGCCTTTGCAGGTCTTCTCCATGTATGTTCAAACCACCTATGACGATACAATGTAACATCTTCTTTATATCGAGCGCTTCCTCAGCTTTGTTGTGTGATAAAATTTACCATTAAGCTTGAGAGGTAATTTTTTATCTCAAATAAAACTTTTAAACACTCTTCACTTTGACCACCCATCTTGAATATGATGGTTTATATTTCCATTTATTTCTACATTGTTTTGGATAATAGAACTCAAATACATAAATCTCGTGACATGCGGAGTGGTATCTTCTGTAATTTTCACTTCTAAATTAGACTTTGTATGCACTACTAGAAAATGCCTGTTACCGGCAGATATTTCTTGTTTCCAATGGAAAAATTTGTTGCCGTCAAGTTTTGACGCACGATAATCACATTGCACTGCCAGAAAACTGCTGTTACCGATGGATTTTTTGTATTACCAACGGAAAAATAAATTACCGACAGATTTTGTCAACCGGTAATAACATTATCGGAAAGTATTACGGACTGAAAAAATCCATCAGAAATTTTTACCGATGGATTTTTCGATGGATTTTTGTAAAAAAATCCATTGGTAACAAGCTTGAAAAATTCTTCTGGAAATTCGTCGACAAAATTTTTACTGACAGATTTTTCTTATATTACCAATAGATTTTCCTTCGGTAATTTTTTAATTTAAATTATGGTTTTAAAATTTTTAAAATTTACCTACGAAAAATCCGTCGATAATTATGAATTTTATAATTTTAGATTTTATTTCTTTTTCATTTCACCGACGGAAATAACGGAATTTCCGTCAATAATATTTAATGGTTTAAATTATATTTTTATTTTTAATTTACCGATGGATTTTTCATCTGTAATATTTTAAAATTTTATTTTTCTTTTTTATTTTACTGACGGATTTTCCATCGGTAATATTTTTAAATTTTATTTTTCATGTTTCATTTTACCGACAGAAAATCCGTCAGTGAAGTATATATCACAGGATTTTCTTTTTGTATTTTACCGATGAAAATTCCATCGGAAATTAACACCCTATGTTTAGTGAACTACTGATTTGAAGAATTTGAACCGCAATAATAAGGAGGGTCGATAAATTCTTCAATATTCCTATATCAGCATGCGCATCCACCACTCTGCTCATTCTCTGGACCAGCTTTAGGAATCCTTTGAAAATATCTACAATTGAAAAATGAAACAATGAACCATACAAACCACTAATGTTTGGAAGAGATCAAAATTTTCACAAACCCATATTAAAATAAAGCTCATAACATACTAATTGAAATAAGAAACTGAATTATACACGCCACTAATATTAAGAGTGCAGTTCAGGAATTTCTTAAGCACATGCCAATAGTAAGATGGAGCTCAGAAAGATATCAAAATTTCCACATAAAAGCCTTTCTAAAGATCTAACTAGCCATGGTAATCATTAGTGCCATTAAAGATCTAACTAGCATATTTCTTCACATAATCTCAATGACATATTATTATGAATTGTATGATTATATATACATACATACATATATATATATATACATACATATATATATATATATATACATATATATATATATATATATATATATATATATATCTCCAAACAATAATGCAAACGTGCATACTAGTCCAAAGTAAAACTTACAAGTCCTGCTCATTGTGAAATCATCACCTTAGCCACACAATTGCCCATAACCTACACCAAGATCAAACCAACCAAAACAGAAACCAGCAGCAGATATGAGCAATATAACCCAGTAACAACAAAAAAGAAGGTAACAACATGAGTATTAGTATCATCATCATCAAATAAAAAAAAAAAGAAAACTAAAAAAGAAAGGTTGGAGAGGCTGTGGTGGTTTCTTCTTCCCCAGTCATGGCCTCATCCTCACAACATCATCATCATCATCATTGCAGTACCACTCCTCCTGTTTCACCGCCGCCACCATCATCAACCACTGTCGTCTATCTCCGCTCTGAGCCATCATCGCGGCTACCCCTTCTCAGCCTCAACCGCTGCCTTCCTAGCTCCGCCGTGAGTTTGAAACACTTCAGCTTCAGATCCGCCTCAACCACCACCTCAACGCCACGAAGCCATCACCTGCGCCACGGAACAAGCCGCGGATCGCATCTTCAAGCCCAGTTGCCATACACCGCCATCCATTCAACCGCCGTTCGCGCGCCCCAACCACGACCTAGATCTATGACCACCACCACTCGCTCGCCTCAACCACGCCATAGATCTGCGAACCGCCATTCTTTGTCATCATCCGCCGCAAGACCGACTCTGACGACCGCACCACCGCGGTCCCTTGCCCTTCCCTCTCGAGCTCTCTCTCTCTTCGCACTTTTTCCCTTCCCTTTTTCACCATCTCCCTTTGCCCCTCTTTCTCTCTGTGTCCGTGTGGTTGAGTGTGAGTGAGAGAGAGGAGTTGTGTGTGTGTGTGTGTGTGTGTGAGAGTGAGAGAGAACCGTGTGTGTGTTAGTGAGAGTGAGGGAGTGTTTGTGTGTGTAAGCGTGTGTGTTACCGAGAGTGAGAGAGAGAATTTGAGTGTATTAATTTTTAAAAAAAATTAAAATAAAATTATTGATAGGTTTTCCATCGGTAAAATTAAATTTTGAATTAAATTTTTTTCATAGTTACCGACGGAAAAACCGTTGGTAAAAATTAATTTTATTAAAAAAATTTAGAAAAAAATAACTGACAAATTTTTCGTCGGTAACATTTAATTTTAAATATTTATATTTCAGATTAATTACCGACAGAAAATTCGTCGGTGTTTTCCGTTGATAAAATTAAATTCTGAATTTAATTTTGGGAAAAAAGCGCTTTACCCCCGTGAACTTTTGGTCTCGTGCAATTTAGACCCTGAGTTTTCAAATATTACAAAATGACCCCCTGAACTTACAAGATGGTGCAAAAAAGACCTTCCATTACTGAACCGTCCAAATCCTCTGTTAAGTGTTCATGCGCTCCTCACGTGCGTCTTTGGTTGTACCAAAATACCCCTCTTGTTAACTCTAATTTCCTAACTCTAAATCTCTCAACCGACTCCTCTGTGAAACAAACAAACACACATATTTCGATCATCGTCTTTGACTCATTCTCACCTCATGCCAAGGTCACAATCAACCCATAAATCACAGCAGAAATCATAAACCAATCAACAACTAAACACAGCAAATCTGACCCATGCGGTCCATAAGTTCAACAACAATCAGTATCCAGTAAATTTTTTTCTAAATTTCAATACAAATAAAAATAGAGGCCAAGCTTCACAGAGATGACACAAGATCATGCCAATCTCAGTCAAAATAAACCCACATAGATGCAACTCACAATTTCCATGAACAAAAAAAAACAGAGAGAATGAAAGGAAAGAAGGCCGCGGCAATTGCCGCCGTTGCCGCTCCTGTTGTCGCCGCTGCCGCGCCACCACCACCGGTGTCACCACTGGTTTCCTCCACCTTCCACTGTCGTGCACATTGCACATTGTCTCCCTCTTCCCTAGACAACCGAGCTCACAAAGCCAAGGCCGGCGCGGGCTCCTTCGCAAAAGTGAGCCAGCACTGACCTGTGCTAAATCATGCCGCCGCATTGCCTTCTATCACCATCTTTCCTTCCTCCACCAGCAACCACTGTGATTTCACTCCCCTTTAGATCTGCCTTCTGCTCCTTCCCTTTCGCCGCACGCTTGCAGCGATGGATCAGCCTCTACTGTTGTGGATCGTCACTCCACTACACTTCTCTTCCTACTCTACTGGCTTTTGAGAACCACCACGCCAGCCGCAGGGTGAGACTTTTGGGCTAGTTCAGTCGCACGGTCACATCTTCAATTGCGGTCCCTTCTTTGAGATTTGAGGATAGTTCAGATCTAGGGTGCATTGGTTGGTTCAGATTAAGGTGCGTTGGCTCAGATCTAGTGCGCGGCCCCTTGGTTTAGATCTTCACTGTTCTTGCAAGATGGAGAAAATGGGTTCTAATGTGTGCGCTTGTTGATTTCAGATCTAGGTTCTTGGGTTTGTGCATTTCTCGAGTTTCGTTTCAGATCAAGCTAGGGTGTGTGCACGTTTGTGTTTGAGAGAAGGCATTACGTTGAGAGACTTGGAGTTAGGAAATTCGAGTTAACAAGAAAGGTATTTTGGTCCAACCAAAGACGCACGCGAAGAGCGCATGAACACTTAACGGAGGATTTGGATGGCTCAGTAACGGAAGGTCTTGTTTACACCATCTTGTAAGTTCACGGGGTCATTTTGCAATATTTGAAAACTCAGGGTCTAAATTGCACAAAACCAAAAGTTCAGGGGGTAAAGCATTTTTTTCCCCTTTAATTTTTCTCATAGTTACTGATGGAAAATCCAACAGTAAAAATTAATTTTTTAAACAAATTTTAAAATAAAATTACCGCTGGATTTTTTATTGGTAACATTTTATATATTTATATTTTGAATTAATTACCGACGGATTTTTCGTCAGTAAAATTAAATTCTGAATTTAATTTTTCTCATAGTTATCGATGAAAAATCAGTTAGTAAAAATTAATTTTTTTAAAAAAATTTTGAAAAAAATTACCGACTGATTTTTTGTTGGTAACATTTAATTTTTATATATTTATATTTTGGATTAATTACCAATCATTTTTTCATTGGTAAAATAAAATTCTAAATTTAATTTTTCTCGGATTTATAGATGAAAAATCCATCGGTAAAATTAATTTTTTAAAAAAATTTTAAAATAAAACTAACGATGAATTTTTCATCTGTAAAATTTAATTTTTATATATCTATATTTCAGATTAATTAACGATGAAAAATTTGTCAATGAAATTAAATTCTGAATTTAATATTTCTCATAATTACTGATGAAAAATCTATCAAAAAAATTAATTTTATTAAAAAAATTTAGAAAAAAATTACCGACAGATTTTCCATCAATAACATTTAATTTTTATATATTTATATTTCGGATTAATTACCGATGCATTTTTTATCTGTAAAATTAAATTTTGAATTTAATTTTTTTCATAGTTAAAGTCAAAAAATCCATTGGTAAAATTAATTTTTTAAAAAATTTTAAAATAAAATTACCGATAGATTTTTCATCGGTAACATTTAATTTTTACATATTTATATTTTGAATTAATTACTGACAAATTTTCAGTCAGTAAAATTAATTTTTGAATTTAATTTTTCTCATAGTTACCGATGGAAAATCCATCGGTAAAATTTAATTGTTTAAAAATTTTAAAACAAAATTACTGATGGATTGTCCATCGAAAACATTTAATTTTTATATATTTATATTTTGGATTAGTTACTAACGGATTTTCCATCGGTAAAATTAAATTTTGAGTTAAATTTTTCTCTTAGTTATCGATGGATTTTCCGTCAGTAAAAACCATTTTTAAAATAAAATTACCGATGAATTTTCTATCGGTAAAATTTAATTTTTATATATTTATATTTTCGATTAATTACCGACGGATTTTCGGTCGGTAAAATTAAATTCAATTAAATTTTGCACATAATTACCAATCTATTTTCGGTCTGTAAAAATTATTTTTGAAAAAAATTTAAAACAAAATTACCCACAAATTTTCCATCGGTAACAAGCGCGCCATATTGCGATCAATTTGGCGCGAAAATTACCTACGGATTTTCCTTTGGTAAGGACCTGAATGCAAAAAAGAATTTTTTGATCTCAGATTTCTCATTTTTCGTCGGTAAATTCATTGGTAATACTAGCGGAAAAAATCCATTGGTAACCCGAGTTTTTCTTGTAATGTTATCGGAAACTATTATCGGTAGAAAAAATTCGCTTGTCACTATTTTCGAGGGAATTACTAGCGAATTTTGCATAAAAAAATTAGTTGATAATTAGCTGGAAAAAATTCGTCAAAAACTTATCAGTGAGGGAACATTACCGATGGATTTTTTGTGTGTTACCAGCAGAATTTTTCCTCGGTAATGGTTTTTTTAAAACAAAAGCAGTAGACTTACCGGCAAATTTTTCTACCGATAATATTAATTTAGATTTTTTAATTATATATTATCGATGAAAAAACATATTGGTAACACTTTCTAAAAATAAAATTTGAATTGCTATGTGTGACTCTAATGGCGACAGCAACTACAATGACAGCAAAGGCAAGCGGCAGAGGAAAAAAAAATTAAGTAACAAAAATAACTAAAACAAAAATGACCAAATCAATAATTTCAATAACTTTTTTAATATCTAAAATTATAATTAGTATTTTGAAAAAAAAATCACCTATATTAGTATCTCTAGTGCAGTGGCAGAAATGGAGGAGAAGGATGATTGGTGGGATATTTAAAATACTTATCGGTAGATTTTTAACCATTACCAGCAGATCTTCCACTAATAACTTAACACAAAAATGCCACATTTCACTTATATTATTATTACCGGCAGAAAAATTGATGGGTAATATTACAATTTATATATAAAAAAAAACACAAATTTAGCCTATTACCGGTGAAAGTTGGTAACTTTATTTTATTTTTTCCAAAAAAAACTAGCCTGTTGCTGAGGGATTTTTCCTTCAAAAAATTCTCTAGTAACTTCAATAGTAAGCGTGATTTTTGAAAATTTAAATATTGGAGGATTTAGTGGTTTTCCAAAAAACAATTTGCTAGTTATTCCTTTCTTTTTCTCATGGAAATCTGCCAATAATACCAAGAGAATAACATATCCAAGACTAGTGTGAAAAGATGCAGGCCCAAAGCTAACTCCTGGTGCAATTATATACTTACAGGAAAACTCTCGATTACCCCCATCTTGTGTACTCACGTTAGTTGTGACCCTATAACCAATTTTCAAATTATAAATTATAACTATAAGTCATTGTTTCCGATGATAAATACTTTGAGTTTTAAAACAAATTTGTGAGCCTACAAATGATTTTTTAAATTATAACTTATAATCTGTTTGCTCACTCAAACATAACAAACTTCGTCAAAAACATAATTTATATAGAAATTGATTTTAGATTATAATCTTCTTTCCTTAATACACACTTAAACTCATGAAATAGGCAGTTCAAAATATAATCAAATAAAAACCATGGAAAAGAATTTGTCCATAGAGTTAATAAGCTTTAATAAAGGTTGGAAAACAAAAGAAAAAGTCAAGAATATGCCTCCTTACATTTCGAAAAGCAAAAGCTGTGTGTGACGCACTTCCCGAGAAGACCAATTGGGATGTGACATTAGAGGTAGAGGGAGTTCAATTACAAGAGAGAGGAAGGCCTATATATGAATGCTGCATATGCCTGACTAGTGCCAAGCAATTCCCAAAGACTAGAAATGGGCAACTGCAGTGTTTACCTTCATCTTGTTGTTACATCATTTCTTCTTTCCACTTTCTTGCTGGAAGCTGTTCATGGCACCAAAAAGGTAGGCTCATTTTGCCTGTTGCTTACTCTATTTGTTTTGAAATGCCCGCTTTGAAATTGTGATAACGATTTGCTCGTTTTGCCAAGCTTCCTCACACTGGCCACTGCTCTGTGGTTACGGGTCGCATTTCACCAATTGTTGGTTTCCTATTTATCTTTGCTGCTGCTGCAGGTTTACATTGTATATTTGGGAACACATTCTCATGGTCCAAGCCCTACATCTGTTGACCTTGAAGCCGCCACATATTCTCATTATGATTTACTAGGTTCTGTTTTGGGAAGGTATAAAAGCATGGGTTTCCTATAGTGCTCTAAACAACCAAAAAAAAAAAAAGTTGAATTTCGCTAACAAATCACTCTGCTTAATCACTCATTGACGAAAGTCCTTATAAATTTTAGGCGAAATTACTATGTCGTGATATGAGATTTGATAAAATTCATACGACATCTATTTATTTATAAAATTTACTTAAAAGATGCTTGGTTTATAAAATTATTGTAATATCTTTTCCTTATTATATATTACATTGTGTTAGTTGGTGCTTTAGGAAAGGCTAGTGTCACGCCACTTGGATAAATACTAAAGTGTCGGCGCAAATTTCAGCAAACTTTGTTTGCCGTAATTTTTATTTACCTTTGAGTATGAAATGTCCTTATTTATTAACCTAAAAGTATTTGAAAAATCTCTTTTAAATATGTACCACCACAATGCATGATAATATAAAAAGTTTATTAGTGTCAGTTGTATCAAATTTAAACTTGACCATTAAATTTTCTATGAACAGCTTAATCATAGAAAAATACTAACGGATTACTAGTAAATATGTGCATTATAAAAATGGATTAATTATTATGTTTATACTCTTTCACAGCCATGAGAAAGCGAAGGAGGCCATTGTTTACTCATATAATAGACACATAAATGGCTTCGCTGCGCTACTTGAAGAGAAAGAAGCAGCAGATATAGCAAGTCAGAATGTTTTCATTGTCATTTCAACATCTTCCAATCATAATGTTCTCAATCTCAATTTTGTTGCAAATTAGTTGACACAATGTTTCTGGGGCAGAAAACCCAACTGTGGTGTCTGTGTTCGTGACCAAAAAGCTCAAACTGCAAACAACCCGATCGTGGGAATTTCTTGGATTACACAGAAATGGAAAGAATTCAGCCTGGCAAAAGGGAAGATTTGGTGAAAATACAATCATCGCTAACATTGACACAGGCAATTAATTAAGCTTTTATAATTTACTGTATTGTGTGTACGAATTTCATAATATTTATATTTGATAATTTTAAAGGATTTAATTGGAATGCACTGGCAATGTAAAAGAGTTTTACATATTCATCCAATCATATAATAACACATCAATAAATATGGTTATCTTTTATCCTACTGCTTGAAAAATCATAAAAAAAAAGTATTTGATTGGATAACAGCGTAAAAGAGTTTTACACTGCCAGTGTATTAAATTAAACATAAATTTAAATTGCTTTTCAAATAATCAATATGTTTATCTCATATGCACATATATAAACTTGATGGAAAATATTTCTTTGAGCTGCATCAAAAAACTTTATGGGAAATTTGAGATTACGACAACAACATTTCTCTTTTTAAATCCAAAGTAACAAACATCTCCAAATTCTTTAATGATATCCTGATTTCGTTTTGAATAGGTGTTTGGCCAGAATCCAAGAGCTTCAGTGACAATGGATATGGCCCCGTCCCGTCAAAATGGCGCGGGGGTAATGTGTGTGATATAGATAGACTCAACGGTTCTAATAAAAACCCGTGCAACAGGTTTTTTTTTTCTCTTTTAAATGATCTATATATTTTACTCTTATGTATCAGCTTGGGGCAAATTTATTAGGAGAGAAGTGAAAATACATTTCTTTTTGTCTCTTGTTGTTTGTATGCTACAATTAATTGAGCTTTTTTAATAATAAGTACCTTTAAGAATTCTAAAAAGATAAATTTATTATGGGAAAATGTGAGTTTTGAGTTTTTAAAACGTAGAAACCATCTATTATGCGCAATTTCGCATCCTTTATTTTTTTTTTTTGACACAAAATTGAATTCTCTTTTTTATGGACAAGATCTATAGTATGGATAATATGTTAATTTAATTTTATCCTAATAAATTGCTAGACTATTTGTTTCATATTCTCTCTTTCCAGTCTCTCTCTTTACACTTTCTGATTGGTCACTAAAAAATTTTCAATTAATAAATTAAATCAAATTAAAATAAATAAATAAATAAGATTTGAGATAAACTAATCCAAGTTCAGTAATTATTAATATTGCAACTAAAATTATGTTTTCCTTTTTATTTAAAAGTTACGTTTTAATCTTTAAATACGCTTTTGTTCAACAAATAAGTGCATTTTTTATTTATTAAAAAATATAAAACAATTATCCAATAATTTAACAAATAGCTAAAAGGCTACTAAAAATGAAAACGGCGTTTCACTTGCTAAAAATGAAAAAGCTACTCTAAATTATTATTAAACTATTTTTTCTCTAATAAAATTGATAGAATCAAAAAGACAATTTGCCATTCGAAGACAACATTTATAAAAGAGACAAAATTAATAATTGAAAAGCATTAAAAAAAGGAACTATTTGACAAGTTCACCACGGACAAAAAAAAAAAACTGTAAAAATAAAGTGAGAATGTGTTAATGATAAAGTGGAAAGAGAGAGAAGCAATTAATGATAGAGTGGAAAGACAAGCAACTAGTTAGGATAAAATAAAATTATCAAATTACTATGTTAAAGATCTTGTCGTAAAAAAAATAGAGTTGGGTTTTGTGTCAAAAGAAAAATGTGGAGCATGTTAATCTCCACATAAAGGTATAGAGGTTAGTAATTTTCTATATATCATGTAAGAGAAAATCAAACTGAACGGATTCGATCCGATCGGTTCGACAAAAAATCGGTCATCTGACTGGTCCGGTTAAGTTTAAAAATTAGGAGAAGTCAAAATCAGTTAAAATCACAGAAAATCGGCAAATTGGACTAGTCTGACCAGCTTTTTTGTTCTAAAACTTAAATACTGATATCTTATAGCAGTTATACAGCAAAAAAAAAAATAGAATGGAAGAATGATACTAACAAAAATTATTAGGTTATTATTCTCCTATCTTCGTCATTCGCATCATAAACCTCACTAGTTTCTAACAAATATTGTTTTCAAATGCTTTATGACTGTATTGTGAGGCTGAGACTAAAGCAATTTATATGAATTATGCTTATTTTTATCGACATATGAATATTTTTTGTTGATTATATTAATATTAATAATTTAATATATTTATTTATATTCTAATTAATCATATGTATATCTTTATATTTTTTTTATTACATTCCGTTTGAATCCTGATAGAACCTCTAAACTTTTAAACCAATACCTTGATTGGTTTGATATTTGATCTGGTTTTCTCTTTCTTGCTATATATATATATAATATCTATTAGTAATGTAAGCTTTTAGGATATGTCTTTTGTACTCATAATAATCGAATTTTAAGAGTATTAGTATAAATTGTTGATGAATGATTATTATTTAAAAATGAATTACACTATTTTTAATTTTGTTTGTATTTTTATATTTTATAAAATTGTATGTATGATGCAATCTCGACAGTTAATTGTTACAAGGTATTAATACCCTCGAAAAGTTGAGGGTATCCCAGAAACCATACATTTATGTTACATTTAATTTAATTTTGATACACTGATAATATAACTATACAATTATTTAATTAAATTTTTTTATTTGGATGATTTTTTAATTAGTAAAGATAGAAGTTAATCTTATTTATCAATGTAACACTATATAATTTAATAATTATATAAAAATTTTATACAGAATTATCACTTTACCATTAATAAGAATATTGGAAATCAAGCAATAATGAAATATCTTGAAAGTAGTAAAATTCAAAATTGAGATGGATTCATGAAATGAAGAAAGTAATGACAAAGCTGATGACTAAAAATAGACAATTGAAGACAAACTTTAAGGGCCACTTACCTTTTTAAAGTGTTTTTTTTATTTTAAATATTTATTTTTTTGTCGATTCATATTTTTAAAGTTGAACGGCTATCTCTTTAGACTCTGCTACAAAAAATTGGGGGGAGGCTTCAACCCCTATTTTGCAAGAGTAAGTTCCGACTCTGCATTTTAAGTAAATTATTCATATTAAAAATAGACATTTTTTTATGATTGTAATAAGGAAAGCCAGACGACTGAGTATATATATTTAGAATAATGACACTAGGTATTTTAATCCGTGGTAGATGACATCAAAATTTATATTTTTAATTCTTTTTATAAATTTCATATAAAATTATTTTTATATACAAATAATATTACTCGTGTATTTTAAGGTGATAAACGAAATTCTGATTCTAACCCAAGATCTGATGGCAAACTTCAATTGATAATTAAAGTCAACATTATAGAGATATAAAATATCCCTTAATGTGGATGGTATAGAGGAAAGGAATGGAAAAATAATTCGCACTCTTGTTTTGATGATTTTAATTAGAATTCATTTGTCAAAGAGATTGGCATATTTGACTGGTCTTTAGTGTTTTATTTATTTATTTATTTGTTGGAGCCATGATTGGTCTTTAGTTGATGAATCATCTTGAGTTTGATATTTGGGTTTTCCCCATGATGAATCATCTATATATATCTTTGTCAGTGTTAATTATTTCTGGAGGCATGCCTCACCCTTGCGAGAGATATAAACCGTGATTTCATCATTTTTTTTTTTGACCTTTTATCTAATGAATCTTATATTTATCTCTTTCTTAGTAAGTCCTAAATAAATTAACATTATGACTACAAATTTCATTTCCTTCACCCTTATACTGGAGGGGCGAGCATTTCCTTTAAAATCATCCCATCAAATCAAGGTTCTTCAATAACATTAATATACATTCATTGTTGCCCTTGCCTACTAAACAAAACAGGAAACTAATTGGAGCAAGGTACTTCATCAGTGCTTATGAGGCATATAACGGCAAGGCTCCCCGATCACAACGTACAGCCAGAGACTATGTAGGGCATGGGACCCACACCCTATCAACCGCAGGCGGCAATTTTGTGCCTGGTGCAAGTGTGTTTGCTGTGGGCAATGGCACAGCGAAGGGTGGGTCCCCAAGAGCGAGGGTGGCAGCGTACAAGGTGTGCTGGTCCCCAACCGACCCAGCCAGTTGCTATGGCGCGGACCTGGTGAAAGCAATAGACCAGGCCATAAGCGACGGTGTTGATATCATCTCCATCTCGGTTGCAGCGCAATTTCATCCGTATCCTGAAGCGATATTCACGGATGAGATCTCCATAGGGGCATTCCATGCAATCTCTAACAACATTCTACTGGTTGCCGCTGCGGGGAATGACGGCCCTACCCCTGGGTCTGTTGCCAATGTGGCTCCCTGGATATTCACCGTTGCTGCTAGCACAATTGACAGGGACTTCAGCAGTACCATAACTTTCAGCGACGGTCAACAAATCACGGTACCATACATATTCTCGTACTTCAATTCCCTCGATTTTTTTTTTTTTTCTATATGTTTGACCGTTGGAGATTCATAGGGAGTATGGATGTACCGACACCCTTTATTCATTGAGAAATCTTATTTTGATATGGGTGTCTGAAACAGCCACCTATTCTATAACCACACGGTAATAATTTTCACTTATCCTTAATATTTATTATATCTAATGATTATAAAATAGGTGTTTGAATAGACATCTATTTTTTAGGTGTCAAAATAACATTATTCTTATTCATTTACTTTTGTTAATAATAGTAAAATTTTTATTTGCATAGTGTTATTTTGACTCACATTTTATGGGATATCATGTCGACACACTCATATCTACCATTTAATTGGATATGGACCCCACTTAGTTTAGATCTCATACCTCATCTAATAATGAATGTGAATGTGTTATTACGGTATCCTACAAAGTGTAAGTCAAAATAACATTACACTTTTTATTTTCAGCATGTTTTTCTTACACATTTCTTTTTCAAAAAATTAACAATAAATTACCGTACAACAGAAAATCTCATAGATAAGAATTGATGATTTTTTTAATATAATAATTTATTCATTTCTCTTTAAATCTTGATAATATAATAATTTAGATAAAAAAATCAATTGCATTTTTTAAATATAATAATTAATTTTTAAAAAATTAATTGAAGTCAGAAAATAGAAATTATTAGGGAAGAGAGAAAAATTTTGTATATAATTAATAGAGTAGCTAATAGACATAATACTGAAGTTATTTAAGAAGAGTTGTAAAAGATATTTTTAGTCAAACTAAAAGAGTAAAACTCCCCCAACCCCCACACACACACACACACACACACATATATATATATATATATATATATATATATATATATATATATATATATATGCAAATTATTTAACCATATATTCTATACATTTATGACTATAGGTGTAAAAAATAAATTTTGAATCTTTATCTTATTTTAAATGAAATATGTAAATAAATATTATTTTTTATAAAAAGTATTAATATTCTTATAAAGAATAGACAACAATTATGAAAACTTTTTTCATTAGGTAAAATCAAATGATGTTTTGATTTTTTTTATTAGCCAGTTTATTAATACATAACTCTTATTTTAATCCGATTTGTGACGTTAAAACGTATTGCAAAAAAATAACATAGTTAGAGTTATTATTTTAAAATACAAAATTACCATAAACATTTATATAGGTAAAATTATTCAGTATTCCACAATCAACCTTTTGAAAAAATTCAAGTAAGTCCATGTATTTTGAAAATTTTAGGACTGGATCCATGAATTAACAAAACATTTGTGATTAAGTTCTTGAATATGGTAAAACTGAATAGTCTAAGGTGTTCTCCGATACTAAATATTATATAATAATAATAATTAAATTGAAGAGTGATAGCAAATTAGCAATATATTACCATTGGATCACTGAACATCAACAAACGTAATGAACCAGTGATTAAAAGCATTCGGTGCTATGAGGCCCGCCACTTACATGAATATAAAACATGACATGACACTAGTACGAATATAAAATATATTAAAATTGAAAAATTATAGGACATAAATATAGTATATGTATAATTGAAAATTTAAAAAAATGATACAATATTTAAAATATTATTTATATAGGCTTTATTTGTGTTTTATTTTTTTATAAACTCAAAAAGTTATGTATTATTTTCTTTTACAACCTTATTTATATTTTTTTACATTAGAGTAAGAAAAAAATAAATTTTAAATTAAATATATACAAAAATATATCATTGGTATATCATACAAGATCCAATACGAACACGTATTAAACACGTAGACATAACATCCAAATGATGTATACATGCTTCCTAAGTTTGAAGTGATATTTTGAGACTAACATATTAATTTAACCAAGAGAAATGCTACATAGCTATATCTTTTCCTAAATGATGTATCATAATTGTTAATCTTAGATGAATTAGTAGACGAGGGTATTTTATTTCATCCAATTATCAATATGATTTGTTAAAAATTTTGTATCTACTTTTCTACATGGGTGGCGACACTTTTAAACTAAGTATGGAGTTAAATGTTTGTGTTGATTTTTTTCGCCCCCTATTTCCAGGGCGGAAGTCTTTTCATCACCTTGCCACCTAATCAGGCGTTCCCTGTGATCCTTTCGACTGATGCTAGGCGTGCTAATGCGTCAATTAGAGCTGCGTAAGTACAAACCTCAACAACAAGGTTTTCTCCAAGATATATATGCCTAGTAGGTTTATTAAATGATTGTTTTCTTACGTACTGTCTATTTTTTTTTTAATTTGGTTTTTGTATGTATGTATGTTTCTGCAGTCAACTTTGTAGGCCTGGAACACTTGACCCAGCAAAAGCAAGAGGCAAGCTAGTGGCCTGCCTTAGAGAAGGAAAAATAAAATCAGTTGCTGAGGGCCAGGAAGCCTTTTCAGCAGGTGCAAGCGGAATGCTCATTGGTAATCAAAGACAAAATGGAAGAACGCTTGCTGCTGAGCCTCATGTTTTTTCAAGTGTGAGCTATCCAAACGGAAATGGAGGAGGAATAAAACATGGTTATGGCATAACAGCCGCCAAGTAAATTATATACATATATCCTTTTCCATCATCGTTGCATTTTTAAATAAAATCTGGTGTTTGCATGATATATTTATACGATGAACGGTAATTAGTTATTTTCTCCGTTTCATCTCAACTGTTCATAAATAAAAAAAAATACACATATTAGGAAAGTAATGGATAAATATTGATAATAATATAAAATATATTAATTTATAATATTATTAGTATTTAATATGATTATACTCTTGAAAAAATAGAAGTAGTTGAGGTACAGTTAATTACAATAATAGTACAATTGTAAATAAAAATTAATGCCTTTTTAATTTAATAAATGGACGGATTAGATTAAGCAAAATAAAAATTAAAAAAAATACAAAGTTAAGATACTATGAAGGGGTTATTAATTACTAGGGTAATTGATTACAATAGGATCAGTTTAAATTTGTAAATCTTTTTCTGATAAAAAAATTATAAAATTTTTGTACAAACCAATACTACCCTTTATTAATGATTAATAATTAAGTCAAGAAGGCTGCTTAATACTGCCCCTTAAGTCAATACTAATCAAAGTAAAACCGATATGATAAATTCCGCTTGTAAGTTTTCCATATATATATTGAATATGAGAGGTCTCATGCTCATGTATACTAACTTAATTTAAATTGCAGAGATCCTACTATAAATTCGTCTATTACAGTAAGACTGTCCTCTGCAAAAACAGTCTTTGGAATTAAGCCAGCTCCAGTCATGGCTTCATTCTCCTCTAGAGGACCCAATTTGATTCAGCCATCAATACTCAAGGTCTACACTTACATTCATTATTAATTATAAACTACATATATATAGTCTCATCCTTATATATACATGCTGCTTTGATAATTGGGTGACTGGGTTTTTCTCACTGGGTTTCAAATGACATAATCAAGGCCAGGACTAAACATACTTGCTGCCTATTCATTGGGTGCAACTGCATCTACCCTACTGCAAGATCCTCGTCGAGGGTTTCCATTCAATGTGCTGCAAGGAACTTCCATGTCCTGCCCTCATGTTGCTGGCATTGCTGGACTTCTCAAAACACTCCATCCTGATTGGAGTCCTGCGGCTATTAAATCTGCGATCATGACCACTGGTAATAATATATATAAAATTATGATCATTGTAACACAATATTTTGCTGATTCTAGTATCATGCCTTACAAGTTATAAATTGATCAAGGCCATAGACACACACAATAAGACTATGTGTGCTAAAAAAACATACACACTATGCAACAATTTTATTGCAACACCTATCTTTTTTAAATACCTATACATTTTATTTACAAAACAGTCCATTTATTTTTTTTTCTAATTTATTCTCTCTATATCAATTTATTTTTTTTTCTAATTTATTCTCTCTATATCAATTCTCTCATACCATAGTAGATATCTATAATATAGGTGTTAAAATAAGATTTTCCTATATTGTGGATGTAGTTTGACTGCATGTTCCCTAAATATTGTTGGACAAGTCATGGTGTCAAATTTAATATTTAATAAAATTTAGAATTTAATTTAGATGTAAAAAAGTATTATATACGCATCTAATTATATATTGACACATTAACAAACAAAAATTCATTTAACTATCCAATACATTAAAATCTTACAAATAAATGTGTATGAATGGATTATAATTTCTAGGGCATTAAAATTAATCTCTAAAAATTATGCATGAATACAATACACGTGTCGTATTTTCATGAGATTTTTTTTTTAACATATTCAAGTATTTGTCCTTCCTTCCAGCAACCACGCGGGACAACACAAACAAGCCGATTCAGGATGCATTTGATAAGAAGCTAGCGAATCCTTTTGCTTATGGTTCAGGACATGTTCAACCTAACCTTGCAATAGACCCTGGACTTGTTTATGATCTAGGCCTTACCGATTACCTTAACTTCTTATGTGCTTCTGGTTACAACCAACAACTATTATCGGCACTGAATTTCAACAGGACTTTCACTTGTCCACGAACTCCTCAAAACATAATAGACTTGAACTACCCTTCAATCACATTACCAAATCTTGGGTTGGGGGCAATAAATGTTACTCGTAAAGTCACCAATGTCGGCCCTCCAAGCACGTATGTTGCAAGTGCCAAATTGGATGGATACAATATTACTGTGGTACCCAATTCCTTGACTTTCACGAAAATACGTGAAAAGAAGACATTCCAGGTGATTGTGCAGGCATCAAGTGTGATTCAGCGGGGAAAATATCAATTTGGGGAGCTTCTGTGGACAAATGGAAAGCACAGAGTCAGGAGTCCTATCACAGTTCGGCGTCGCAGATGAAAAATATTCTTCTGAATTGGCTGTGTTGTTATCTGGCTAGTGTGGACGCATATGTAAAATGTATGTATAAGAATGTTGGGATTTCATGCTACCATAGTATATATTGTGTGCTTTATAATAATTGATGCGTGGGAGCGCAACATCGATCGGTACCAAATCGTGTCTTCTGTCTCTTCAATTATGAGTGTAGTATCATCTCTATGTGCTTTTAATCTTAAAGGTTAGATTAATATTCCAATCACTGAATTGTTCTTTTAGAAATTTTTAAAGCTGAAAAGGGGGTCGAGAATTAGACTATATTCCCACTTTGGGAGTTATCATTCTTGGAAGGAAGTTTCATCCAATGTGAATCCAAGAAACAAAGTCAAAGTAGAGTCTAACTTTGCTATTAGTGTAAAAAGCTTTAGTCATCAGTAACTAATTACTAGCTAACTTGAATAGCAGTGCCTACTGTATCTGTTCTGTGGATTATTCACTGTATCTGATTCCTCTGCACCACCTTCATCTGCTTAGCTGGTTTCATTAGAAAAACTACCTCTAATCCTGTGTTAATCACGATTGACGAAGAGAGCTTCCGTCCATGGAGGAATCAAGCATTACACGCCATCAAGGCACAAAAACGCTTAGGGGGTATTTGACCGAAGAGAATGTTCCTGATAAGTACAGAATTGAGTAAGATAAAGCTCAGAGAACAAAAGTCTCAAGAGTATCAAGAATGGAAGATACTTCATCTGTTTTTTCAATCTGCTTGTAATATCAATGATACTTTCAAAATGTGGCAGAAAGATTATGTTAGGTACCAAAGTTATAGAAACAGATCAACGCAACTAAAATAGAGTTGAGAGAATAGGAACTGACACAAAATATTTACGTGGAAAACCCCCTAATGATGAGGGAAAAACCACGGGCAAGAACCGAGAAAGATTTTCACTATGTGGAAGATAAAATTACACCTCTCTCTAAATATAAGGAGAGAACGATAATACCCTCTCTTATACAAGGAGAATACACCTCTCTCTATAAAAATAGGAGAAACTTTCAGAACACACTATATATGTATTTCTCTCTCTGGAATAGGATGAAATGAACTGAGGAGGAGGCCTCTATTTATAGGGGCTTTGGAAGTTACTGTGCATTGGTTGCACAGTAACTTCTCGTGAATTCAGAGTTCGCATGCAAGGTTACTGTGCAAGTATAGTAACTTGCACAGTAACTCTCGTGAAACGTCTCCTTCTTGACTCTCTTTTCTTTTTTTTTTTCCTTTTTTTTTTCATTTTCTCTCTCTCACACAAGTGGCTTTACGCCACTAACAGTTTAAGAGATACTTCTCATAAAGTTGTTCATCAAATGTTATCTCAATGTAACATAGTATTTCAAGTATATCAAGCTTTTCATCCATACAGAGCCATGATTAAGCTCAAAACTGGTAGTAGAAATCCAAGCATTGCGGAAAAGAACTCCTTTACATTGCCATTATAGAATACCTTCAATCCCATGGAATAAGTAAGTCACATACCCACATTTCCATATTCATATGGAAATTTGGTTGTCCTGAGAGAACATCTTATTGAAAACGGTTTATGACTTTTAGACCCTTATTGGGGGTGAGGCGAAACTTTATTCTCAACCAATATATATAGGACATCTCAAAATATCTCTTAAAAAAATCCTAAAAATGAATATGAATAACTTTATTATTTTCTAAGTGAAAATAGATTGCATCCTTACTTGCGTCGGTCTTTTTTATTTATTTAAAGTAAATAGATTCTCTATATCAAAGTATCACTTTTTTCAGAGTGTCTTTCTTATTGCTGAAGAAAAGGCGTGTTTCCATCTGGCCCCTAAAAGCACAAAAAAAAAAAGAAAGAAAGAGAGAAAGAAAGAAAGAAAGAAGATTTTGGTCCAAACATTTTCAAAATTATTTGGTTTTAATTCCTATAGTTAGTCTATCCTCTTTTATATGCTAAGTTGATAAACAGAAAGCCATGTTATCTATCTGATATATAGTCGGTCATTGTATGTGACATGTAAAAATTCACCCAATAACTCATTATATTCAATTTATTAACTCATTTTATCAAACCTAATAAATCAGTTTTCAATAATATAGTAGTATTTTGACATATATAGTTATGAATATGATACTCCATAAATGAGTTATGGCTACTATATAAGAACTGGAAACATGATTCTTTTATCTGTCAGCATAATATTTAATCGAGATAGACAATCATAGGGATTGAAACCAGAAAGAGATAGAACCTAACCATATTTGCTAATATGGCATTCTTTAATTAGATGAATATATAAAAAAAAAATTTACAAGTATTTCAATTAAATTCAAAGTTTTGGTAATGTTTACGCCCAAAAAAAAAAACAGAAAACAAAATCAAAACTTGCTTGTTTTTCGAATATCTATCAAAGCCATATTTAAGTTGTTTATTTATATTTGTCCCAACTTGTTTTTTTCTTTTACCAATCACTGAAGAAACGTCTCTTTCATATGGGAAATCGACATTATCTACCTTTGCTAAAAGCAATGTAGATATTCTCGCAAAGTAATGTGAATTGTGAAAAACACGAGCTTTGTTTGAGAAATGGAGTAATAAAATAATATAATACTTATGACCTTTCATGAAATGGTGGTGTCTTCACGAAAGCTTCGTGCAGAAATGTTTATTGCGTTTGTGCAAGACTTTCAAAAGTGTACTCATGTCAACCACGATCCCGTCGTCTCATGATTCGTACCACTCGGTTATTTCCTATATATGCAATGCATTCGTATCCACACAGAGAACATCTATATCATATATCACCAGCACGCCTTCCATTAACAAGAATATTCGGCAGCCCTTGATTCAAAATTCTTGTTATGCTTGAACCAGCCAGCCTACGTACCCATGTCTGAAATCCTTAAGTCCATGGAGATTCTACCATGTTGGCGGATTCTCTTTATGTCCCTTTGTGTCCTTCTAAAGCTCCTCTCTTCACCACCACAAGTTGCTTCTTTGGCATCTGCTGCTGTCACAATTGCAACTGAAAACAGTGAAGCAAGAGCTCTCCTAAAGTGGAAAGCCAGCCTTGACAACGCCACTGTCTTGTCATCCTGGGCAGATACTAATCCATGCAGTAGATGGCAAGGAATTATATGTGATGAGTCCAAGTCCATCACCAACATAACTCTTAGAAATCAAGGACTGAAAGGTACACTCCACAATCTCAGCTTCTCCTCATTCCCTAACCTCCTCAGCATAGATATATACAACAACAGCTTTTATGGAACCATCCCCCCACAAATTGGTAACCTGTCCAAAGTTAACCATTTGAACTTTTCTCTAAATACTTTTGATGGTCCCATCCCCAAAGAAATGTGGACATTGAGCAGTTTGCAAGAGCTTGATCTTTCCTACGGTGATCATCTAAGTGGGCCAATCCCCGATTCCATTGCAAACTTGGCCAACATGTCATATCTGGATTTATCAGGCAACAATCTGTCTGGCAACATTCCTCCTCAGATTGGAAAACTGATCAACCTTGAGTATCTCTCTTGCGACTAATCACCTTTCTGGTTTCATTCCCCCTGAGATTGGAATGTTGAACAACCTTCAAGTATTTGATTTGACACTGAACACTCTTTCTGATCCTATCCCCTCTACATTTGGTAACCTGAGCAATTTGCATGAACTTTACCTTTCCAATAACACCTTCTCTGGGCCCATCCCACCCTTTGTGTGGAACATGTCTAGCTTGTCCTTCCTATTGCTTGATGGAAATAGTTTTTCTGGATCAATACCCGCTTCCATAGATAACAACTTGGCCAATTTGGAGAGCCTTTTTATTGATTCCAACCACCTTTCTGGGTCAGTTCCGCCCACCATTGGAAACATGACAAAGCTCACCCAGTTAGTGCTGAACAATAACAGTTTTTCTGGATCAATTCCTTCCTCTATAGGTAATCTGATTAATTTGGAAAGACTCAGTCTCCAACAAAACAGTCTCTGTGGACCTATTCCTGAAACATATGGAAGGTTGAAAAAGCTCTCCATCCTAGAATTGTCCTTCAACAAACTTAACGGCAGCATTCCACAGGTCATGAATAACATTACCAACATGGTTTACTTTCTAGTATCCGAAAATGACTTCACCGGGCATTTGCCACCTGAAATCTGCCAAGGTGGGTTACTAGAGTACTTTAGTGCTGAGAACAATCGTTTTACTGGTCCAGTACCAAGAAGCTTAAAGAATTGCTCTAGTATTGTTAGACTCAAGTTACAGGGAAACCAATTGGAAGGAGACATGGTACAAGCTTTCGGCATATATCCGAATTCGGAATATATTAACCTGAGTGGCAATAAACTTCGCGGCCAAATTTCACCAAACTGGGGGAAGTGCCATAATCTTGATAGCTTGATCATATCCAACAACAATGTCTCTGGTGGTATACCACTAGAACTTGTTGAGGCCACCAAGCTAGGCAGGCTTCACCTTTCTTCAAACCAATTGGTTGGAAAGGTTCCGAAAGAACTTGGGAACCTGAAAAACTTAATTGAGGTCAACATCAGCAACAACCATCTTTCAGGGAACATTCCCACAGAAATAGGATCATTGAACGATCTCCGACTCTTGGATCTAGCCGGAAATGAATTGAGTGGCAACATTCCGAAACAGGTTGCGGGGCAACCCAGATTATTGGAATTGAACTTGAGCAACAACAAACTAGAGGGAAGCATCCCCGCTGAGTTTGGCCAATCACAATCTCTTTATTCTCTTGATCTTAGTGGGAACTTGTTGAATGGAACAATACCATCAGTGCTCGGACAGTTGAAGCTGTTGCTATTTCTGAACCTCGCACACAATAATCTTTCTGGCACAATCCCATCCAGTTTTGATGGCATTTCAAGCTTGACTTCTGTCAACATATCGTACAATCAGTTAGAAGGGCCGCTTCCAAACAATCAAGCGTTTCTTAACGCTTCAATGGAATCATTGAAAAATAACAAAGACTTGTGTGGTAATGTCACTGGCTTGAGGCCATGCACAACCAACCGTGGCCGAAAGAGTCACAAGGCAATCCTATTCGTATTATTTCTTATCTTAGGGGCACTAGTACTAGAAGTTTGTGGGGTGGGTGTTTCAATGTACATTCTTTGTAGAAGGAAAAGAAAGGAAGAAGTCGGAGCCAAAGAGGCGCAATCAGAAGAACACTTTTCCATATGGAGCCATGATGGAAAAATTTTGTTTGAGAATATCATTGAAGCTACCAAGAATTTTGATGACAAATATCTTATTGGTTCGGGAGGGCAAGGATCCGTTTACAAGGCTGAGTTACCTTCAGGTATGGTTGTTGCTGTGAAGAAACTTCATATGGAAACAGATGGGGAGGAGAAGACCTATTTGAAAGCATTCGAAAGTGAAATTAGAGCATTGACAGAAATCAGACACCGCAACATCATAAAGCTGTATGGATATTGCCAGCATTCAAGGTTTTCATTTTTGGTTTATAAGTTCTTGCAAGGGGGCAGTTTGGATCAAGTGCTAAGCAATGATACGCAAGCAACAACATTTGATTGGAAAAAGAGGGTGAATGTTGTTAAAGGTGTGGCTAATGCTTTATCATATATGCATCATGATTGCACACCTCCAATAGTTCATCGTGACATATCAAGCAAGAACGTTCTTTTGGATTTAGAATATGAAGCTCATGTCTCTGACTTTGGGACAGCTAGGTTTCTGAAGTCTGGTTCAAATTGGACCACACTTGCAGTCACATATGGGTATGCAGCTCCAGGTTAGTCCATTTACCCTTTGTATTTATAAATGGAAATGATCACATCATTACAGTTTATTACACCACTTTTTGTGTTGAAGCACACTAATCCCAAGGGAAGAATTGGAGAATGCAAAAGTGAAGCAAACAAGCAAATTGATGTGCTAATATCAACATCCATTTACAAAATACGAGTCACTAAACTTGCTCTTTATAAAAAAATCTTTACATTGCCTTTGCTATAACTTGAAGGCTTAATTTAATTTATTGCAGAGTTTGCCCAGACTATGGAATTGACTGAGAAGTGTGATGTTTATAGCTTTGGAGTGCTTTGTTTGGAGATCCTCATGGGAAAGCATCCAGCAGATCTCATCACTTCATTGTTGTCATCATCAACAGCATCAATGACTCACAATTTGCGATTGGTTGATGTTATAGACCAAAGGCCTCCTCATCCTGACGATTCAGTTGTTGGGGGTATCATCTTGATTGCAAAGTTGGCACTCAGTTGTTTGAGTCAAAGTCCACATTCTCGCCCAACCATGGATCAAGTATCGAAAGAGCTTACGATGGGAAGTCACCTTTGGCAGAACAGTTTCCTATGATCAGACTTGGACAACTCCACCGAAACAGTGAATTACTTAATTAGTAGTGTGTTTATATCTTAAGCTTGTTTACTTTGTCACTGTATGTAGCATGTGTAAGTTACTTTCTTCGATTATGTTTTCACCGGCAAAGGGTAGGTTGGTTTTTGATCCGGGGCATTCATCTACAAGTTAATTTGTAGGTGACTAGTAGAAAAGTATGCTGTTTCAAGTCGAGATAAGCTGGCTGGGTGAGCAAGCATATGTACAAATGACTGTTTTGAATAAAAAGTAAAGCAAAGTCTTTGCTGGCTTTTCGATTAGTCCAGATACGAAAAGTACTTTTCGTCATTATTTGTAAAAAGAAAAAGAGACTAATTTATGAATGGACTCAATTATTAATTTTTTTTTCAAGGACTCAATTATTAATTTGTTTCTAGAAAATACTAGTAAAGATATGTAGATTCTAGCTAAAAGCAAGTCTGATTAGGAAAAGTAAGGGCATATTTGTTTTGCTAAAAATAGTTTTCAGTTTTCAGTTTTTAGCTTTTTAGATTTGTAAAGGAAAAACTAAAAAAACTGAAAATTGAAATTTTTAGGGTCTGTTTGCTTTACATTTTTCAGTTTTCAGTTTTCAGTTTTTTCAGTTTTTCCTTCACAAAATAGAAAATTAAAAACTGAAAACTGACAAAGCAAACATGCCCTTAGTTTTTAGTTTTTTCAATTTTTCCTTTATAAATTTAAAAAATTAAAAATTAAAAATTAAAAATTGAAAAAAGTAAACTAAATAGGCCCTTATTCTTTGGCAAAATAGAGCTTTTATTCTCTTAATTTATTTTTATTTTTTATTTCTATTTTGGTCTGGCTTTTTTACCCATTTAAATTGAAAAAAATCATTATATACCGATTTGTCACTTTTTAAATTTTATGTACGCATATCCATTCTTTTTTACATGTTAGAATAATCAGTTAACAACAAAGTGATTTTGAGGAACTGGAATTTAAAGGAATGGATTCACTCTCAACTGAGATCTGTGTATAATTTTCCAACAAAAATTGGTCGGCCTTCAACCTATTTCTGCCTCAACCGATTTCAGTTTGTTTCCTCCTCAACCGATTTCTGTATTCATTCATCTTTGATCTGACAACCACAGCAAGACTCACAGCATATGGATCAAACTTTGTGGTCCATAAGCCACTTTATAAAGTGTGATAAAGTGGAGAAGTTGCATCAAAATATTTTATTTTAGGACAATATTCAAACTCATTATTATAAATATTTATTACTAAATCATATTTTAATATAGCTTTTGTAATTTTATTTTGTGAAAAAAATTTTATAACAATTTTGTTTGATTTTTTATTAAATGATTGTTAATATAATTGCAAAATGTTTATTGTTGATTATATTTTCTATTTTGAAATGACCTTTAAACATTATAAGTATTTTTTATTAATTTATTTTATATAATTATTTTGATATTATAAGCTCTATTGTCATATTATGATGATATTATAAGCTCCTCGTGTATTTCATCAATTTCAAATTCAATAGTCCCTTAAACTGGAGCTAAATTGTATATTAAACGTCATAAAATCTACATTATCATCATATTTTTATTTTCTTTTTTATTAGTTTATCATCATATTTTATTAGAATATTGATTGTTTTAGTTTCTTGTATGAGAAGAAGATAAATCTGTTAATACCACACATGCAATTAACCCCTTTACAAAATAGATTTTGAGGATGAGCATTTCAAAGAAACAACAATTTTTTGTCTGCAAATTCTTGCCCAACATGTGATACTCCCCACTGCGCTCTACATACAAATGCAGTTAAATTATTAGTATTAATTAACAATTACTATCACAACCATAGTGATCTCTGTCATTATGGCCCTCCCATGATATACAACTCGTCTATGTGCAATGTAACATATTAGACGCTGTATTGATTAATGCAAATTCTCTAACTTTATCACACTTTATAAAGTGGCTTATGGACCACAAAGTTTGATCCATACGCTGCGAGTCTTGTTGTGGTTGTCGGATTAAAGAAGAATGAATACAGAAATCGGTTGAGGAGGAAACAAATTGAAATTGATTGAGGCTGAAATAGGTTGAAGGCGGACCGATTTCTATTGGAAAATTACACATAGAAATCATTGAGAGTGAATCGATTCCTTTAAATTCCAGTTTCTCAAAATCATTTTGCTATTAATCGATTTCGCTAACATGTAAAAAAGAACATATATGCATATATAAAATTACAAAAATGATAAATCGATATATAATGATTTTTTTCAATTTAAATAGTAAAAAAGCCCTCCTTTTGTTTTCAAGTCAAGAGATAAGGTTGTTATGTCAGCAAGCATATGAACAAATTACTGTTTTGAATAAAAAGTAGAGCAAAGTCCGACTCAATTATTAATTTGTTCCCAGAGAGTACAAGGAAAGATACGCAGATTCCAGCTAAAAGCAAGTCTGATTGGGAAAATTAATTTTCTCTGGCAAAATTGAGCTTTTAACCTCTTAATTTATTTTTTATTTTTATTTTGGTCTCTTTTTGTTTTCAAGTCAAGAGATAAGGTTGTTGTGTGTACAACTTCCTGTTTTTGAATAAAAAGCAGAGCAAAGTCATTGCTAGCTTTTCGATTGGTCAAGACTCCAGATACAAAAAGTACTTTTCGATATTATTTGTAAAAAGAAAAGGAGACTAACTTATGAATGGACTCAATTATTAATTTTTTTTGGTACAAGGACTCAATTATTAATTTGTTCCCAGAAAGTACAAGGAAAGATACGTAAATTCTAGCTAAAAGCAAGTCTGATCAGGAAAATTAAATTTCCTTGGCAAAATAGAGCTTTTAATCTCTTAATTTATTTTATCTCTTATTTTTATATTGGTCTCCTTTTGTTTTCATCACCTAACTATTCTTCTGTCAGACCGCGTTCTTCTTTAGAGGGGAGAAGAAAAAAATTAAAAGGCGGCAGTTTTATCATTTTATCGGGCTTAATAAAAACCCCAAAAAAAAAGGGAAGGGCGACATATCCACCGGAACCATTTCCCCCAAATTCTCTCTCTCTCTCTCTCTCTCTGCCCTTCCTTCACCCACATTCCCTTCATCTTTTTCTTCCATTTTTATTTTATTTTAGAAAAAATATCTTATTTGATCCTGAAAAATTTTTATATTAGAATCTTTCATCCTTTAAAAAAAGAAATTAATCTCGTAATCTCTCAAAATTGAAAATAATGGACACGTTAATCCCTCTGTTAGTTTTCCATTAACGGACTTACAATTACAGCACAGTATAATAATGATGTGTTATTAAAACTTTAGAGTCAAGTTAAATGAAACTATTTTGAAACATATTACAATAATTTTTGTGTCTAAAATTACACAAAATGAATCACTTTATGATTTATAACAGAGACTTAAATAACTCATTTTGTAAATTTTAACTATTAAAATAAGTTATTTTAAACTCTATTCCACTTCAAATGACATACACATCCATTATGTCATGTTAGTAGATCAGTGTACAATTCTATTAATACTTAGACAATTATATACATACATTGGGACTAATATGTCGTATTATTAAAATCTTGAGGGATTGCAAGTCTAAATTCAATTTTTGAAGGACTAAATAATCTAACGAACTTTTCTTAAGGGACAACATGGTTATTTACTCTTTATTTCATTTTATTTTTCAACACACAAACTCCACTATGATCTTAATTTGTCACTTAATCTTCATACTCATTAGCTTTAAAAGCTTAAGGTAAGTCTCCAATCTCAATCTCATATGTTACTCTAAAATTTATCTTAAAAACTAGTGAGCTCCCAAAATTGATGGATGGGTATATGTTTAGTATTTTAAGTATAAATCTAGTAAGTTAGAAACTCTAATATTAATAAGTTGTAGTAGGTAGTGTCAGGACTTAATTTTTCCCTAATCATTAGGAGCCCTAGGTTCTATAAATTGCTGATTTTGTTTGATAGGCTCTCTAATTGATAATTGTTGTGAAATAAATTATTTAAATTTGTTAAAATATTTATGTTTGCTAGATTATGTTGATGCGGAGTGAGCTACTTCCCCCGGAGCTAGTAGGAAATGGCCCAGTTGATCCCTTTGTATTGTAAGTGACTATTTACATAGTGGATGTGTTTTTAATTACTTTTTATGGGAAAAACTAACTTATTAGATTCAATACAATTTTATTATGAGCAACTTGGATCATTTGATTAGTTAGTTTGATTAGATGATTTTTTTTTTAAATACGATGGTTATTAAGTATGACTTAATGATTTGGTTGAAATTATTACTAGCTCTCTTTGTTAATTTTATAATGTCATAATTTTGCTATATGTTATTTCAATCTGCATTGAAAAAGTTTATGATGTTTGATACTTGCAAAGTTAGATTAATATGAAGTTTGAATTTTAGATTTGTAAATTGTGTTTGATAAAAACTTAATTAAGAAAACCATGATGGGTTCTAAGATGGAATTACTATTCACCACAGTGAAGAGATATAATGGCAATATCGCTAGCCGTAGTGAAGAGATACAATGCAATATGGCTACCTGTACTGTAGAGATACAATGACATTACTATTTACCATGGTGAAGAGATATACTAGCAGTACTGCTCGCTATAGCGAAGAGATATAATATTAATACCACTCATCATAGCGAAGAGATATAACAACCTATGTGCACATAGTATTTTTCATTTAGATAAAAGAGTGAGATGCCTTATTTGAGACACCTTAAAATCGGATTAAATGGGTTAAGATTACTTCCCAAATAAAATTTGTCCTTCTTATATAACCCTCATAAGTATTTGAGTATTTGATAATGAAGTTAATTTTATGTGAGAATGAGGAATTGAGGAAAATAGTGAGAAAGCGTATTTAGTAATGGTTCTTGAGATTATACTTAATTTGTATTATTTACAGGCTATCCCATTTCATTTTAAATGCCTGTGCGATAATTGGTTACTCCTTCGTGTCTACTTTATTTATAATTTTCACTGGGTCTATTTGACTTACTCCTTTCTTTTCCTCCAGATTTTTAGGTTGCTAAGTAGCAGGTTCTTGGGATTTTGTTTGCCCTGGAAATTCATTTTGGTAGGACTCCATTGTCAACTAAAGCTTTTTGGTTTTAACTCTAGTATTTAACAGCTATAGGACGTGGGTTGAGTATAGGACGTGGGCTGAGTATTTTGAATTATGCGTATGAACAAGAGTTTAAGCATGTTCTTTTGTATAATTGGTCCTTATTATGTCTATAATTGAAAACACTAGATTGTACTAGTTGTCAAATGTGGATTATGATATTGCTTTATGTAGCAAGTTAATTTGACATGTGGATTATTTAACTTTTAGAAGAGATTTTGTCGAATTTTCAGTAGCTAAAGTCAAAAAGTATTTTAAGTCAGTGGAATCCTATCCTTAGACTTCTTGGGCTAAGTGAGTTCATTTAACCTGTGCATCGATCATATTCTAAAATTGGGTTATGACATCTTTAAAGTAATAATTTCAGCCAGTTCAATCTTCTTAACTCACACGTAATCTTTAACTTAGGAATGACATTGCAAATATGAGAATGTTTTGCTAGGTTCTATGATAGCAAGATGCATTTAACTTGACGATAATTGATGGTAATTAGTTATGAGAAATTAATTATGAGAACAAAATGAAAAGAAAATTATTAATTAGGAGGCCAAAACAAATAGAAAATTAGATAAAGAACCAAAATAAAAAAAAAATTAAGGGATTAAAATATCAATTTCACCCAAATTTCTTACTAAATTTTAATTATTTTTTATTCATTGCATTTAATTAAGTTATTTTTAAATGAAAATAGAAGAATATAGTATCACTATGAGTTTTTTTTTTGAAAAAAAGATGATCATGTAGGAAAAATTACATTTGTACCATCTTAATTTTTATAAAGTGATTTTTTATGTGCTTATTTTTAATTTTTGAAAGCTATTTTAATATCAATTACATCAGAATAACTTAAATTTTTTTGTTATGACAAAAACAGCCTTCTATGTATAAACTGAAATACAGAACAACTTTTTTCTGCTTATGGTTTTTGTTCTACATTTGATTCTATTCTTGAGAATTTTTTTTAAAAATGAAACAGAAGTTTTCCAAATGGACCTTGGGACATATCTTTTTCTTCAATAAATGAGACCTTTATCACTCTTTTGTCAGAAAGCTTTATCAAAAAGCAAAACAGATTCCGTCTTTATTTGGGCCGGTCTTCTCTCTTTTGGGCCATCTGTCTGTCTTTTCAATCACTAAATAAACGTTCCCACCACATGTGAAATCGGTCCACAGGCCATGCTCACCTTTGCTAAAGCATTCCTCAAAGCGATGTGAATTGAGAAAAACATGAGCTGTGTTTAAGAAAATGGAGTAATTAGTATGTTTCCTGTATTTTCAGGGACCAAATCAATAACCGAGTCCACTTATAATATTGTTATTCTTTTCGCGACTCGTATCAAAAAGCACCTTTTCATCTGGACTAATTGAAAAGTTAATAATGACTTTGCTCAACTTTTATTCGAAACAGTAACTTTGCATAGCATGCTGACACAACACACTTTACTACCGAGTCACCCAAAACTTGAGGTGGATGACCCGGATCAAAATCCTAGCCACTCTATGCTGGTGAAAACAAGATCAAAGAAAGCAACTTTCACATACTATATACACAATATACAATGACAGTAAACCAGCACACGATATAACATACTATTAAATATTCAATGGAGTTGTCCCAGTCTGATCATTGGAAACTGTTCTGCCAGAGGTGACATTCCCATCATGAGCTCTTCACATATTTGATCCATGGTTGGGCGAGAATGTGGACTTTGACTCAAGCAACTAAGTGCCAACTTTGCAATCAAGATGAGGAGGCCTTTGGTCTATAACATCAACCAATCGCAAATTGTAAGTCCTTGACGCTGTTGATGATGACAACAATGAAGTGATGAGATCTGCTGGATGCTTTCCCACAAGAATCTCCAAACAAAGTACTCCAAAGCTATAAACATCACACTTCTCAGTCACTTCCATAGTCTGGGCAAACTCTGCAATACATCAAAATCTGAAGTTACGCATAAAGCAATGTAATTAAAGTAACTAAGCACATCACTTTTTTGCTTCCAATTATTGCCTTGGGATTAGTCTAATCCAATTCCTCTATGGCTCAACCAATCACTTAACAAAATTTCAACGCAAAAGGTGGTGTAACAAACTGTAATAATGTGATCATTTCCATTTCTAAATACAATGGAAAGTGGACTGACCTGGAGCTACATACCCATATGTGACTGCAAGTGTGGTCTAAGTTGAACCAGGTTTCAGAAATTTAGCCGCCGTCCCAAAGTCAGAGACATGAGTTTCATATTCTGAATCTAAAAGAACATTTTTGTTTGATATGTCTCGATGAACTATAGGAGGTGTGCAATCATGATGCATATATGATAAAGCATTGGCCACACCTTCAACAACATTCACCCTTTTTTCCCAATCAAATGCAATTGCTTGCGTATCATTGCTTGGTACTTGATCCAAACTGCCCCTTTCGAGAACTTATAAACCAAAAATGAAAACCTTGAATTCTGGCAGTATCCATACAGCTTCATGATGTTGCGGTGCCTGATTTCTGTCAATACTCTAATTTCACTTTAAATTGCTTTCAAATTGGTCTTCTCCGTCCCATCTGTTTCCATATGAAGTTTCTTCATAGAAACAACCATACCCGAAAGCAACTCAGCCCCGTAAACAGTGTTATATTATTTTATTAATATTATAGTTACTGTTCTTTTTATTTCAAAAATCAAATATATTAATTAAGAAGTTATACGTAAGGCAGTTTACGTTTCCTTCTTTTTCACTATTTTCTTTATATATATATATATATATATATATATATATATAGTGGAGATCCGTTTGCTTCAGGGGTAAGTCTTGGCCTACTTACTCCATTAAGTAACTTTTTTTGGGTATGAAATTGTATCAATCCAGTCGTTAAATTTAAAATTCCTACCAAATAGATCAAATATATAAAGTTTTATACAATGTGAAAATGATTTGGTAGTTCATCGTTTCATTTTATTTTGACAGATATCATAGTTTTGAAAGTACAGATAAATAAAGATTAATAGATTACATTACTATTGTTATCCAATTTTTCTGAAATTTGACATGCATAATCATCAATATAAAATAACATAAATCAATGATCAGATTGATTAAATTCAAATTAGATGAAGAGTTATAGAATGAAGTAAGTGTGCAAGACTTACTCCTAGAGTAAATTGATCCCATATATATATATATATTGACATTTGCAACACGATATTTTTGCCTTCAAGATGGTTGTGGTCAAAGTAGCAGTTTGAGAACTCTCAGAAGACAAGATGGTGTCAAGCTAGTTTACGTGTTGGTTTGAGAATACACGTTTGTGAATGGTTTTGATCATATACGCAATATCTGCCACACTTTCAAAATTTGTATTCAATTTTGTTTCTAAATGTTGTATACTGGTAACTTTAAGCGAGATTGTGATTTCTAAAATCAGGGGGTAAGGAATTTTTCTTCCAAGGTTGAAGGAAGCATTTCAGCGGAGTAGTATTTTTTAAAAGGGCCCTCACAGAGTATTTTCTATATACGGCTGCAAACCTGAAAAATAAAATAAAAATTAAGTTCTCACAATTCATCTCTTCATCTTCTCATCTCATTTATTTTATTAAAATCATATTAGAATTTGGATTAAACTGAGAGACAAACCTTGCTAGTCCTAGAGATCTCAATATACTAGAAGAGCCTGCTACACCCTAAAGGAATTCCGACTACATTGGAATATTCCTTAAGCCTAGTGCATTTGCACGCCCCATGCTCTATTGCTTTGTTTCTTTTCTTATATGTGTAGGTACAGTTCACTAATAATCTCAAGGAATATGGTTGATAACAATCCTAACAATGCTGGCAATGGTGACAACAGTGGCACTCCAATCAATAACTCCCAAACCACGCCTGTCAACAATACTACTCCTGTTGTTGTTCCCAATGTCATCTATGCCAAACCTCGACTAGACGTGTCCAAGATTGAGGTGTTCGATGGAAATGGTAGCAACTATCGCTATTGGCAAGAAAGCATCTATTCCATCCTTGATATGCATAGGGTGGCTGAGGCTCTCATTGCTGCTAGTTCAACATCAACGTCCCTTAAAGCTTTAGAAGATTAGATCTCCACCAACAAGGTTTTCCGTCACACACTTATCTCAACTCTATCAAACAAGTTGTTTGATGTCTATTGCACTTACAAAGAGGCCCACAAGATATGGGAGTCAATGCTGCTGATATATACTGCCAAAGATGATGCTAGTCAGAAGTTTGTCATAGGGCATTATTACATGGGAGATGATTGGCCATAAGAACATCCGTATTCAAATCAATGAGTACCACAAGCTGCTGGAGAATCTAAAAGCAGAAAACATCTCACTGCCGAGTGAGTTTGTGGCCAGAATATTGATGGAAAAGTTGCCTCCAAATCGTGGAAAGACCACCAAAACCAACTAAAGCATAAGAACAAACAATTTTCACTGGCTGAACTAAGCAAACATATCATTATTGAAGACATTAGCCGCAAGGAGATTGTAGAAGCAAGGGCTAAAGTACTGGCATCCAAGGCTCAATTGCTGCAAGGTCATAAAAATAGGTATGACGATAACAAAAGGTCTAAATCTAATTCTGGTTACAATTCCTTTACTAACTATCAAAGAGAAAAAAATCCCACTTTCAAAATAAGTAGACGGTGTTATGTATGTGGTAAACCAGGTCACGGAGCATCACAATGTCGAAGGAGAGCGATCGTGATTGGAAATCCTCCTAAGCAAAAGCCAAAAGCAAATTTGGTTGAAAGAAATGAAATAGTTGCTGCGGTCATGTTTCAAGCAATGCCTGTCGCCAATATCAATGACTGGGTGGTTGATTTTGGAGCTACTAAGCACATCTATGCCAATAGGAATGCATTTGCCTCCTATACTACTATGGAGGATGAAGAAGAAGGGAAAGTTTATCCTAGTGACCCTAGAACTGCACCAGTGCAAGCAAAAGGAAAAATTATGTTAAAGCTGACATCTAGAAGAGTTTGGCACTCAAAGATGTTTTACATGTGCCTAGCATTAAGGCAAATTTGTTTTTTGTAGCATTGCTAAGGAAAGCTTGGGTAAAGGTTTCCTTTGAGTCTGACAAGATTGTCATGATGAAAAATAATGTTTTAGTTGAAAAGGGTTATTGTAATCATGGACTTTTTGTTCTCAATGTTTCTGAAATAATGAATGTTTCTAATTCTGCTTGTAAGATTGACTCTATGAATATTTGGCATGCTAGATTAGGACATGTTAGTATACCATATATTAAGAAAATGCAATATTTGGGTATGATTTCTAGTATAACTAGTTCAAATTTAGATAAATGCGAAATATGTGTATAATCAAAATTAACTAAAAAATCATATCCTTTTGTACATAGAGAAACTAAATTTTTAGAATTAATTCATTCTGATCTTGGTGATTTAAAAAACTATGACTAGAGATGGTAAAAAATATTATGTGACATTTATTGATGATTTTTCTAGATACACTAAAGTTTATTTAATAAGAAATAAAGATGAAGCATTTCACATGTTTTTATCTTACAAAGCTGAAGTTGAAAATCAATTAAATAGAAAAATAAAAAGAGTTAGATCTGACGGAGGAGGAGATTACATTTTATTTAATGAATTTTATGAAAAAGAAGGAATAATACATGAAGCAACTCCACCATATTCACTCGAATCTAATGGTGTAACAAAAAGGAAGAATAGAACATTAAAAGAAATGATGAAGACATTATTAATAAGTTCTAATGCACCTGATAATTTATGGGGAAAAGCAATCTTAACTATATGCCATATACAAAATAGAATACCTTACAAGAAAATAAATAAATCACCTTATAAAATGTGGAAAGGATACAAACCAAAACTAAATTACATAAAAGTGTGGGGATGCTTGGCGAAAATGATGTTACTTGAACCTAAGAAAAAGAAATTAGGATCTAAGACCTTAGATTGCATGTTTATTGGATATGCTGAACACAATGCTGTTTATAGATTTTTAGCATTAAAAAGTGAAGCACTTGAACAAAATACAATAATTGAAACAAAAAATCCAGAATTCTCTGAAGATATATATCCATTGAAATTAAAGAAAATATATAGTGTGCCTTCTCAAACTAATCAAGATAACACATATGAAGATTTGAGAAGAAGTAAAAGTAAAAGACAATGAGTGAAGAAATCATTTGGAAATGATTTTTATACATATATTGTAGAAAATAATCCAATAACATTCTCTAAAGCTATTAACTCACCTGATGAACAATTTTGAAGAGATGTAATAAAATCCAAAATTGACTCAATTAAAAAATATAATACATAGGTTTTAGTTGATTTACCACCTGGAGCAAAGCCTGACGAATGTAAATGGATATTTAAAAGAAAATTTAACCTTGATGGAATAATAGAAAAATATAAAGCAAGCATTGCCAAAGGTTTTAGTCAAAAATAAAATGTTGATTATTTTGATACTTTTCCACCGGAACAAGGATTGCACCTATACTAGTTCTAGTTGTGTTAGCTTCAATTTATAAATTAATAATTCACCAAATGGATGTCAAAACAACTTTCTTAAATGGTGATCTAGAAGAAGAAATCTATATGACACAACTTGAATGATGTGTGGAACTTGGACAAGAAAACAAATTTAAAACAGGCACTCAAACAGTGGCATGAAAAATTTGATCAAGTTCTAATTTCTAATGGTTTCTCTTCTGTAGAAGTAGATAAATGTGTTTATACTAAATTGATTAGAGATGATTGCATAATTATTGGCCTGTATGTTGATGATATGCTTATTTTTTGCACTAATCTTAATGGTGTGATTGAAATTAAGAAGTTTCTAGCTTCAAATTTGGATATGAAGGATATGGCTGAAGCTAGTTTGATTTTGGGTATTAAAGTCAAAAAGAAGTGTGACAATATTATATTGTCACAAGAACAATATGTAGAGAAACTTCTAAAGAAGTTTGGACATTTTGATGTTAAACTTGTGAGTACCACTTAGGATGCTAATGCTCAATTAAAGAAGAATAGGGGTGACCTTGTGGCCCAGTTTGAGTATGCACAAATTATTGGGAGTCTATTGCACTTGATGAATTTCAATCGACCTGACATAGCATATACTGTGTGCAGATTGAGTAGATATACACATAGTCCAAACAATGATTATTAGGCCACATTGGCTAATTGATGAAATATTTGAGAGGTGCTATGAATTATGGTATTGAGTACAGTGGATTCTCCACTGTATTGAAGGATATAATGATGCTAACTGGATCTCAGATTTTGATGCGATTAAATCCACTAGTGGATATGTGTTTACCTTGGGAGGTGGTGCTATTACTTGGCGATTAGCCAAGAAAACAATAATTGCAAAGTCCACAATGGAATCAGAGTTCATAGCACTAGAACAAGCCAATAATGAGGCTGAGTGGTTAAAAGATTTCTTAAGCAACATTGGATTAAGGATAAAGCCTATTCCTTCTGTGTCTGTACATTGTGATAATAAAGTGGCAATAGTTTGTTATCCAAGTGGCCTCAAGGAACTCAAGAGGGGGGTGAATTGAGTTCTATAAGTTTTTGAATTAAATTCAACTCTAAATCCTTATTCAATGGAATGTAGAAAAATGTTGTGAAGACTTAATTGTTATGATGAAAATACAAGTGATTACGAGTTAAAATTCTGATGTTGAATAAGATAGTAAAGATTAAACTTGCAATAAATGTAAAGAGATAAAGGAAGAGAGATTGCAAACTTGGTTTATACTGATTCGGTCACACCTTGTGTCCTACATCCAGTTCTCTCAAGTAACCTGCTTGAGAGTTCTACTATCACTTTAACCTTTACAATCAAGAGCACTCCTACACCTTGGGATCCCTCACCTTTGTGTTTGAGTCTCTAGGAACCAAGAGATGCCCCACTCTTGTTCTATCAAGGGATGCCTCACCCTTGTACACAAACTTGAGAAAGTATTACAAGAAATTACTCTCTGAATAGAGTAGATATTACAAATTGAGGTCCTATAAAATTTCTCAAGAATAAGACAATTTTGGCCAAGTGTTGATCACAAAGATTGATGATTGAGAGTGATTGTTTAAAATGATCTTTTGTAGTATTTTTTTTTTTGTGTTTTAAAAAGTGTTAAACAATAGTATTTATAGAGAACAAATCGTGTGACCCGTTGAGGATTAATATCAAGAGATGTGTCTCTTCAAACACACCAATTTGCAAGTTTCAGGCCATGGTAATCGATTACACAACCTTGTAATCGATTACATAGTTCAAATTTTCGAAAACAAGCAACGGTCACTTGCTGGTAATTGATTACATTCTCATTGTAATCGATTACATGCATGAAAATTCAGGTTCTGGGCTCAAGAACAGACTTGTAATCGATTACACTATGTTGTAATTGATTGCATCAATTCCAGAACCATTTTAACACACTTTAAGTCATTCATAAACCATTTTAAAACATCTTTGAGATATAAATCCAATCCTTCCAAATCAAACTTGTTTTTGTCACAAATAAAAAACAAACTTCTTCATTAAGAACATATAAGATATTTCAAAACTTTGATTATCTAGAGAATGGCCAAATAGACTTATTAAAAGAAGCCTTTTAACAAGATTAATCTAAGTTCTAAATATCCTAACCATAGGCTTGATCAAATGCTTGTACATCTTCTTGCTTCTATTCTTTTGTCATTTGTTTGTTCATTGACATCATCAAAACCTGCAAATTAGCATTCACATAGTTATGGTAAATAGCCAAACATATAGTTGTAAAAGCAGACACAATAGGTTGAGACATGAAGTGGTCAAGCAGCTACTGAAAGATGGAATTATATCCACTGATTATATGAAGTCAGAGTTGAATCTAACTAATCCTCTGACTAAGCCTCTTGGGAGGAATTTTGTAAGTGCCACATCGAGGGGAATGAGACTTCATCCAATTTGAAGATTAACGATGATGGAAACCCAACCTTTATAAGTGGAGATCCCATGAAAAAGGTTTATATGGGCAATAAAAAGTCTCTGTTAGTTCTTGCTAACAACATTTATGTCCCTTTCTATGATGTGAGCAAAGGGTTGTGCTAGACTGCATTATTGTGAAGGTCAGTTTAATGCTTTTAATGAATTTTATCCTTAATTATGGGTGGTGTATAAATTGCAGTATATACTTGAAGAAATTCACCTATATAAGTGTAGGAGTTTTGCTCCTATGAGACTTTGGCAAGTTTCTATAGCACTCATAAATTACCAGGCAAACCCATGGCCGAAACGCACAACAGAACAATAACAACAAGGAATAAGTGGGGGGTGTAAATATGATCAAATAGGATCTAATTTACACTAAAATGTAGTGGTTCATAGAAGTTTCACTTCACCAATTGCATTGTAAATTAAAATCTTATCTATCTAGGTCTAGTTCATAGTCTAAAAGACACTAGATTTGAAGCATTTACATTCATGTTTAATCCAAATGTTTTTGTTAACAAATTTGATTTTGAAATAAGTGAGGGATTGTTATATTATTTTGTTAATATTATAGTTATCGTTCTTTTATTTCAAAAATCAAATATATTATTTAAGTGAAGTTATACATAAGGTTGTTTATGTTTCCTTCTTTTTCAATATTTACTATATATATTACATTTGCAACATGATATTTTTGCCTTCAAGATGGTTATGGTCAAAGTAGCAGTTTGAAAAATCTTGGAAAATAAGGTGGTGTCAGGCTAGTTTACGTGTTGGTTTGGGAATACACATTTGTGAATAGTTTTGATCATACATGCAATATCCGCCACACTCTCTCATACTTTGTATTCAATTTTGTTTCTAAATGTTCAGTATCGGTCACTTTAAGTGAGATTGTGACTCCTAAAATCAAGGGATAAGGAACTTTTCTTCTGAGGTTAAAGGGAATATTTCAGTGAAGTGGTATTTTTTAAAAGGCCTCTCACATAGTGTTTTTTATATATAGCTGAAAACCTGAAAAAAAAAGTTCTCACAATTCATCTCTTCATCTTCTTATCTCATTTATTTTATTAAAATTGTTTTAGAATTTAGATTAAACTGAGAGACAAACCTTGCTAATTCTATTGACCCCAATATACTGGAAGAGTTTGCTGCATCTTGGAGGAATTCCGACTACACAGGAATATTCCTTGAGCCTAGTGCATTTGTACGCCCCAGGCTTTCTTGCTTTTTTTCTTTTCTTATCTGTGCGGGTACAATTCAGTAACAAATGGATCCTTGCCCTCCCATTCCAATGAGATATTTCTCATCAAAATTCTTCGTAGCTTCAATGATATTCCCAAACTACATTTTTCCATCATGGCTTCGTGTGGAGAAGTGTTCTTCTGATTGTGCCTCTTTGGCTGGGACTTCTTCTTTTCTTTCCCTTTTACAAAGAGTATACATTGAAACACCCACCCCACAAAGTACAAGTAGGATAGCCTTGTGACTCTTTCTCCTATGACTTTTTGTGCATGGCCTCAAGCCAGTGACATTACCATACAAATCTTTGTTATTTTTCCATGATTCAGTTGAAGCGTTAAGAAAGGCTTGATTGTTTTGAAGCTGCCCTTCGAACTTATTTGTCTGATATGTTGACAGATGTCAAGCTTGACAATATATTGCCACGAAACTCTTTCCCTCGTAAATCCAAGCACTAGAGATACTTCAATGATCCTATTTCTGTGGGAATGTTCCTAGAAATTTGATTGTTGATGATCTTGAGTTCAATCAAGTTTTTCTGGTTCCCTAGTTCTTCTGGAACCTTCCCACCCAATTGGTTTGATGAAAGGTGAAGCCTGCCAAGCTCGGTGGCCTTAACAAGTCCTAATGGTATACCACCAGAGACATTGGTTTTGGATATGATCAAGCTATCAAGATTATGGCACTTCCCCCAGTCTGGTGAAATTTGGCCATGAAATTTATTGTCACTCAGATCCATATATTCCATGTTCGGAGAAATATTAATTATGAAAAATAGTAATAGTTATTTTCATAAAAAATAATAATAATAATAATTATTATAAATATGGTAAATTGGAAAAAATATGCATTACTTTGGAAGATAATTTTAAATTCAAAATTTGAATTTATGAAGTGAAATGATAATTTGTTAGAGTAAAAAGGTAGGTATGGAAGAATGATGATTATGCATTAAATATAAATTGAATAATAAAATTGGAATTTTATTAAAATGATTGAGAGTATTTTAATAGCCTATTATTTAAGAAGACTTATTGAAAGAGAGAATTAAGACAATATGAGTATGAATTTGAATAGCCTGTTCTCCCACTTTAAAATTTGAATTTAGAATTTATAATTTTAACTTAAAGAATATACGTATACTTATTTGATTTAATTTACTCTATTGAATATGATTATAAAATTTATAATTTAGATATTATTAAAATTTAAAAATTTGAATTATTTCCCTATTACTCAATTGCAAATTTATTACAATTAATTACTATTGATAAGGGACCAGATTATGAAAAATTAGTATTAATTCTTGTATCAGTTTATAATTAGACCTTATATCAAATTACACTCGATTATAGAAATTAGCATCCATTTATAATAATCTTGTAAATTTTATAAGCAGCATCTTTTGCCACCTTAATTGATTATAAATTAAGTTTCCATTTATAATTAGCACATAATAAATCAGAAGCTGAGTAGCATAACTGAGTAATGTGTCAATTTTAAATTTTGTTTCAATAAAAAAAATAGATAGATAGGTTATCATATTTGTTATTATTTAAATGATAAGATAAATATTTAATAAAATGATTATAATCTTCAATGATATTTTAATGATATAATAACTACGGTTGTGATTTTTTAAAATTATTAATAATTGAACTAAACTTATGAAAATGGTGGGCAATGCACTAATAATAAGAGAGAAAAGAGTACATGAGAATCACTATTTAACAAAACTCATAGTTTTGGTAAACTAAAATAATACCACAAGAAAATAAGTATTCATAGAGTATAATAATAACTTCCAAACGACAAATCCTCCAAAAGGCATATTGAAAATAATACATGGATGTAAACAATAAGCAAAACTTAACAATTTAGCTTGGCATCCATGATTTCCTGTGCTATTTAGATTCCATAGATGTAACACTAATCTTTAAGGATGTGCCACATTATAGATTCTTCAACATCATTTATACTATTAAGAAAACACTTGAGCAGGCTGATTTAAAATGTTCTCTTGAAACACATTATGTGCGAAGACAACATTATATTGATACTCTTACAAAGATCAGTGCATGCGGAGGTGACTTACTTAGGATTTTGGGGATATCTCAAGAATTTAATGTTGTCGATATTAGTAGATATTTTAGGAGCGATCATTTCCCAAGGCATTAGTTATTATGTCTTTGTCCCTGTTTCTTTATTTTCAATTGCATTAAAAAAAAGCAAATGAAAAACAAAAATTGACCCAAAAAAAATGAAATTACACTATGCATAAATAAGTGCGCAATAGTTTGAATTCAAAAATAATATAAACAATGACCAAAAAAACACCATAAACAATGGAAACCATAGAAATATATATAAAAAATGAATTAAAACAACAATTGAGAATAAAGCCAAAAGCAAATAGTTCACATAAAAAATTACATGAACTGGTGCATCAAGACAATAACAAAAAAATAAATTATCATATTGTTGCTACCCGGTACTGGAATAAGTCTTTCTTTGTTTCTAACAATTAAAAAAAAAAATTGGAATGATGAGAGCAACATGTCACATGAAAAAGATCTTGATCGATTTATATTGATGCTTAATTTATATTGAGATTATTTGCTTTTGACACTGAATATAAATTTATGGTTGATATAATTGATATTTTTTAATTAATTGCGATTATAATTCATGTCTCATAATTAATTATGATTTATATGATTGATGTTTGTTTATCACAGTATAATTCTACTATTAAATGATGATAAACTTTATTGATATACTAATAATATATAATAGTTGCAATTATATTTTTTAAAAAAAATTATAAAATTATTAAAGTTTTGAAAATTGTGGGCTCTAGCTAACTCTAGAAAAGACATATGGAAAATATTCCTCCAAATGAATCTTGAATATTAGTATTATAGATTATAGATTTTGGAAATTCAGATTGAAAAAAAGAAATATGTAAATAAAGTTTTTTTTATTTATTATTTTAGTTACGTGAAAATCCTGCCAAAGTGTCCCGGCTTTGTATCCATGCAGTGATTTGAAAATCTATTCCATGTGAAAGAGAACAATGCATTTCAAAATTTGTCATTACTATGACATTTGCCTCTGTATCCCATTGACGAAGAAGTTATGCAAAAAAAAAAAGGAATTAATGGTATGTATGATGACTTTCCTTGTGGAGTAAGCACTCTCATCCAATCCAATGATAAGGGTGAGTACCAGGGACAGATTTGTGTGTGTTAAGATATCAAACAATTTGACTCTCTCTTAAGTCTTAATCTAATGATGAGGGCATCTGTCTTTGTTTTGTTGCTTGATTTTATATGAGAAAAAGACTGCTTTACGTCTGGCAGCATAATTTGTATTCATAAAGTTTTGGTCCATTTTTAATTTTTGCTAATTTTGCATATAGCTGCTGAAATTTACTCTCCCTGTATTTGTCTATATGCCTAGTGTTAATCTATTAGAACCATCTTAATTTGGGTCACGAGTCTGTTGTTTAACAAAACTTAGAATAAAAAATTGACTACTGGTTTTGACAAAATTTTATGCGAGTTGCCCATGTATTCATTTATACCGGTTGGAATATCGTTTTGTTTTCTTATCTTTTTTTTTATTATTTGAAGCATAATATTCGACGATTGGTTTCTCTGGATTAATTTTCTAATTGCTCGCTTTGTTGACATTATATTTTTGAAAAAATATTAACTTGAGCTAGCTTTCAAAATGAAAACAACTGATCCTTGTTTGTTATCAAATATCTGTCTTATTCCTGGGAGTTATTAACAGGTGAAATTTCAAGTTATTTTTGATTCGTAAATGATGGTTACCTAATGGTAAACCATATATTTGTTTTTCATAATTATTCAGGTTTACCAATCAACAGCTGTTGGCCTTGGACTATCCACTAGCTAGCATGGGTCTAGCTAGGAGGTGACCCCTTTAATAATTGAGCAAACTTTGTTGATTGTCTTGAGAATTTTCTTGCAGATCCCTCACACATAGAAGATGCTTTGTCATATGTTATTTTATGTCGTGTACTAAGTACTGCATGTTTTGCTTGACGAGACGGGATGAGTTTTATTTACTTGTATATCTTAAATCACGAATGGAGTCGTCGCTTACCTGTCGGAATTTCATATATATGAGATGATATAAATAATGGGTAAAATTTTCATATCTCAAAAATCAATTTAATTCTAAATATGATATATTTAATAACAGCCAGAAGATTATATTAGAGTTATCTGGAAGGGCTGAGGAAGAAAACAACAGATTCATAATCATCTCCTAACTTGACATGCAAAAACACAAACGTAAGGGATCAGGGAGAAATCCAGTTGAGAATGTTAAGAGATTTACTCCTCCTATTCCATAATAGGTTTTCTATGTCATAATATCAATGAGGCAACCAAACACCCTATATATTGGCTAGGAGGAGGGCCTCTCCCTGTGTCAAAAAAGTGTTGAGTTTAGCCACCCATCATAGCGAAGCCCACACACAAGGACCCATAAACATACCCACAAAAACAGTGCTTAACAATAATTAGCTCAATAGAAACAGTGATCACAAATTATTGGACTGAAATAATAAACTCTTTTATTTGACATCCAGTTAATTTGGGTCCAAAATTAAATTTAACATTGATTTATGTTAGTCCACAAAATTATTCCAACAATTTCCAACTTGGATAACATAAATCAAAACATTATAAAATAATACCCAAATTAATTTACAATATATGAGAGTAACAAGATGTTAAAATCAAACAAGCATTTCCAACTAAATGGTCCAAAATAGGATAATAAACATCTCAACAATGCAGAAAATCATACTTGAAGGAGTAATGACATCATACATGCAAGATGCTCATTTCCTAGTGACCCAACATAATGTGATATATGGGAAACTAGAAATGCACAATAAAATTATACATCAATATGTGATTAAAATCAATTTCCAACAAAATGGCCCAGCATCCGCCCAAGATGCTAAATGCTAAATGAGATCTAACAAATCTCAGCACAATAACAAAATAAGACTAGGTCCATAATATCTTATAATGTGTTATATTAATACAAGAGTATACACAACAACATCGCCAACAATAAATAGTAACAACACAATAGCAATGGTCATATCATCAATAGCAGCAATAACAACAATAAAATACGACAGCATAATCATCAAGCGAATATGCTATAAGATTTAACAAAATATCTTAAGATGACAATAAATTGAAAATTTGTCCAAAATATTTCAATAATTTGCCATTATATCAATTATATCGATAATTCTGCTGCACAGGCTTAAATGACAGTAATATATAAGGTCACAATAAATATACAGAACTAGCTCCTACTAACCCAAAATACCAAAGAGACCTCAATATACTCATATGGGTTATGTAACCAACAATAAACTTTAATCGTTAGCCTTTTGTTAGGGGATCAACAACAATACGTTCTGCAATAATTCAAGAATAGTACTTTATCACAATCTGCCAAATTAATCTCGAGACAACAATATAATGATGATAATAGTGCACACTTCTCCCATTAATCCAATACATCATAAATATTCTCATTAGAGGTCACAAAATTTCAAAATACTCTAATAGTACAATAAACAATAATGGGATCAGTGATAACTTTATAGTAGATTACTCAATATAAGTTTAAACTTATTATTATTCTCTCTAGCAACAAAGTACAAAATAGAGAGGCACAAGAGTATAGAATCATTTCTGTTTATAATAGAACCTCACAAAATTATTTAACATACTCTGCCAAAATAATATGAGGAGATCACCAATGTCCAATTGATATTGTACAATAAATATTTCCCCTATGTCATCACAAACTAATAATCAAATGCTCATTTGAGCACAAAACAAGTTGCCAGCGGAAGCATTTTAGACCTACAAACCAATAATAAGGACATAACAAAACATAAAGTCTCTAACTCCCACTATAACAAAATTTTACATTAATGGGAGTAACATCATGAGATAATCCAAGAGACTCAACAATGCCTTTTATATAGGTCTTACACAATACAGCAAAGATAGAACAATAAGAGAAAGAGAAAACCATACAACAAAATATTATAATGAGCATAAAATTAGTTTGATTTTCTCACGTTCAATTAATTAGTTGATTAATTGAATTAGAGTCTTTGTATCATTGCAACCCATCGAAGGGTACAATATACAAAACTTTCCAATGTGACAGAAAAAAATAATAATAATATAAAATTTTTAAACAATGTAATTCAAATTATTTTCTCTATCATCCAATGATCATGTCAAACAATATCACACCGAATGGTATGTTTATTATCTGCACAACTCAACAACATTTGCAATCCAACACAAAAATTATATTAGATAATGTCACATCGAAGGGTGTGTTCACTATCTACATAATCCAACAATATTTGCAAAAGATTTATAAAATATTGGATTACTACAAAATTGTCAAACAAACAAGTAATTACTCCTAATATTATTTAGGAGCTGATGCTCATACATAACAAAATCATGCTCTTAGAGCTAGTAATGAAAGGATACTGAAAACTTTAAAATCATGATTATCAACTCATTAAGAATTATACAATAAAGACAAACCGAAGGGTAAGTTCATTATCAATATAACTCTTAACGCTACAACAGTTATAATATTATTCAAAAGTAATAATCTTATATCTTATATTAGCCATCACAATTAAAACAATACAGCCAAAATGAGAGGAAAAAAATTGAATATATCCAAGAAAATAATCACAATATCCAAAAGAGATAAATAACAAGTATAAGATTGTGAGCTAAATTCCCCCAAAATAAAACAACATTAGCTGTAAAAACAAAAATAAAGAGATTTTTAAAATCATAATTATTTTCTTATTTCATAATGGTACATAACGTTACCTCAAAACAACTTTCTCCTTTTGTCAAATGGAATTTTAGCCAAAATCAAATAACATTATGACTACAACAAAATTTTACGTAAGCAGCGGAAACAACCAAAAATTAATATTTTTAAAATCACAATATATTATAATATTTTCACACATAATAATTTTGGATTAAATCCAATATTAATTTATGCAAGTCTATACAATCCACACAAAATCAAACATTCTGCCACTTGGACTGCATAAATTAGATGACAAAATATTACAAAAGAATTATTTAATATAATATGGGAGAAAAGAATATAATCATGTTCCTAAACTTTATATAAGGGAAAACTCAAAATAATATTAAACCAAATTAAACAATTGTAGTTTCCCATAAAACTACAATACGCAATTATATTTTCCCATATGAAACATGATATAAAACATCAGATAAGATAATTTATAATTTACAAGATTACATGATACACAATTTTCACAAACAGCACTTCGATCCCATGAAGGTGACCTCATAATAATAAAAGATGCCCAACAATAGTTTCAAAAAATTATAGGCAGGGACTCAGGATAATATTGTGCAAAATATGCAACTGCAATGTTTCAAAATTATATAAAAGAGACATAAATAATACTTTAATAGCTAAAATATATCAAATATAAGAGTGTCTCACTTTTATCGACAAAATTTTTGATATTGGAATTCAATAATGTCTCAAATTTCAATATCATATAATCTTGAAATTCAAATTAAATAATTCCAAGATACTAAAAGAAATAATTAAAATTTTTAAAATTTATTTTTGGCACATAACACAATACAATACTTAAATGGTATATTTTATAATCCTCAAAAAGAATCTCTCAGAAAACATGATATGATATTATCAACATAACAGTATCTATCACAATTGCTTTTAGAATGTGAGATCACAATTATGAAAAATACCTAACACAATATATAGCTAAACAATATCAAGTTTGAGAGTATAAATTTAATAATGTGCCAAATAATACCATAACTATACACAAAATATATCTAGCCTAGTATAGTAAACCCATGTACCTGTCATGCTCAATCAACAAGTGGGCCTCTCCCAGCAATAGTATAAAACAAGTAGGTTTATCAGTTTTTTCATTTAATCAAAATTTATATCAATATATATGTTAAAAGGAGGCACAAAATCTTTCTAATATATAGAAAAATAAATTAACTCTGAGAGTACAAAAAAAAAAAATGACATGCCAGATATTTTCAATATTTACAAAATGTTAAAATTTAGACTTAAGAGTGCCTTACACCTTTTAACATTATAACATCTAGAATGACAAAAATAATTCCAGAATATTGAAATAAATAAAAGGTATAAAATTTATTTTCTAGCACATAAAACATTATTCAACAACAAAATAAAATATCTCATAATTTTTTTTATAGTGATAACCCTCAAAACATTATTGTACATAATCAGATAACTTTATACACACTATGTACATATAGAGGAATAAAAACAAATATGAAAAATATAATATTTCTGAGAGTGTGAAAATTTGACAACAACAAATCTTTTTTTTTTTATTATTATTATTGGTTGAAATAAGTCACACTATGACCCCGTAGGCAGACTCGCACTTAAGTTATACACACCTGCGCTATGGCTTGGACAATAGTAAAAAAAAAAAAAAAAACTTGTTCCCAACGCAACAACATGATGAACACTCCATTAGAACATTATATTATTACTTTTCTTTATTTTCCCAAATGGAAAATTAGATGGAGCAAATATTGGCTATGACACAAATTCATTATCAAATCACTCGTAATACTAAAGGATATTGGTAATATGGAAATCAGTAACTTAGGAAAAAAAATGTGAACACCGATTCCAACTTGTTTTGGATATTAATCAATTACAAATTGAAATCCTAAAAGAGAACCCAGTTCTTTTACGGTTCATGTTATGTATGATTTTGAATTCTCACCCAATCTCAAGACAAAATTTCACAGTCATATTCTGACATTGAATTAGCTTTGATACCACTTAAAGGAATTTCATATATATCAAATGATATAAATAATAGATAAAATCCCTACGTCCCAAAGATCAATTTAATCCTGAATATGACATGTTTAACAACAGTCAAAAGATTGAATTAGAGTTATCTGGAAAGGCTGAGGAAGAAGACAACAGATTCATAACCATCTCCTAACTTGACATACAAAATCACAAATGCAGGGGATCAGAGAGAAATCCAGTTGAGAATGTCAAGCGATTTACTCCTCCTATTCCATAACAGGTTTTCTGTATCATAATATCAATCGGGCAACTAAGTACCCTATATATTGGCTACGAGGAGGGCCTTTTATTGTGTCAGAAAAGTTTTGGGTTAAGTCATCCATCATAGTAAAACCCACACACAAAGACCCATAAACGTATCCACAAAACAATAATTAGCCCAATAGAAACAATGATCATAAATTATTGGGCTTAAATAGTAAACTCTATTATTTGACATCCAATTAATTTGGGTTCAAAATTAAATTTAACATTAATTTATTTTAGTTCACAAAATTATTCCAACATTGCGTTCATAACTTAGAGTAGACTATCCTGTTATTTACCCTAGTCTTTTCTTTTGGAGATACGTACTAGTTTTTTGTTTTAGCTAGTTAGAAAGACTAATTTTTTTGGATTTCCCCAGTGCCCCTATAAAATATAAAAGTATTGGTATTTATCAGTTATTTATGACTAAGAATGAGTCACATATCCCATAAATTGAAGTTTTTTAAAATATATCAAATTATAACTATTTATTACACAAAGGATATTAAACAAAAACCATTTTTTTTCTTAACAAAAATATTAGAAGATGAAACTGGGAATGAAAGTCAAACTCACGACCTCTTATATTTCATAGAGATATACAAGAGTCCAATGTTGGACTTTGAACTCACTTACTGTTAGGGATACTATTTGATCAACAGCTTTATTTTTGGTCAAGATATGGGCTGAAGTTTTCCTTTTCTCTGGTGGGATAAGCCTTACTTTGCTAATGGATTAATTGCTCTTTGAAAAAAAAATGAAGTTAGTCATTTTTTCAAAAATACAGAAAATATATAAATTTAATTTTAATATCTTAATAATATACATTTTTTTAATAGCTATCTAATTATATATTATCATATTAGTTAAAAAAATGACTCATAATACTATTTAAATAGTGATGTTCATAAAAAAATTTAATTAAATAATAGTATAATTTATATTATCAATATATTTAAATTAAATCTAAAATATAATTAGATAAAAAATAATGAAAGTGATAACTTTTGACCTCACCTATTAAGAAAACGCTATTTTAATACTTATTTATAAGCTAGAAAAGGCAATTTTGTCAACAAAAAAAATACCAAAAGAGGTGGCAACAAATCCTATAACTATTTTTTTACAGTACTCCTGATACATTCGTATTACGATAATGTTACCTTAATTGATTATGCTAATTATTAATAATCTTTCAAAATATTTATTTTTATCATTTTTATTAATAAAGAAAAATTTACAAAAATAGACAAACATCTCTTTTTTCAATTAAAGCATAAAATAAAAATTTTGAACTATCAAGCTGTCACAACTCAGATATTCAATATTGATTTAACAAATCATCACGGCTAAGTTAACATCTTTATTCAAAATAAAATATTTGATAAATAAATGACTAATTTAAATGCGATATAACGGAAAAAAGTTCATTACAATAATCATTTATGACCAAAAACGATGAAAATTTAAGTTTGGCTCGACAGGGGGCGCCAACTCCTATATATTCTCTATTGCAATAAGAAACTCAAAACTATATGGTTCTTTAGAAAATATTTGTTGATTGATTAGTTTTGTTAATACATGTTACAACACATCAAGTGGTCATATTTAAGATATTCTAGAACATTAAATTAATAAGCTGCGTGGCTAAATTTACTCTTTTCAAAAGCAAAATTATTGATCAGTTACAACTTTTTTTGTTTTTGCACGTCAAAAGAGACAAGAAACGATTTACCAGGACATGAAAAAAAGGGAAAAGAAATTTGGCCCAAACTAATAAAAAAAAGGAAAAAGGGAAAAATCAACTAAGCCCAAAATCAAAAGGAATGATAAACGCAAGAAGCCCCAAAATGATATAGCCCAAATCATCAAAAGAAGCAAAACTGTCAAAACAAAAAAAACCAAAAAAGTAAAATAAAATAAAATAAAGAACAGATCAACTGCAGAAAATAAAAGTGAAAAAAGGAAAAATATTGACAAAAAAAAAAAGACATTTAGAGATTTGGGTTGCCATTTAACGGAAAAAAGAGAGCTGATAGAGGAGTGTTGCAAACAAAGTGAATGAATGTGAAAGCATGGCAGTGGAAGCGTACCAGCAGAACTGCCTCCGGTGATGGTGCGACAGCGGTGGGATGCTATCTAGAGCGGCGGCTGCAGGGTAGGCGACGTGACGGCGCGGCGAGGAAGGCGGAGGCTCTGGCGGCTGCTGGAGACGGGGCGTAGCGGAGAACGGAGTTGCGCGGTGGTCGTGGTGGTCTGCTGCTGACGGTACGGAGGCGATGACTCGGGCGGCGACGCGGTGTGAAGGCGGTGACCCGGAGCGGCGGGATGGCGGACGCATGGTACAAGAGGGGACGCTAGTGCCGCGGTGGTGGGTGGTTTCGCGGTGGCTGTGCGGCGGCACAGCGCAATGAAAGGGGACGGTGAGGGCGGCAAGTTGGCGTGCAGCCAGTCCATCGCTGTGTACAGCGGCTGTGGAGCGATGGAGAGGATGACAAGGTAGCTGATGCGCAGAGCGGTGGTTGACGGCTGAAGAGGGAGGACCACGGTGGTTGGAGCTCCGTTCCCTTTTCTTCGTCCCTTTTTTGGTTTTTCAGTTTGTAGTTTAGGACATGTTGTGGTGCTTGGCTCTTTTTTTGGTGAAAATGATTGTGTTTATGATAATGCTAAGTGATTTTTGTTGTGAGGTTTTTTTGTGTTTGGGGTTGGAGTTGGGTTATGGACGATGGTGAATGAGTTATGGTTGTGTTTGCTGTAGATGTTTTAAAGGTGGTGACGGTTTTTTTTGGCTTAGGAAGAAGATGAAGATAGAAGATAGTAATAGGGAACGAAATACTGATGATTGATGAATGTCGGGGAGGGAAGGAGTTGCTTGCTGTGAATGACACTCCCCTCCCCTTCTCTGATTCTCCTTCTGCTTTTTTGGTGGAGCTCAGTAGTGGCTACTGTTATTTTCTTTTAAAGTGAATGCTCTCCTTCTTCTCTGTAATGCTTCAGACCTCCCATTTTTATTTTTATTTTCCAATCAAAACCTGACTACCAGCTGTTGCCTGTTGAAGATTTGAATCCCTTGATATTTTATTTTACTTCCCATCATTTGTCATTTTTGGATGTTGCTTGAATTGTTTTCTGTCAAGATTCCCTTCAGATTTCCTTTGCTCTATATTTCTTCTGAGCTAATCTGAAAGGAGGAGCTCGATGGGTGCAGAAGAAGTTGCTTCCAGCGCAACGCTGTCCCTTATGTACAGTGCTGTCGATTTCAAAATCTCAAGGGTATGTTTGTTTAAAGTTTTCAATTTTTCAGATTTTATAAAAAAAAATTAAAAATTTTAAAAATTGAAAAAATAAATTGCTTAATTATCTCTTCTTTTTTTCAAAATTCTCTATTTATATATATTGGTGTGCTCTGTTTTTCATTTTTTTTCCTAATATGGGCTGAAAGTGGACGGACCAACTAAAAAACGACTGGTTGGGCTTCAAGAGAAGAAAGGAGAATGCGGGAAGAAATAAAATTGACAAGAAAATCAATGGCTTGAATGAAGATTTGGGTTAACACAAAAAGGCACGGTCGTGACTCATGAAATGGGCTATCTTTTTATCATTTATAGATTTTGAATTTTTTGTGTTTTCGAATTTTTTAAAACCGAAAGATAACCCCCTTTTTTATCCTATCTTTTGGGCTCAAAAGACAAAAAAAACCCTACAAAAGAAGCTTTGATCATTCTTTCTAAACTACAAATGTGCAATTGTTTGTTTTATGGATCGAACAAGATTGGGTTATCACAAGATGATTTGAATAAAATTTACTTTTGTTTTAATTAGTTCATTATCGAGCATGCTTTTTCTTGATCATTTTAATTAATTAAAATTATAAACCAACAGTAATTATTTTACAAATTAAAGAAAAAGTACGTGGTTTTGAATTCTTCATTTAACTTAGAAATACATACACATAAAATGTTTATTTTGTTAAAGTTGTAATCAATGTATTAATTCATCTTTCATTTTGTATTTTGGTTGCAAATACCTTGATTTAATTATTTAATTTCTGATTTTCTGTTTATTTCATAATTGTCATTTTATTGTCTTATTCATATGATCGGCATAAGCCGACAACCATTTTTTGCATTTTTTTTTTTTGTCAGTAATAGATCCTTTTCTTTTAATATTGATACGAGGTCTCCATGACAAAATTATGTCCGGGGATAGATAGATATTCAGTAGTGTCCGATCCCAAAAAATTTAATATCGGAGCCAAAGATAATATCTACTATTATAATATTTGAGAATCATTTTATAAAAATTATTACACATATATTTTATACAGAGTTTTAGAATACATGTGTTATTCATATAGTGATTTAGGACTTATTTTTCTCAATATTTATATCTATAGATTTTTTAACTTAATTTACAACTTAATTATTAATTATTAATAAAATCAAATATTATAATTATTAAAGATTACTTGAATCAATAAAATTTGAATCATTAAGATATATTCATGGGATTAATAATCATTAAAATTATTATCTAAAATTAAAATTAAGAATTATTAAAAATGAAAAAAATATAGAATTAAGAATCATAGAAAAATGGATTAGATATAAATGTATTAGGTGATAAAAATATTAATGGTGCCCGTTACAATAAAAAATCGTGAGATATGGAAAAAAATAAAAAAATTAGAATGTCTTAATCAGATCAATAAAAAATGAGACTATTTACCGAGAATAAAAAAAAGAAAAAAAAATGAAAGTTTCTAAGCCTTACTCTTGACTTTTCCTATTACATGTTGGATAATGAATGTAAATAAGGGATGACTATTACAATCAAATCACCTAGGATAGTCATAAAATTATACCTTCAATAACATTTGAGCTCTTACAAATAATTTCAATAACTTTATATTTTAAAATATTTGAATGAATTTTGTAAAAAAAAATTAATCATACAATTCATGATAATTTTATAATTTAAAAGATTCGAATAAATTTTGAAAAAAAAGTTAGTGTTGAAAAAAAATTTAAAAATTGAAGATTTGAAAAAGAAAAAAAAAATATATGATAGAGATTTATCAGAATCTTATTTCTAATTAGAAATTATTAATTATTAAGATTCCGTATAAAATTTATTGATTGTATAAATCTATCATACTAATTTTTTTAGACTCTTAAATGATTCAGACTCAGATATTACAATCATTAAAGATTATAATTTGCACTAAGAGAGAACTCATGTCAATATAATTACGACATATAATTAAATTAAAAACCACTAATAGTGTCGCATTATGAAGGTAATATAAAAAATTATAAAGAAGACAGGTAGGTCAAATTGTTAACGAATTGCTAATTAATTGATTTTGATACTATTCGTTTGACCCATGCGATGGACGAGAGAAATAATAAAAAATAGTTTGTTGATTATAATAAAAAATAAATAATAATTTATTTATATATATCTTATAGAAAATTGAGTATATAAATTTATCTTAAAAGTAAGTTAATAGTTAAATAAGTAAATAAGTGGATAAAATATAAATATGTCATTCTATTTTATATCTTATATTGAATATCATGTTAATAAGGTTGAAAATATCTTGATAGATAACGTATAACTAATAATAAATATCCTATTTTATGAAAATTTTACACATTTTGAAAGTTAAAATTGTTGAATAAAAAAGAATAAATGGATAATTTTACTATATCATGAGCCATTTATAGAGATGACAATGAGTATTAATGAGAAAAGAGACATGTCCCCTGCCTCCCATCACTGTTTAAAATTTTATCTCTCATCTCCATCCCCATCCTCATCCCTCTTATGGGTCTCTATTCCCCATTTTCTGTTCCCATAGAAATTTTGAATCCCTATGGTATTCAAGGGTTTATTAACAAAATTTCAAAAAGAGAAAAACTTTAAAAATGTTTTATAATTTGAAACATAAATATTCATAATAATAAATACTATTAATGCAACATAATCCAAATTAAAATTAAAAATATATACAAAATGTAAATATAATAAAAATAATCAAAAATTAAAGATGTATTATCCTTATCCTTATCCCGTTTAACAAACGGGGCATAGTATGTACCAATTCTTTTCCCTATCGGGTAATTCCTATAACATTTTCTGCTACTTTATGGATTGATGACTGTCTCCACAAACCAACACGAGTCCTCACTCACACACTTCCTGGGAAAACTTCCCAGCAGGTCACCCATCCTAAAATTGCTCCAAGTCAAGCACGCTTAACTATGATGTCCTTTAGTGATGGGCTACTGAAAAGAAGATGCATCTTGTTGGTATAGGTAATACAAATCAATTCATATAAACTCTTCTTATCTATATAGTCCCATACCCACACAGTCTCAGGATCCCTCTCATTCGAGTGTGTAATTGGTTCATTCATCTACCCCTCCATGTGGAAGTCTACTAGGAACCGCTTCTTATCCGTACCTTCTTGCACTGACAATCACTCCCCCACTTCGTCCCCGAGTGTTACATGCCCACCAGCTTCCATTTGGTTAGTCCCTGAACCACACCATACTGGGAGAGGTGCAGACTCTAATATCATTTGTAACATCTCCTACTGCTTTATAGATTGATAACTGTCCCACAAACTAACATGGATCTTTTCAGCGTGCTTTATCCTCACTCACACGCTTCCTGAAAAAACTTCCCAGGAGGTCACCCATCCCAAAATTGTTCCAAGTCAAGCATGCTTAACGGTGGAATTCTTTAATGATGGGCTACTGAAAAGAAGATGACCTCTTAAAATTGTTCCAAGTGAAGCACGTTTAACTGTGAAGTTCTTTAGTGATGGGCTACCAAAAAGAAGTCGAGTGACCTACTGGGAAGTTTTCCCAGAAAGTGTGTGAGTGAAGACAAAGCACGCTGAAAAGACTCATGTTGGTTTGTGGGGACAGACGTCAATCCATAAAGCAACAGGGGATGTTATAATTCCCGTATGTTCCCATTTTCAATTTTTTTTCATCCCCAGCCATTTTTATTTTTTTAATAAATTAAAATATTTAATTTAAAAATATAAAAATATATTTCTAATTAATAAAAATAATATATAAACTTAATTTATATGATTTTAATTACACGTTCTTTCCTTGTACATCCTTTTAATAAATTAAAATATCAATTTTAAAATATATGTTATAATTAATGTGTAATAATTAGTAAAAAATTATTTATAATTCCAATTTATATAATCTCAATTATTAGAGTAGTATATCAATTATAATTTTTTTCAATAAAAATAATATAATTATTTACTTATAAAAATTAATAAATATTTAATATCATTATCAAAAATGTGTAAATTATAGAATTGATTTTTTAAATATTTTAGTGTTAAAAAATTGAAGGTATTTTTTTTTCAAAAAATTAGTATGAAAAAATTATGGAATTGATAGATTAGAAAGTTTAAATTGTAAAAAATTAAATAAAATATAGTAATACATATAGATAGATAATTTTTTTTATTATGATTTTCAAAAGTTCTACATTTGAAATTAGAAAATTTTTTCTAATCTCATCTTTATTTAGAATTTTGCCTCCATTCTCATGCATAGCCCAGTCACGGGTTCCTATTTTTCATTTCACATAGAGATTTGAATCTCTACTAATATTTATAGATTTATTAAAAAATTTTAAAAAAATTTTAAACTTCAAAATATAAATATCTATAATAACAAATACTACTAATGTAACATAATTATAATAGGTTTGTTATCGTTAATATTATAATTATATATAAAAAAATTTTATGGTATAATATATTGAATTAGAATTTTGTTTATGTTTTTTTATTTTTTATATTGATTTTGTTAATGGTAGAGAGATATGAAGGTATGCTTAAAAAAAAATTGATAATTAGAAGGTACATTAAATTCAAAAACTTACTTTAAGTGTTAAGATTATAAAAAGGGTGGGGTATAATTTTTCTATAAATAATACATAAAAATTTTTTTATATAATGAGTCTTAAATATTAGTATTATAATGTGTCTTAAATATTTGATTAAGAATAAATTTGGTATAAATTGAATTTTAAATTATTATCATATCAAAATCAATCAATTAGCAATTCGTTAACAATTTGACCTACCCGTTTTCTTTTAAAAAAATATGTTAATTTTAAAACTTATTTATTTTGAAAATATTTTCTTTATAATTTTTTATATTACTTTTATAATATAAGACTATTAATGGTTCTTAATTTAATTATAGATCATAATTATATTAACATGAGTTCTCTCTTAGTGAAAATTATAATATTTAATGAATGTAATATTTAATTCTTTAATGATTGTAATATCTAATTTTATTTCATATAAAAATAATTAATAAATAAATTATAAATTAAGTTTAAGAAAATCTTTAGACATAAAGATTGAGAAAAGTAAGATTAATTTATCATTTCAACATCACAATAATTAAAGATATTTAATTAATGTAATGCAATCCTATTATTAAATACGGATGATTATCAATGATATGCTAATAATATGTGATAATTACAATTTTATTTTTTTCAAAAAAATTAATGAATAACTTCTTAAAAGATGTGGACCCTAAAACATTTTCATTGCCATATGTGTAAAAATTTCCCTCAAACGACTTTGAAATATTAGTATTATAGATGATAATAATTCAAAATTCAATTTCTACCAAATTTATTCTTAACGAAGTTATTATAATTGTGTTGCATTAGTAGTATTTGTTATTATAGATATTTATATTTTGAAGTTCAAAGTATTTTTAAAATTTTTTCTTTTTAAAATTTTTTAATAAACCCGTACATATTAATAAAGATTCAAATATACATGTGAAATAATAAATGGGGACCTGTGAACTATGAAGTACGGGGTGGTGGCAGCTCACCTTTTCTTTTAACTACATGGTCAGGGGTTCGATCCCCATTCATAGGAATGGAGTGTATTTTATGGCCAGCCATTTGCCTCTTCGGGAGAGCCCTTATGGCGAGAGGATTAGTCACTGTTATCGATGGCGGATACCCTGATCTCAATCAAAAAATGGGGACCTGTGACAAGGATGTAGATGAGAATTGAGGCAAAATTTCAAATGAAGACAGGATTAGGGAAAAATTTTCCAACTTCAAATCTAAAACTTTTGAAAATCATAATAAAAAAAATTATCTATCGACCTATATCGCTATAAAAGTTTTCTAATTTTTTACAACTTAAACATTCCAATTTATCAATTCTATAATTTTTTATACTAATTTTTTTGAAAAAAATACCTTTAATCTTTTAACACCAAAATATTTTTTAAAAATCAATTGTACAATTTACACTTCTTTGATAATGATATTAAATATTTATTAATTTTTAAAAAGTAAATAGTTATATTAATTTTTATTAAAAATAATATTATAATTGATATAGTACTCTAATAATTGAGATTATATAAATTAGAATTATAAATAATGTTTTACTAATTATTACACATTAATTATAATATGTTTTTTAAAATTGATATTTTAATTTATTTAAAGGATATACAAGGAAATGGTGTGTAATTAAAATCATATAAATTAAATTTATATATTATTTTTATTAATTATGAAATATATTTTTATAAATTAAATATTTTAATTTACTAAAAAGATATAAACAGCTAGGGACAATAAAAATATTGAAAATTGGTACAAGCTGGAATTACACAATGAGGAAAGGAATTAGGATATATTTAGTCTTCATAAGAATAATCGATGGAGCTAAGTCTCCGTTGTTAAATGAGATAGGGATGGGGATAGTACACCATTTTTTTAATTATTTTTATTATATTTACATTATGTGTATATTTTTATTTTTAATTTAGATTATATTGCATTAATAGTGTTTATTATTATGGATATTTATGTTTCAAATTGTAAAATATTTTTAAAGTTTTTCTCTTTCTGAAATTTGTTAATAAACTCCTGAATACTATAAGGATTTAAAATCTTCACGGTAAATGAGAAATGAGAAATGGTTATGTGTAAGGGAGATAGGGATATGAATAAAAGATAAAATTCTAAATGACAATAGGAGGAGTATGACATGTCTCCCTTTTCATGGATACTCATTGTCATCCCCATAAATAACTCATGATATAGTAAAATCATCCGCTTATTCTGTTTATTCAATAATTTTAACTTTTAAAATGTACAAAATTTTCATGAAATAGACTCTTTATTGTTAGTTATAGGTCATCTATTGAGATATTTTTAACCTTATAAACATGATATTTAATATAAAATATAAAATAGAATAATATATTTACATTTTATCCACTTATTTAATTATTTAACTATTAACTTATTTTTAAATAAATTTATATTCTCAATTTTCTATAGATATATTTAAATAAATTATTATTTATTTTTTATAATAATCAACAAACCATTTTCCATTATCTCCTCCTGCATCGTAATCCAGTGATTCAAGTATTCCTTCCATTCACTTATAAGTGTCTCATAGGAAATTAGTAAAAACTTGGTACATTAAAAAATTAATATACTTGGATCCAATTTAGTTTTGGGTATATTGAATTTTTAATGTACTAAATTGTTATTGATTTTTTAGGAGATAGAATTGGATTCAGATACACCAATCTATAATCTATCTATAATACTAATATTTCAAAGTCGTTTAAGGGAAAGTTTTACACGTGTTGCAATGAGAGTGTTTTAGGGCCCACATATTTTAAGAATTTATTCATTAATTTTTTTGAAAAAAATAAAACCACAATTATTACATATTATTAGCATATCATTGATAATCATCCGTATTTAATAATAAGATTGCATTACATTAATTAAATATCTTTAATTATTGCAATACTGAAATCATGAATTATATTGATAAATTAATTTCACATATAAAATTTTCATATTTGATGCGGGTGGTGATTTTCTTTTGAATACTATTATAATAAATTTATGAAATTAAGTTTATAAATTATAAAAAAAATACAAAATATATGCTCTGGATTATATCATTTACCTTTGTTTTATTAAAAATAAGATTATGATGAATTTAATTATTTAAAGGTAGAATATTGTTTCATGTCATGAGTGATGACGTTATCTGATTATATGTATAGATTAATTTAATAATTTGAAGATAAAAAATATGCCAATTCAATAAAAAAAATTTATATATGTACGCAGGTGAAAATGAAAATCCTGGGATCACCTAGGATGGCCATAAAATTATACCTTCAATAACCTCTAAGCTCTTACAAATAATTTTGATAATTTTATATTTTAAAATATTTGAATAAATTTTTTTAAAAAATTAATTATACAATTCATAACAATTTTGATAATTTTATACTTAAAAAGATTTGAATAAATTTTGAAAGAAAAAGTTAGTGTTGAAAAAAATTTTAAAAATTGGAGAAGATTTTTTTTTAAAAAAAAAGATAGAGATTTATCAGAATCTTATTTATAATTAGAAATTATTAATGATTAAGATTCGATATAAAATTTATTGATTGTATAAATCTACGATACTTATTTCAAACTCACTTCATGAAAGCTATTACACATGTCATTCATACAGTAATATAGACCTCACTCTTCTCAATCTTTATGTCTAAAGATTTTTTTAAACTTAATTTATAATTTACTTATTAATTATTTTTCATATGAAATAAAATTAGATATTACAATCATTAAAGAATCAGATAATACACTCATTAAATATTATAATTTGCACTAAGAGAACCTATGTTAATATAATTATGATCTATAATCAAATTAAGAACCATTAATAGCTTCACATTACGAAGGTAATATAAAATTTGTAAGGAAAATATTTTAAAAAAGAATAAACTTTAAAATCAACACATTTTTTTAAAGAAAATGGGCAGGTCAAATTGTTAGCGAATTATTAATTGATTAAATTTAATATAATAATAATTTAAAATTCAATTTATACTAAATTTATTCTTAATCAAATATGATAATAATTGATATAATACTAATATTTAAGACTTATTACATAAAAAGTCTTCCATGTGTTATTTACAGAAAAATTATACCCCACCTTTTTTATAATCTTAACACTTAAAGTAAGTTTTTGAATTTAATTTATTTTGTAATTATTAATTATTTTTTCAATCATATCTTCATATTTCTCTACCATTAACAAAATCAATATAAAAAATAAAAAATAGCATAAACAAAATTATAATTCAATATATTATAACATAAAAATTATATATATAATTATAGTATTAACGATAACAAAACTATTATAATTGTGTTGCATTATTAGTATTTGTTATTATAGATATTTATGTTTTGAAGTTCAAAGTATTTTTAAAATTTTATATTTTTAATTTTTTTTAATAAACCCATAAATATCAATAGAGATTCAAATTTCTATATGAAATGAAAAAAGGAACCCGTGACTGGGATGTGCATAAGAATATCTATCTACATGTATTACTCTATTCTGTTTAATTTTTTACAACTTAAACATTCTAATCTATTAATTCCATAATTTTTTCATACTAATTTTTTTTAAAAAAATACCTTCAATTTTTTAACACTAAAATATTTTAAAAAATCAATTCTATAATTGACACTTCTTTAATAATGATATTAAATATTTATTAATTTTTAAAAAGTAAATGATTATATTATTTTTATTAAAAAAATTATAATTTATATATTAATCTAATAATTGAGATTATATAAATTAGAATTATAAATGATTTTTTACTAATTGTTACACATTAATTATAACATATATTTTAAAACTGATATTTTAATTTATTAAAAAGATGTATAATTAAAAGACATGTAATTGAAATCATATCAATTAAATTTATGTATTATTTTTATTAATCAGAAAATATATTTAATATTTTCAAATTAAATATTTAATTTATTAAAAAGATATAAACGGCTAAGGATGATAACAAAATTAAAAATATGTACACACCTGAATTACCCAATGGGGAAAGGAATTAGCACATATTTCACCTTTGTAGGGATTATCTATGAAGATTAAGCCCCCGTTTATTAAACGGGATAAAGACAAAGATAAGATATCTTTATTTTTTAATTATTTTTATTAGATTTGTATTATATATATTTTTTAATTTTAATTTGGATTATATTGCATTAATAGTATTTATTATTATATATATTTATGCTTCAAATTGTAAAATATTTTTAAATTTTTTCTATTTTTGAAATTTATTAATAAACTCTTAAATACCATAGGCGTTTAAAATTCCCACAAGAAATGAGAAATGGGAATGGGGACCCATAAAGGGGATGGGGATGAGAGATAAAATTTTAAACAGTGACGGGAGGCGTAGGGCATGTCCATTTTTTCATAGATACTCATTATTATCCCTATAAATGGCTCATGATATAGTAAAATTATTTATTTATTCTCTTTTTTTATTTAACAATTTCAACTTTTGAAATGTGTAAAATTTTAATAAAATAATCTCTTTATTGTCAGTTATACATAATCTATCAAAATATTTTCAACCTTATAAATATGATATTCAATATAAGATATAAAATAGAATAACACATTTATATTTTATTCATTTATTTAATTATTTAACTATTAACTTATTTTTAAGATAAATTTATATACTCAATTTTTTATAAAATATATATATAAATAAATTATTATTTATTTTTTATAATAATTAATAAACTATTCTTTATTATTTTCGGACCGCACGAGCCAAACGACTAATTCTTTAATATGTTAAGTTTTTACTGTTTTTCGACACTTATAAATTGAATGGAGGTAGCACTTCATTATGGCAAAACCCAATTCCAAAACTTGAGGACTGTGCTGCAGTACCCTAAATTTATGGCTTTGCTGACAGGTGTCAGCATGCCATCAAAATGAATTCCCGTCGATGATACGCTGGTTGATAACATTGAAGACAAAATGCGGTGCAAAGGCAGTAATTGAATGCAGATGCAAAGCAATAAATTATACTGCTAACGTGTAAACGCTGACTGGGAATAGTAATGACACCAAAAGAATGGGTTGTTGAAACAGTGTGAGGAAGCTGCACAGGAGGGAAGCCAGCTCCAAGCGAGAAGTCATTGCAATGACACAAAAATCCAAATTCTAAAAAATGACAAAATCATAGCATGTCACCGAGAATTTATTGCAATGACACCAAAATTCAACTATTAATAAATGACAAAATCTTATCACACCACCGAGAATTCATTGCAATTAGGTTGCACCCGTCCTGAGGACCCCCTTTTTTTTGACGTGGAGATAATTTTCTTTTGTATCAACGATTAATCATTATTAAATTTTTTAGGACTGAAAAGATCACTATTAGATTTAAATATTTATATTTATTAATTATTAGTTTTAATTTGAAAATATAACCTAATATTTAGAATAGTTACTCCTATTTATCTATTGACACTTTATTTTTATTGTCTCCACTTTCACTATTTTTAAATTGTCCTTAAAATTTATTTTAATAGTTAGTATTTTATTTTTAACACTAAATTAAAAATTTATATTAAAATTTCAATCATTTATTGTTATTTTTAATTTATGAAATTTCTAAATATTTTTAATTAAAAATTATCTTATATTTATAATATATTGCTATTATAATATTTTAAACTTATATTTAATACTTATACTATTTAATAATTGTACTAATACACAATCTATAATATTAATATTTTAAATTTCTACAAGAAAATTTTTTACAGGTGTCGATTTTAGAGCAATTTAGGACCCATAATTTTTATTTAGAATTTGAATCCTCAATCTATATTTATTACACTTAATTAATAAATACCAATCACATCGATCATAATCAATTATTAATTATGAGATATTAATTATAAATTATAATCTCACTTCCACTTTATAACCCAATTTCAAAATCAATCACCAGATACTGCAATATCAATTTGCAAATTTGTTGTTGTTGGTTGATTTTGTAAATTTTTATTCTATATTTTAGATTTATGAAATAGTCTTTTTTTATTTTGATATATTTCAAATTATTTTTTATGATTATATTATTTGGCTTATTTATCAAAAAATTATTTAGTTTAATATATAGTCATGGTTTTTTTCAAATGTATCATAATTCTATACGGAACGCATAATTTATATATTAACAATGAATACATAATTTGAAATTAAATTATCAATATATAATTATTAATTTATAATTAAAGTAATCTATTACAATGATGTCAATCATAAATAATAGATAAATATTTTAAAATTATATATTGTATTTGAAAACATGCCTATCAAGAGAAATAAATTAAAATCTTTTGTAATTAATTCAATACTAATTTAAATAATTTAATTTAAACTTTGAAATATATTTTTTTAATTTTAAAAATATAAAATATTTACTATGATATATTTATTTTGAGTTGAATTTAGAGAATTTTCTTTATTTGATCATTGAGTATTTTTTTATAAACTCACATATACTTTATTATTATTTAATTTTAATAAGAAAATTTCAAGTATGAAGGTTATTCGCTTATTTTAAATGAGATTCATGAGATTTTTTAGGGTTTTTAATATAGTTTAAATATAATATTCTTTTTGTTTTGTTATACTCAAATTATATTTAAATATAGTAATTAGCTGAATATCTATATAAAACATCTTTTTATATTAACAATGTATTAAAATTAAATCCTTGAAATCATATATTATAAAAATTAATGAGATATATATATATATATATATATATATATATATATATATATTAACCATAATCTATGTTAGTTTTGGAAAAACCCATGAATTTAGAGAAAAAATATCAAATCAATATTATTGAGACAATGTTAAATTTGTGCTATCATTGACATAGTAGTTACATTAATGTAAAATTATTTTATTAATTAAAATCATAGGAAATATTATCATAGTCAATAAATTATAACTAAAAGTTTAATATTACAAATTAACACATAAATATGATCAATCAGTCATTCTCTAATTAATCAATCACTCTCAAATTTAAATTAAAATTACATATTATTTTATTTTTACATGTCAGATTTAATTACTATGATATATAATTTATTAAAAATTATTTTAATATATAAAGTTTCCCACATTATACTGTAATACTATTGATAATAAAAATATAATAATACATGCTATACTATATTAGTTTTGATATTTTAATAAAAATAATATCATAGTTAACGTATTTTCGAATGATGTAATAAAATCTATAATCTATCTATAATACTAATGATTAAAATTCATTACATAGATAGTTTTCTATGTATCATTCATAGAGAAAATTATGCCCTACTATTTTTATAATCTTAATATTCAAAGTTTCTTTTTTTAGATTTAATTTACCTTCTAATTATTAATATGTATAGGGATTTAGATCCCTACAAGGAATGAGGAAGGGCACCAATGACAATGATAAGGATGGGGGATGAGAGACAAAATTGTGAATGGCGACGGAAGTATGGGACATGTCCTATCTGTCATAAATACCCCTTGCATCCTTATAAACGGCTCATAATATTATAAAATTATCCACTTATTTTTTTTCATTATTTAACAATTTTAACTTTTAAAATGTGTAAAATTTTTATAAAATTAGTTCTTTATTGTTATAGGTCATCTATCGAGATCTTTATTGTTATATTTTGTCAATTTATTTAATTATTTAACTATTAAATTATTTTTAAAATAAATTTATATACTCAATTTTCTGTAAAATATATTTAACTAAATAATTTATTTTCGATAATAGTCAACAAACTATTTTTATTATCGCCCTATCCATTGCACGGGTCAAACGATTTGTATTAGTATAGAAAGAAGTGGAATACTTTGTATCTTATCATTTTGTTTCATTTAAAACTATTATAGAAGCAAATTCAATCAAATAAAAAGGATAAAAAAAAATACTAAAACTATATAATTATTATAAAATTTTAAAATTTTTGTGGGACACTGTCCCTCACCCTTCAACATATAGATTTGCCCTTGTACTAAGACATATAGGAGTGTCATGAACTATTATCTCTCTCGATGATAATAGAAGCTAAGCTTTAATATCATATATTAATTAGGTTTAAATATCGTTTTGCCTCGGAAAAATTACTGTGTTTTGATTTTGGTCCTAATTTTTTTTTTATTTGGATTAGGTCTAAAACCTTTTCAGTTTAGTATACGAAATTAGTTTGTCTATATTAAATGATAAGTGGGGTAATGAAAAATCAAGTTATATAACCTTATATGGCACTCACTAGTCATACATAGCGTTTTATGACCATATGTGGCAATCCTATTGTAAAATGAGTTATTATCCTATAAGATGTGTTAATAGATTGAGTCTAATAAATTATTGAATACGAATTTTGACATATATGATCATGATATGTCATATATGACTATTGTCTATCATACGAGGGATATGTGGCTTTTTGCCACTTGGCTGAGTATCTAACACAGACAGACTAACTTCAAGAACTTAAACTAGAAAGTTCTATAAATGTTTGGACTAAAATTAGATAAAAAAATTTTAGGGATCATAATCAAAATTTATTTATATTTTGTAGATTAAAAAGATATTTAACTGTGTTAATTATCTTTTTGAAAAATTTAAAGGGTAGAATGAGAATATACGGATAATTTTATATAAAAATTTATTTTTGTTATTGTAAGTTATTACAAAAGGAGGTGTTTATGACAGCATCTTACACAAATACCAAAATGTATATTCGGAGGAAACCGCTTTCTTAGTAATTACATTACAATCAGGACAAGAAGCTTTAACCATTAATTTTCACCTTTGGTGAAAAATCCTTTAGACCAAACTTCATCCATAAACCTATACATAGGCATAATAGACATGTGGGGATTTGAATACTGGATTTGGACACCAAAGTCCATGTATAGTGGAGTAAGAAATTTTAAAGGAGGCTGGTCAAACTAATTAATATAAATAATAAAAAATAAATAATTTAAAGAATAAAATAAATTATTATATATATTTTTTATCTAAATTATTAATTAAAATTTATTTTATTATCTATTCTCTTTTTTTTTAATAAATAAATAAATAGTTTTCTTTGTGGGTATCTCTAAGTCTCAACCTAAAAAATTTTTGATTAATATAGTCCATCATTTTCGAAATATTTGTCCTTCTGAAGATAAAGCCATCTTTCAAAAACATCTTTCAATTTCATATTTCATTGAAGTGGATTTTTTTTACTCTAATAATATTTCTGAGTAATTAATGACTATTAGTGTTACTTTTTATTTTCAACCATTTGATTTGCTCCATAATCAATAATAATTAGGATATATTAGTACATATACTATTATTTTGTATAAGAATACTCTATTACTATATTATTTATTACCTTTTTTAGTACTCGTGTTTATCCAAATTTGACAGATATTGAAGAAGAGATAGAGTATAATAGATAAATTAACTAGTAAATAGTGATTCTTAAAATTAAGTGGATCTAACTCAAATACTCTGCCCAAAAAATTAGCTTATGGGATAATAGTTGTCTAAAACTTATAAAGATTATCTAGATCTTATCTTTAGACGATGTGAGACTGTAATAGTAACTTCATTAAGTGAATCAAAGAAAGTTAATACGAGAAAAATCTTAAAAAATATATTCTAAAAATATTTATATATTTCATATTTTTATTCCATAAATATCACTATATTAAGATATTTTTATTATTTATTAGGTATATTATACGTAGAAATAAGTGATTTTAATTTTTTAAAGAGAATATAATATAAAAAATATATATAGTTTTTATGTAAAATTTGGGGGTACCGTGGCACGTGGTGGTCCCGCTCTGTCCGCATCTGATGCATACATTCAATCTTGTCTGTTCGCCCGTGATGTTTTCTGCTTCTGAAAATGAAATGAGCTATTCTTTCTCTCCTGGTGTTTATTCGTTTTAAGACTTCTCACATTTTAGTTCTATTGTCTTTTTTACAGTGTGCTTTTTATTTGTTATTTTTTAAAATGAATTTAAAGCATTTTCAACCTGCACATTCCTTGCATATACTTGTTTTTTTTCTTTCTTTCGAGAGCAATCTCTCCATCGAAAACAAAAGATCTAGGATTTTTTTTCTTCCTAAAAAGAATCATTCAATCATTAAGTGGAGGGAGTCTTCTATTATGAAGTAAATATACACAATAGGTGGATGGTTGGCACAACTGAGCCAAGGGAAGGACTTCAATAGTACATGTAGGAGAAAAATAACGCTATAAAATAAATTTATTTTCCTTCTTTATGCTATTAGAGAATTAAGCACACTGTAGGAGAATTCAACTTGTTTTTGGTAAAAAAAACAAAAAAAACTCTTTGATTATGGGAAAAAAAATAGAGGTACCTTGTCATTCTACACTGAAAGATAGTTGATTTCGTATAGGAATAATATTAAGTGTATAACCTGTTATACAATAATATTATAACAATACTCATAATACTATTTTGTTTTTTAGTGAAAATGGGTATTGATGTACTAAAAGATAAAATAATATTGTGAATGTTATTGTAATATTATTGTACAAAAAAGTTGTATATGTAACACCACTCTTCCTATAGTAAGCTAATATGAGTTAGTGTTCTTACCTAGAAATGCGGTAAAGAAAACACTCAATAGCCCGACAAATGCACCGAATTGATTGACGTGTTAACTTTTCTTTGAATTTTAATTTTTTCCCCATTTATCATGTATTGGTTGTTTTTCCCCTTCCAATAAATATTTGACAACTCAGTCGGGCACAAACAAATCGGTCATTTGACTCGGGTTATGTAGCAATGCTCATGCGTTAAGGGCATAGGTTTCTTTAACCGTTCGTGAGAGCTGAGGTGAGGTACCTACAAAGACACTTTGATGCTCAAATCAGTGAATAAATGAGGCATAGAGTGGTAAAAGAGTAGTATATATTGAAGTTATGATACCTGGGGACATTAAACCCCTTATGTAATAAGAGGTGATGCCGTGATAAGTTAGGAGATAATCTTCCTTGAATATGAGAGATATTCCTAGGATTTAGTAGAGATTAAATATATTCTATATTTTTAGGAGATATGATATAATACAGAAGATATGATAGGATAATAGGGGATTTCGTGAGCTAATAGGGATCTCATATAATTAGTTAGTCAATTTGGGAGATATTCTAGGTTAAATAGGTACAGGATCCATAGGGGAATTCCGTGTACATGGTTGACCTATGGGGCCCTATGTTCAAGCTCCCTAAGGATTGGCCAAGGTTCATGGTCTATATTTCTAGTCCAGTATTACATTGCCTCCGAGCATGGTCTAGTGCTGAGGTGTCATTGTTGAGGTATTTCTGTCGAGGATAATGTGCTAAGCTCGAATGAGTTAACTTGTTATGCACAGCTCAGTGCACCTTTTCAGTTGTTGCAGTGACAATTATGAAGGAATGTGTTAAGACACGTGTTGCGTCCAAAGTGGAGGGAAATCACATTGAGTGGTGATCCTAGGTCAAATGCAGACCGTCAGAGTGACTAGCCCCCGACAGTTTGATGAGGTAGACGATTTAGATCTCTTGGTATTGGTCATAGGCTGGGTGATGAGTGCTGAGGACTATTGATTGAGCTTGAGTTGCTTAATTGCATAAGCACGGTCGTGGGTTTTTTTTTTTGGCTGTTGTAAGCTGTTAGATCAAAGTGATGAGCCCCTAGCCGTTGATTAGAGAGGTTGTCTGTTTTGCAATAGTGTTCATGTTGCTCTCTTTGCCTGAAGCAATTTCTTGGTCCATTTCAAATGCTCTTGTAGCTGTTTGAGGGCGACTTGAATGAGTCAAGGCTTGAGCTTGTACTAATTGGGATGAGCTATTGGTTTATGGATTTAGTCTGATTTGTGTAGATCTTAAGTTTAGTAATTGGCTACGAACTGTGTATTGAGTCCATAGAGATATCTCAGATGTGTTCCTTTGGATACAAAGCAATACAAGTCATGGATGTTCACATGGTGTGTGTTGGATGACTGTTTTGTCATGTGGCACATTCTTGCTTACGTTAATGGGTGATTAAAGCCCTTGGTTCATCGATTGCTCCAAGGTCTTTGGTAGTAGGTTGGGAGTAGATTCTTAAGCTCTTTTTTCTTTTCATTTGTGAGCTTGAAGATTGTGTCATGGTTCTCTCAGTTGACAAGATTTACCAATTTAAGTCTTAAATTAAGCCCCTATCATTGAATTCGGTCGGGGATGACGAATTGTCTAGTTCAGATGTCAAGTATGCTTCTGTGATGCCTTGGGTACACATGTCTATAAGTGAGTTTCGTATGGCCTTAGGGTCTCTTGGACCGACCAGCTTTACCGGAAAGGCCCTGGATGCGAAAATCATGTTGCAATTGAAGTTCTGTAGAATTTATGTAGAATAGGCTTGCTGCAGCGAGTAGGCGAGCCAAGCAGTGCCTTAGGCATCAGCCAGACTTGCTACAACAAGTGGGCTCGATGTCAATACAGTAGAAAATGATGTAGTTTTACTTATTAATAGCCCCACCCCTATATATACTCGTCTAACCAGATTTTTGGGGAAAAATTCAAGAACCCTAACCCTAAACCTTCTTTCCTCCCTCCCACTCTTATCCTCTTCCAATCTTAACTCATCCAAGCTCCAGGATACGAGTTTATCTATGGTTTATGCTTCCTTTCTCTCCTTCCTTCCATGTTCTAGAGTTCAGGTATTATAGTTTCTCATTATTGTCAAGTGGGGAGGTGCTCCTCCTATATTCTTGGAATTAGTTTAGAATTATTCTAGAGTTGTTAGAGAATATTCATGTGTCTTTGTTTCTCTATGGCAGTTGTTGGTACCACTCCAAGCTTCCGAGGTCAAGTTGGTGGTGGCCATATATTCTTGACTTGAAACAATAAGTGAGTTCAAACTTATGACCTTATTTTCAGTCATTATAAGCATGTTTTATGTATTTTGTTTGTTGAACACGAATTTAGAGATGATAATATGTATAGAATATGATTTTTATATGTTATGACAAGTTAGCAAAGACTATGATTTTGACTATAGCATGGAAAATGTTTTTGGAAAAAGCCATGGGACCATGATTGATACAAATTGTGTTATGGAAATGTTTTATATGCTCAAGTTTAAGAGATTTATTGAAAACATATGATTTAACAATGTTTACTAAGGTTGTTGAAGGTGCTTTGGGGATTTATGATATTGCCACGTTGTTAAGAGATTTTAGAAAGTTTTTAGAATATCAAGCTTTATATGGATAAATATAGAGCAGAGTATGATTTAGCTTTTGAATACATATGTTATTAAGGTTTCAAAGTTTCATGATTTTAAACCCTATTGTTTTACAATATGATACTAGTGTTTTCAAGTTAGGAAAATATGCTAGACTTTGAGAAATGAGGTTTTAGAGTTTCAGCTTTATGGTACTAAGAAGTATGGATTTCAGTATAATTCATAGCAATTGCCAGATACATATTTTGTGAGCTTGAAATGGGAATGCCTACAAGCGGGTGATTCCCTTGGGCACAATTTTCACAGCCACAATTATACTAAAATCAGATTATTAGAGTTATATGAATCCAGAGCCTTCAGATTGCTAAGAGATTTCAGATTTAAATGGATTTTGTCAAACTAGTTTAGATCGTAGCTAAAGAGAAATAGATAGTGAGTTAACAACTGCAAAAATGATCGTTGACCTTGGTATCAAATCGCCCTTAGGAGAAATTCCACAGAGCAGAGATGGAACTTAGTTAAGTGTCCAAATTTTGGGACCTTGTAAGCTACCCACAAAGAATAGAGAAACCTTGGGACCTTGTTAGGTACCCTTTGTTGTTACATTGGGGACAACAATACATAATGCCCAGACATCACAAGGTAGTATAAGAGCAAAATGGGGACAGTGATACGAAACGTCCACGATCCTTGGGAGCTTTCACATGTGAATACTGGCGAAGCATGGCTCTCCGCCCAAGGGCTCATATTGGGGATGGCGATACGTAACACTCAGATATGAATGCTCTAAGGGGTACTCGTTGTTGCCATATTGATTCCTCGTTTGATTGTGAATTTAGATATGCCCTGCTACGAACTATGAACTCAAAAATGTTTTTCCTTTATACCTATGTATGTAGATATCAAATGGCTTTATGTTGCTGCATGTATATTGTATTATGTATATCTTTGGTTATCTCATGTGGATGGTGGATGATGGGTTAAAATTCATCACTGAGTCTGTTGACTCACCCCTCTTTCTTCTTCCTTATAGTTTTAGGAACAGACTTCAATCAGTCATTGGTCTAGTAGCCGCAGTTGTTCTTTGGTGAGCTTTACATTGTTATAAGGCTTAGATTAGGCTTATGTTAGAATTAGAGTGCTGCAGTAGCTTTACAGGTAGGCTCTAAGCCATGTATTTATTTTTAGACTATGCACTTATTTTAGAGTTATGAACACTTTCGCTGGATCTAAGATTTTAAACCTTGTTTCAAGAATATGTAATGTAAGCAGAATTTATATAATGAGCTAGAAAGGTGCTCATAATTCAGTTTTGAAGCATTAACCGGGTTTTCAGATTTAAGATTAATATTATGTGGTGAAACAATTTATGACTTCATAATCACAACGAATTGGTTAAGATGTTTTCAGAGCTTGATTATTAAACACTTTCAGTTTTATGAATTTAAATATTATGTTTTAAATAGAGAAATGGTTGTTGATTTAGAAGATCATATTTTAAGTATGATATTATGCTATATTATGCATTTAGAGAGACACGTCACCTAGAAGACTTACGTGAGGATGAGATTCCTTACACGTCAGTCATGTACCCAAGTCGGATCGTGACAACTTCATTAGAACTTGGCCAGGAACAACAAAGTGCATGGCCGGGGCATCAGCTCATAGCTTATGTTGAAACTTGACTATAAACGGTGGAGTGCCTGATTGGGTTGTTGACATAGGGCCTAGCTAGAAACTCAGCCGAGAATGGCCGAGCGCTTAGTTGGGAATACCAACTCAGGACTTTTTATTCCAAGATTAATATCTGAGCCCTTTGTTGTTTAAACTTGTTAGCTTTCGTCATGGGATTATGCCATGGGAAGAGAGATTACTTCCATGCCTACCAATATTTTGGAGAAATCGAGAATGGAGTGGTCGATAATAGTATAGTTTTGGTGCTTATGTTTAGTTGATTGTCAACTTGGTCTTTGGGTTCTTGTGTCTCCATCTTTATGGTGATTCGTCTAGTTGAGTTGTTGACTTAGGAATTCGACGAGAGCCATAGAGTTTTGAGTTGGATTGCCGATTAAGGAGATGATTAGGGTTCTCACAGAATATGCGAGATGCCTACTCGGGTCGCTAGCTTAGGTCTTTAGGGGTCTGCCGAAAATGATGTGATACGTAGTTGCGATTGCAGCTCTGGATTTATGAAACTTGAGGTGCCTAGTCGTACGTGGACTTACGGCTTGGTGATCTATTCGGATTCCTGGCTGAGTTGTGGACTTAGGATCCATATCTTGAGTTCATCCGAATGCAGCGGAGTATCAGTCGACTTATTGGCCTTTGGTTCAGTTGATACTTGACCAGAAATGGCAGAGCACCTAGTCAGTTTTTTGACTTAGGGGTTTTGGATGGTGTTTAGTTGGTAGGCATTTGGAGCCCCAATCTTGGGATGTTTATAGCTTTGGAGTACTTTGTTTTGGAGATCCTTGTGGGAAAGCATCCAGCTGATCTCATCACTTCGTTGTTGTTATCATCAACGGCATCAATGACTTATCGTTTGCGATTGGTTGATGTTATAGACCAAAGGCCTCCTCATCCTGAGAATTCAGTTGCTGGGGGTATCATCTTGATTGCAAAGTTGGCACTTAGTTGTTTGAGGGAAAGTCCACATTCTCGCCCAACCATGGATCAAGTATCTAAAGAGCTCATGATGGGAAAGTCCCCATTAGCAGACCAGTATCCTACAATCAGATTTGGACCTCCACTGAATATTTACTTAATAGTATTTTTAATCGTATGCTTGTTTACTCTGTCATTGTATATTGTATACATACTACGTAAAAGTTGCTTTCTTTGATCTTGTTTTCACCAGCAGAGAGTAGCTAGGATTTTGATACGGGTCATCCAGAGTTGTAGGTGACCCGTAGTAAAGTGTGTTGCGTCAGCATGCTATGCAAAGTTACTGTTTTGAATAAAAGTTGAGCACAGTCATTATTAAGTATTAACTTTTTCAATTAGTTCGGATGGAAAAGTACTTTTTGATATACAGTAGTTGCGAAAAGAATAACAATATTATAAGTGGACTCAGTTATTGATTTGGTCCGAGAAAACGCGGGAAAAATACATACTCTTGCTAAAGAAAGTGAAAGTTGGTATCTAACTACTTTATTAATGTCGCATTTATATGCTATGATGGAATATTACTTTAGGATTTAGCCCACGAATTGTGACATGCGCATGCTAGATAACTTGAAAAACTAAGAGTGCCTAGTTAAAGAAAATAATTTTTAGCGTTTGCATTTCCTGTTTTTAGTTGACTTCCTGATTTCAGAATTTTGTGATATACACCAATCAACTATGCTATACAGCACAACTGCTCTTAATCAATCATTGATGAATAATAATGTATAAAAATATGTAATAGTACCGTAGCAAAATATGAAACTCTCAGCCTCTACTTGGAAAGAGAATGAACAAACTAACTAAACTAGCAAATTAATTAAATATAGCATTGTGGGATAGTAATAATTACACTAGAATCGCGGTGAGCCCTCAATTTCAATTTAATAATAATAATAAATTACATACAGAAACCATGATGGGGTGTGGTTATTTCAGTTCAGCTTCAGAATATTTTTAAAGGAAATCATTTTATCCTTGAGCAAATTCCTTATTTGGAAAAAAAAATAGGTTCAACCTATGATGATTTCTAGCATATAAAATTAGGATATTTTGGAAATTTAAATTGAAAAAAGGAAATACGTAAATAAAGTTCTTTTCTGTTATTTTAGTTACGTGAAAATCCTGCCAAATAGTGTCACAGATTTGCATCCATGCAGTGATTTGAAAATCTATTCCATGTGATGGAGAACTATGCATTTCAAAATCTGTCATTACTATGACACTTTCCTCTATTCCCATTTATAAAGAAGTTAATAAAAAAAGAAAGAATTAATGGCATGCATGAACAATGAACACTTTCCCTGTGGAGTAAGCATTCTCAACAAATCCAATAATGATAAGGGTAAGTACCAAAAACAATGGATATGAAGGTTTGTGCGTGTTGAGGTATCAAATATATTATTTGACTCTCTTTTGAGTCTTAATCAAATGATAAGGCTGTCTATCTTTGTTTTGTTGAGATTGCTTTAAGGCTGGCAGCATAATTTGTATTCATAAAGTTTGGTCCATTTTTTATATTTGCACATTTTGCATCTAACTATTGAAATATGTTGCACCTGTATTAATCTATTAGAATCTTCTTTATTTGGGTCACGTGTAGGAGTAAAAAATTGACTACTGGTTTTGACAAATTTTATGCAAGTTACCCATGTATTCATTTATGCCTGTGGGAATATAGTTTTGTTTTCTTATCTATTCTTTTTTGAGTTGAAGCATAATATTCGACTATTGGTTTCTCTTGATCAATTTTCTAATTGCTCACTTTGTTGACATTATATTTTTTGAAAAATATTAACTTGAGCTAGCTTTTAAAATGAAAACAACTGATTCTTGTTTATTATCAAATAGCTGGCTTATTCCTGGGAGTTTTTAACATTTGAAATTTCAAGTTATTTTTTATTCACACATGATGGTTACCTGAAGATAAACCATATATTTGTTTTTAATAATTATTCAGTTTACCAAACGACAGCTGTTGGCCTTGGAGTTTGGACAAACCACTGGCTAGCTTGGGTCTAGCTAGGAGGAGAACCCTTTAATAATTGAGCAAATTTTGTCGATTGTCTTGAGAATTTTCTAGCAGATCCCTCACACATAGAAGACCCCTTTAATACTTTGTGATATTTTATTTTATTTTGTGTCATGTTACTGCATGTTTTGCTTAATGAGACGGGGTGAGTTCTGTTTACTTGTATCTCTTGAATTGAATCACAAACGGAGTCCTCACTTTCGTCCATAAATTGGAGCAGACTGTCATTTTAAGGTGAGAATGGGAGGGAGTGTTGTTTCTCTAAATCTCAGGTAAGTATTATTTAGCCTTTTTTTTTTCTTTTGGAGATGCGTACTAGTATTTTAATCCGTTGGAAAAACTATTTTTTTAACAAATATCTTAGGAGAAAAAGGTGGGAATAAGATTCAAAAACTCAACCTCTATAACCCATTAGATATGCAAGAGTTTATCATTAGACTCTAAACTCACTTATGGTTGGAGATATTATTTGACCAACAACTTGTTTTTTCTTTTTTGTTAGAGGTATGAGCTGAAGTTTTCCTTTTCTTTAGTAGGCTAAGCCTTACCGTTTGCTCTTGCATTGTATATTACTATATTGTCATTTAATTATATATTATTATATTAGTAAAAAATTTAACTCACCCCCTCTAATTAAAAAGTGATGTATATGAAAGATTTAATTAAATAACCGCATAATAAATTTTATATTATCAATATATTTAAATTAAATCTAACATATAATAACATAAGAAATAATAATAAAAGCGATAACTTCCGGCCACACCTTCTAAGAAAAAGCTATTTTAATACTTATTTATGAGCTAGAAAAAGCACACTACAAGAAATTTTTCCTTTTGGCCACACTTTACAAGCTACACTTAAAAAAATACACCCTTATACTCTTAATTGTGGCATTATTAATTTATAATATTGTTTACTAATGTTATTTTTAATGTTTCTTATAAACAGTTAGAAATTCAAAGTTGCCAAGATGCCGGAGAAACAGAAGAGGGCGCTTTTGAAGCAGTGTTTGGGAAGGAGTGACCGGGTCGGGTTCGGTTTTATGGTAGATTAATCACAGCAACTTACTTGAAAAAAGATGTAGAAATTACCCAAATCAAACAACAACATAATGAGGATGTCACATCTTTGAAGAGTGACATTGGAGATTTGAAGGGAGTGAGTAACAGGTTACAACATGCAGAAAAATTATTGGTTCGGCGATGTGATATTGGGATCAATGCAGAAGAAGTTGAAGCATTGTTGCAATTTGCTCAATGTTCTCCACATGATGCTAATAGTACACTAGGTGTGGCAGGCAACTATAATCCACATTCCTCTGGATCAATTCATGTTTAAAATCAAGAAATGGTAAATTCTCTGTATACATGATACTTTCTCGCAAAACAAAATTGGTTACTTATATTGTTTTGGGATTTATATCGATTGCAAAATATGATTCTAACTACACTATTGTTATTTTCACAAGTCTTGGTTTCTATATCTCAACAACCATGATTTGCATCAACTGAATTTTATTTTTCACTACGTCACGAGACCAATTCTCATATCCCAGTCTTTTATAATATGAGTATTCCAAAAAATATAGATGATGCTTATATATAGAGATCTTTAGTTAGTTTATTTGAGGCACTTAAAGATTGCCATAATGGTTTCTCATGGGATGGATTTTAACTTGAGGATAGATTTTATATTGTAAAAATATCATGGGATTGAAATGTCTCTTATGGTGATTTAATTTGGGAAAAATTCCATAGTTAAAATCTGTAGCTAATGGTAGTGGTGTTAGCCTTGGTGCACCGTGAGAAACTCCAGTTAGCAGGTGAGATGTTAACCTAAACATAGCTGCAGCTATGTCTAGACTTATATTTTGCTATGGGCCAACTCCAGTTAGCAAGTGAGGTACTAACCCGCAGATGGATTTTGTGAAGTCTGGACTTGTATATAGCTATGAGCCAACTTCAATTAATTGGCAGGTGTGGTACTAACTCGCACATGACCTTGGGTCATGTCTGAACTTGTTATTGTTCTGCTTCGGATAACTTCCTATTATGTTTGGATTTACGTGATTATGTAAAGCTATATTATCAAGAAATCCCATGTTATGACTAGAATCATATTTTTGGGAGTACATATTTATTATTATATTTATATTGTTTTATGCTTGTATTTATTACGCTATGGATATCCTATCTTTCGCTAAGTTATAAAACTCACCCCGTTGTCTTTCCATCTTTTTCAAATATAGGCACTAGTGCTGGTTCTAGTTCTATTCCTCCGGCACAACCTTAGTTAATTCCAAGTTAGTGAGCCTTCTCGTGAAGGCCCTTTTTGGTTGGAACCTTTATTTTGTTTTAGCTTGTAGTGGTTAGTTGCTTCATATATCATAGGCAGGATCCATGAATTTATGTTATATTTATGTTTGAAATCTCATTACTTAGCTATATAAACTATGTCATGGAAATGATCTGTAAACTTAATTTGGTTTTATGTTTTGAACTATGTTTTTTATTATGTTTGGCAAAGTTTGAAACTAATTTATCATTATAGTTGGCTATGCTGAGATATTGTTATATGTTAGAAGGGTGCGTTCTGAGAATGCTTGATAGATGCCCAAGTGTTGTGGATTTATTTGGAAATATTGCAGGTTGTGTTCGTATTTGGAAAATGTTCGAGAAACATAGGAGATTCTGTCTATTTTTCTGGAACATTTTGTGTGATAAGACTTGCTGGGGAAGGTGTTCCTTATGTGATCATAGCCTAAGTTGGGTCGTGACACAAGGTACACTTATAGACTATTTTTATTATATAGTTATAATTTTGTCAAAAGAAAAATACAAAAAGAGGTGGCAGTATCCTATAGCTAACTTTTCAAAATGCCGAAACAAAAGCACTAATAATAGAAAATGGTAATAAGCAAAACTCAGAAAATGAAAAATAAAAAATTGTGAAGAAAATATATAGAGGAAATTATGAGATGATTTGAATAAAATTTACTTTTGTTTTTAATTAGTTCGTTATCGAACGTGCTTTTTCTTGATCATTTTAATTATATTTTAATTAATTAAAATGATAAATCGGCAGTAATTATTTTACAAATTACAGAAAAAGTACTTGGTTTTGAATTCTTCATTTAACTTAGAGATACATACACGTAGAATGTTTATTTTGATTAAGTTGTAATCAATATATTTATTCATGTCTCATTTTATATTTTAGTTGCAAATACCTTGATTTAATTATTTAATATCTGATTTCATAATTGTCATTTTATTGTCGTATCCGTATGTGTCGGCATAAGCTAACAGCCATTTTTTTTTTTTTGAGTAATAGACACTTTTCTCTTAATACTGATACATGTCCTCACGACAAAATTATGTCTAGTGATAGATATATGTTTAGACCTATAGCACTCACACACTATTTGAATACCATATTTACACATCAGACACATATTTGTTTGGATTTTACATGACACACTTATAACACATGTTGGAATATATGTAATTTAAAATTTACTTTTATCGTACTTTAATATAAAAAATATAATATAGACAAGATTATAAAAAATAAATAACACATAATCTTTTGAGTTTACAAGAAAATAAAATATAAATGAAACTTATATAAATGATATTTTAAATAATGCATCATTTTTATTAAATTTTTAGTTATATATACATGTCGTGTCTGTGTCCTATAATTTTTCAACTTCGATGTGTCCCTCTTGTTTGTGTCATGTCGTATCCTATGTTCATGTCAGTGTTTGTGCTTCATAGGTTCATACATATAGAAGTGTCATGAACTATTAACGCTCTCGCTAATATTAGAAGTTAAGCTTTAATATCATATATTAATTAGGCTTAAACATCTTTTTGTCTCACAAAAATTATTGTGCTTTGGTTTTGGTCCTGGAAACTTTTTTATTTGGTTTAGGTCCAAAATTTTTTCATTTTAGTACATGAAATTAGTTTGCCTATATTAAATGCTAAGTAGGATAAAACGTTATCCAATCTTATATGGCAGTTACTAGTCATACATGGCATTTCATAACCATATGTTGCAATCGTATTATAAAATGAGTTATTAAGTCCAATAAGATACATTAATAATAGAATGAGTCCAGTAAGTTATTAAGTAAGGATTTTGACATATATGATCATTATGTGTCACATATGACTATTGCCTACCATATGGGGGATAACATGGCTTTTTGTCATTTAGCTCAGTATTGAACAAAGACGGACTAATTTCAAGAACTAAAACTAGAAAGTTCTATAAATATTTGGACTAAAACCAAATAAAATTTTTTTAAGGATCGAAATCAAAACTCATTTATATTTTAGAGAATAAAAGATATTTAGCCCTATTAACTATCTCTTATAATTTAGAATAAGAAATAAAATAAATTATCATATAGAAAGCATAAAATGAGTTAATATATTATTTTTTATTTAAATTATTGATAAACTAGTTTAGAGTTTATTTTATCATTAATTCTCTCTTTTCTCTTAACTGGCTTGTTCCTTGCATATAATTGTTCACGGGAAATTTACACAAACAAAATGAAAAAAAGAGAGAAATTACACACTTGTCCCGTTTTGTAGTTAGTTACATATATGTCCTTGTTCTTTTTAATGGAAGTTGATTTGAATCAACTTCCCTTACGTTAAATTTTTTTTGGCCAAAATTGCACTAAAATCGACTAGAATCGACTTCTGTTATGCCAATATGCCAGTCTCATTTCATGTCAAGTCAAATCATGTCAGGTGTATTAAAAATGCACTAAAGTTGATTAAAATGGCCTTTATAGGAAATGTCAGCTTTGCTCAGAATGTGTCAGGTACAATATTAAGTCGATTGCAATCGACTTCTATATTACATAGAAATCTATTCAAATCGATTTGTGTAGTACAGAAGTCGATTGCAATCGACTTAGTACTGTACCTGACACATTTTGACAACTTTTCAAAAAATAATTTTAGTCGATTTCATCTGATTTTGAGTTGTTGAACCGTAGACCCAGGAAAGACACACGTCTACGGTCCATTTAGCTTCTGCACTTCTCATATCTGCAATTTCCAACGAAATGTGATGCATATACTCTAATCACAGTCAATGCCAAACTTGACACATTGGTAATGAAATTTTATGTGGTCAAGCTCATAAATTTTGTACTGCACCCGTATTCGAATACTGCAATATTTAATTGAAAACAAAACTTCTTCATTACTGTTAAACACTTGGCTGACTGCCAACTCAGTCTCTCCTGCAAAGCTCAAACCTGAAACAGACCCACTCATGTTAGACTGTATTGCATCTAAATCCATTGTTGAATAGTGACTAGGATGTTATCGAAATTGAGACTATGACATGAATTGTTCGCCCAAATTTTGTATATGAACTTCTCTTCTTCATCATCATCCGCTGCATGACCAAGCTTCTCCTCTTCATCATTTTCACCATCCTAGTGCTCCACAATAAAATCAAAATCCCCAAGCGGCCCAGCTTCTGCTACCGGCTGTGGATTTAGCGACGATGGCTATTCTACCTGCCATGCACGCTATGCAAAGCTTAAAGAAGCCATGCAATCATCTGCTACATATGACATTTGGACATGATCGCATAGAACTTCAAGGGATGTGGATGCATTAGGTCCGGCAACAAATGCTGGACTTGGAGCTAAACCTCTAGAGCTTAAAGAACCATCTAGAAGTTCAACAAATAGATCTATTGTACGAACTTCAGCAAATGCGTGAAAATAAACAAATATGTGATTGATGTGCTCGTCCTTTCCAATTCGAAACTTCATTTATCGAATCCCATTTGGCCCAATATCAATTGGCACCCAATAAAATATTTTTGCTATTTGCTTGTTGTTACCGTCGCGCTCTTCTAATATTTTGCTCCACAACTCTAACAAACTAATAGGTGGCCGAACAACCAACCAAGCTTGATTTTCATTAATGAATGTCACTACAAGATTTTTGCAAAACACAGACGGATTTACAGATGAATTTTTCACTATTCACAAACGGATTTGATCATTACAAATGGATTTATAGACGGTCAACCCTCGTCTTTTTTATCCTCGTCTATAACAAATATAGACGGATTTCATATCTGTCTGTAATTTATAGACTGTATTACAGACGGAATTGTCAGTCTGTATTTTTTACAGACAGAAATATCTGACCATAAATTGTTGAAAAAATCGAGTCAATCTTTACATTTACAGATGGATGTTACCATCTCTAATGTTATAGACAATAACATCGGTCTGTAAATTTACTTGAAATATATTATAAAATTTATTTATTACAGACGGATTTGGCCATCTATAGTATTAGAGACGGTAAAATCCGTTTGTAATATGTAAATTTAAAAAAAATAAAAAATTTACCGTCTGTAATTCCATCTGTAAACTTGTGTTCTTTTGGTGTTATATTGGACATGGTGATTAGTTTTACAATTATAACTCACTGTGTTAATTATCATAATAATCAATAAACGTAAGGAAATTTATAGAATAGGATTTTTAATTTTAAAAAAATTTATTACAAATTAAAATGTCACTACAATAATAAAATAAAATATCTGAAATAATAATATGAAAAATCTATATAACAAAGTCTGGAGAAGTACAAAAAAATCATGAGCACTCGACATCATCAACATCTGCCTCGCCATTGACACCGGTATCATCATCGTCATCATCATTATCATCAGAGGAGGAAGAGAAGGAGGCGGAGGACTACCGCATGGCCCCAAAAACTGGAGGTGCTGGAGCTGATGGAGGAGGAGGAAGAGGCGTTGAGCTGCTCGCTCTCATGAGCTCAAAGTATGCATGCATTTGCTGTTGCACCTCCCTCTGCATCCTCGATGCCACCTTTTTCTCAACCTTCTTCTCCATCCTCTTGGCCCACTTTTTCTTCCATGTAGCCTCCTTGTTCTTCCATATCTCTTGATTTTGCTTCTGGAGCTCCTCATTCAGAGCATGGACTTGAGTGCGAACCATGTCCTCTACCACCTCAGGAGCAAGAGAAGGGGCATCCTTAGTATAACATATCATCAATAAACATTTCATTACTGACCTATATACTCCAGCAAATGAAAATAAGCACAGCAATAATCGCTCCAATCACGCGCCTAATCCGACCCCTGAAAATAAAAAAATTAACAAATTACATTATACAGGTAATCTTTCCAACTTACCAAAATAAACGTAAACATTAAAAAATATAAAAATTAACCACATGAACTACTTTCTAAACATCATTACTTCCAAAATACCAAAATAAAATACAAAACACTAACAAAATATTAAAACTTACCAATGCAATATAAAAACAGGAATTAAATTGGTCCAACTAATGCTCCAAATGTGGTCCAAATCCTAAACAAATGAAGTTTGTACCAATTAGTAAGAATAACTACTATAAACAATCACCAATTCAAAGCACAAAAATAAAACATTAAAAATAAAAAACTAAACCGATTAAAAGGTAGAGCACAATACTAGGAACACAATGATGCAAACGGTTTGCAAAATGGAGGCTCTAATCACCGACGGTAGCAAAAAACAGGACGTGGCTAGAGAGAGGGAGGAGATGAGAGAGAGACGAAACAATGAAGTAAGGAAGAAGGAGGAGGCCGTGCACTTTTCATCTGCATTTTTCAAGTTACAGATGGATTTTCCCGTCTGTAACTCAATTCATGAAACGATTCGTTTCCTTAAATGTAGTACAGACAATATAATTTGTCTATAATGAAAATGTTGAAATGCTGCATTTCATTAATTTCATTACAGACGGATTTTACCATCTGTAATTCATTTAATGAAACAAATCATTTAAGTTTTCTAGTTACAAATGGATTTGACCGTCTGTAAATGGCGCGTGAAAATTTTTTTTATTTCAAATTATAGACGGATCCACTCGTCTGTAATTATTTTTTTATTTTTTTATTTTTCATAATTCGATTATAAACCCATCTATATTTTATGTTACAAAAATGTATTTTTGTTCATTATTTTCCGTTTGTATTACCGTCTGTATATTTTACCCACCATGTAGGGCTTGTGTTGCCCATTATTTACAGATGGATTTACAGACAGATGTGCAAAACTTTACAAAATGTTTTTTTTTTTCATTTTTTCGTTTAGCCGTTTATAAATCTATTTGTATCACAGACAGATTTTTTACCATCTGTGTACCACGAGTTTCTAGTAGTGTGTCTCACCCTCAATTGTATTTATAATCTCACCATCATAACGAATAAGAATATGAACATAACTCATTGCCATATTCCCATCAAAATGTGTACAATAACTCATTGAATTTTTTTGGTATGCAAGCAGAGTTAGGAGCTGTATTTTTAAAGCGAGGCAGCCCAAAATCAAGTGAAATTAACTAAAATCATTTTCTAAAAAGTTATCAGAATGTGTCAGGTACAGTACTAAGTCGATTGCAATTGACTTAGTACTGCACCTGACACATTCTGAGAAAAGCTGACATTGCCTATGAAGTCGATTCTTATAGACTTTGGTGCATTTTTTGCACACTTGACATGATTCGAGTTGACATGACATGAGACTAGCATGTTGGCATAACAAAAGTTGATTCAAGTTTACTTCAGTGTAATTTTGGCCAAAAAAATTGTAACGTAAGGGAAGTTGATTTTCCATTTTTAAAAAAATGCCATATACGTAACCAACTGCAAAATGGGACAAGTGTGTAACATCTCTCTTACTTCATTTTATTTGTGTAAATTTCAGAGCAACTTCTCCATCGAAAAAGAAAACCAAAGGACTTTTTACACAAATAAAATAAAAAAATACAGATGTTACAGACTTCTCTCGTTTTCCACTTCTTTACATATATGTCCTTTTTTCTGTAATAGAAGTCGACTAGAAACTACTTCCTTACGTTTCAATTTTTTGCGCCGAAATAGCCTTGAAGTCGATTCAAATAGACTTTTATTATGCAAACTTTCCAGAAAAGGTTACATCATGTCCAATCATGTCAGGGGAAGATGCTACCAGAAAAAAGCTGTTATCGACGGATTTTACTAATAGATTTTTTGGATTGCCGACGAAAATTTTTGTTACCGACGGATTGTTCGATGAATTTTGTCAACCAGCAAATACGTAGTCGAAAAACATTATCGACGGATTTACCGATGGATTTTTTTTTTCAAAAATTCGTCGGTAATGAGCTGTACAATTATCGATGGATTTTGTTTTATTACCGACGGATATTTCTGTTGGTAATTTATTAATTTAAAAATTACCGACGAATTTTTTCGTTGATAATTATTGAATTTTATAATTTCTTTATTTTAGTTTTTTAGTTTACCGATGGATTTTTCCATTGGCAAGTTAAAAATTTAAAGTTTATTAATATTTTTATTTATATTACTGATGAAAAAATCCATCGGTGATCATAAATTTTTTTTCTTTTTCTTTATTTTATCAACCAAAAAAATTGTCGATAATTATTTTTTAAAATAGATATTATGTATTTTGCATGTTACCTGATCATTTAAGAGTTTATTTTTTATTTAAAAATAATTATAAATATATTTAATAATAAAAAATGATAAAAAATACTAATAAATAATAAATGCAACCAATTTAAGTTCAAAATATAAAATATATAAAAATGTCAGAAAGTATACAAATGTAAATATATAAATTTTAACATATAACAAAAAATAATAATAATAACAACTCAAATCAGGAGAAGTCTTGCAGCTTCAATCTACAGATGCAAACAAGCTACATCTCTAGACTAGTGCTCTGACTTGTTGCAAGGAAGCTTGACAACAATAAGACCAAGTCGAGGTTTTCCTGGTATCTGAATCCTACGGTGTTGGACAAGTAAGAAACTCATACTCTTCTTCTTCATCTATCCATTCAGGAAACAGGACTTCCCAAGTAATGTTATCTGAAGCAGAGTTATGGTGAAGCACTATGTGCTCTACTTCTGGTAGGAGTTGCTTCCAGTTGTCAATCTCACTGTCATTGAAGTTTAATAAGCCAACACCTTGATATGTGTGCTTATCTTTCAAATTTTGAAGAACTTTAGATATTTGGTCTCATTCAATATTTAAAGATGATAAATATATAATGTGGATTGATATCATCAAACTCCCTTTTACATTTGTCAACAAAAGTTAGCCTACAAAAAGAAATAAAAAAACCTCTCCATAATAAAAACCTTTAGGATCAAATGTTTATGATTTGGGTGAATCAATTGCCATAATAATTCAAGATAAGGAGACAAGACATAATGCTAAAGGGATATATATGCTTTGAAGTATACAGACATATAATTTGTCAGTGTAAATAAATGCTCCATGTTTATATGGGTTTGATGAATGTTGCAGTCTAAGGAGTTTTGGAGCCAACTATATCTTTCCATGAAAACCCAAATTTAGAAATGAAAACAATGCTACAAAAGCTCAAAGTATGACAATGCAATGAATTGTGCAAGCATGGAGAAAGACAAATAGGCATATCGTGATATAGAGTTTGATAAATGGTCAGTAATATAAACAGCTGGAGGATGAAAAATTGTAACTAAAGTTCCCAGTATAACAAGAACTAAAACTAGTTTCTAGTTAGGCCTGCAATTTATACTTCTATCTTTATCTTAAATTTTTTTTGGCAAAACCTCCATTTAAATTAAGATTCCACTCTTTAAATTAAAAAAAATCGATAAAACCTCCCCTTAAACTAAGACATCACAAGAAATTGATTTCAATACATACATATATCAATCCAGTCAAATAAAGTTCAAAAATAATCAAACAAATATTTAAAGATCCTAAAACCGTTCTAGAGCACACCCTCTTGTAACATCACAACATGCATATCCTATAATCTCCACATACACAATCAATCCCTATAGCAAACAATGCAAACAAGTTGTGGAAGGACTTCTACACCTTTCTATAAGCTCCAAAACCCTTGTGCTCATAAGTTTTGAAAGACAACAAAACCAATTCAAAGAAAATACTTTGAAGAACTACTGATGTCTTCTTTGAGTTTCTTGACAAATCATGACAGGTCAAATCTGGTTAGTATGTTACAAATTTATAGCAAGAATAACGTTTCACTTTGCATGTGCAAACACAATTTATCTTATGGGAAGAGACTGAGCCAAAAAAGAAAGTGAATATTATTTCAGGCAAAGCATGTATACATACTTATGGAACAAAGCATAGAAACGAACTTGAATCGAGAATAATTTCACTACACATGTACAAGCATGTTTTATCTCGTATGAAAAGATTAAGCTTAAAACGAAGTGATCATTATCTCATGCAAAGAACATGTAAATGCTTAAGGACTGGAGGAGCTCAAGCCAAAAGCCAAGAAATCAAGGAAAGAGATTTCAGAAAGTAGCACGGGACATTAAAAAGTACTCTCAAGATGAAAATAGCAGAATATGTCCATATGCAATGTGTTGCTTAGTCTTCAATCATCATAATCGCAAAGAAATCATCATCAAGAAGATTTGATTAAAAATCAGAAAGTCAAATACTCTTCAAGGAACTGGTTGCACACGTCAGAAAGCTCACGGCTATGTGTGGAACAAAGAATGCTATAGGAAAGGGAGGAAAATTTGAATTTTCAAATTTTCAAATCAAATTTAGTTTAAAACTGCCACGTCATCTCTTCTGCTTATTTGATCAACAACCTTAGCTTCATGAATGAGGAGTTCAGAAAGCCTACTCAGAAAGTAGAAAAGTAGTTCTTTATAAAGGATCAGAAAGATCATATTTACAATGACAACGGTCACAAAGAAAAAGACCATTATAAAAAGATATGCTAAGCTTGAAGAATGTTGAGAGATTTTGAAGATTCAAAGAGAGAAAACTCTGTAAAAATCTTCTCCCACTTCCTGGAATATTCTGTCTTAATGATGTAATCAGTTTCTATCCTTGAAGTGTAAAGAAAATCTTCCTTCTATATTCTTAGTTAGATATATATTCTTCTTGTGAAAGAAGTAGAAGAAGAAAGTCATTTAAGTTCTCCCAGGATCTTTCAAAACTGTATCATCTTTAATAAAACTTGAGTGTAGGTTAGTTTCAGTGGCAGCCTAAAAACTTAACTTTTGTATCCTTGATCCGTTGTGATCAGAGTGAGACATAGCTTGGAGAGGCTAAGGTAAAAAACTACTTACAATGCGATGGTAAGATGAACTTACTCATCATGGTTTAACTTGGAGAGGTTAGTCAAAGACTATTTGCAGCTTGGAGAGGCTGGGAAAAGACTACTTGTGGCTTGAAAAGGCCGGGAACAGATTACTTGAGGCTTGGAGAGGCCAGAGTCAAGACTACTTGCAACCTGGAGAGGCTAGGGAGAGCATACTAACAACGTATTGAAGGAGTTGCCTGTTAGTCACGGGTTGGCTTGGAAAGGCCAGAGTCAAGACTGCTCATGTTAGCTTGGAGAGGCTAGTACAGAACTACTAAAAATCCTTGGTTACAGGTGATTTCTAAAATCCTTGGATGATAGCTTGGGAATGGTAATAAAAATACTATCTATACTTTCTCAGGTTGAGAAAGTTATTGTTAGAATGGAACCTCAACAGTTATTGAGTACTAGATGTAGGCATATTGGCTGAACCAGTATAAAACCTCTATGTTCTTTCCCTCTAACCCTAATGTTATTTTTTTTTTTTATTGCTTCGTTATCTTGTCAATTGGCTTTATTTCTATCATGCATCTTTTATGCTATATCTTTTAATACTGAGCGTTTTATTTAATAAGTATCGGAAACTAACTTTTGGAAGCTACTAACTTTGTTTTCGCTGCACTTCAAGTATTATACTTGATGGTAATCTTTTCAGAAGCTTCAAAAATAAAAAAAGGATCAATGCATGATTCAACCCCCCCTTCTCGTGCACATTATCACCTACAAGTGGTATCAAAGCCAGACCTCTGAGGGGTTGAGCAATCTAACGATTATAAAGGACAAAGATCCAAAGGACAGAATGACATATATCACCTTTGGAAAATCAGTTTTTATCTAATAATTCTTTGCTGACAAGACTCAAGGTCATGGTACATTTCCTTCTTATGACTAAAGGGATTCAAAAGAGATCGGCTGGCAAGTATCTTTCAAAAGAGAAAGTTTACTCTCTCAATCAAGTCAAGTTCAGTTCATATAAGCCCTGAGCTACAGTTGTAGATGCTATCTTTGTATTGTGTGTTACATAAGTAAGGCTATATAAGACAATCAGTTCATGATGTCAAAGGATCTCAATGTGTTTCAAGATATCTTTGATCCCATTTGTAACATATTAGATGTCTTTCAATGATCAAGCAATGAAAATTGCTAAAGCTTCTTTGAGAAGTAGAAAATATGATATTGTTATCTGAGATTGGTTTTTAAAGATGATTCCTTCATTTGTTGTCCATTTTTGAAGATTATAACCATCACATCAAAAAGATATCTATCTCATAAATGATATGTTCTTACATGTCATATCTTTTTATAAAGAGGAAAATGTGCCTAGCATCTGGAAAATCTTGATTGGTCAAAAGGACACGTTGTGCTAAAACTTGCTGCCATTCTGTGCCTCATGTCCAAAGAACTTCATTAGAATCTCGTGAGGTAAAGATCTCTATATCCTATCTTTGTCAATTTTTTATGGGTTGAGTTGTTAAAAAGATTATCAAGCTCATTCATCTATATTTCTCAAATCTATCATATAACTCATAAAGTTGATGTAAACACTTGAGAAAGTCTAAGCCAAAGCTGGAAAGCTTAAAGAAAGAAATACTCCAAGAGAGCTTACTTTTCTCAAGTTATTCAAAGTCTCCAAGAAGCTGTATGATCATGATAGAACTTTCTTCAAAGTTCTTGATAGACTTCATGGCATCTTAAGATCTAACCTATTTCATTTGACATATTCAAAAATCATGTTTTTGTAACAAATGGTCAGCATCCTTTGCTGTAAAGAAACAGGATTGAGATATATAGATATAACAACAGAAGAAACTTCTATACAACTTCATCCATATGATATCTTATAGTTCTGTTCTTTAGGATGATTAAAGAGATGCCTTTACAACTAATGAATCTTGAAAAGGATTTTCTCTTAAAAAGGTTGAGAAAAATCTCTTTATCTCAGTCTAATTGATAAGGACCCAAGGAAGCCTGGGTACCAAAAGTCATACTTCTTCTTGCGAGAATCCCTGATATATCTCTCTGCCTGAAACAGCAATAGAAATACTCTGATGATGATCCATCCAAATATCAAGCTCTAGCTCAAAATGGTGTCATAGATTCTAAGAGCTAATTTTCTTTGAAGATCTCTCGTGATGATGATAAAGAAAGAGTTTAAGGAAGACTTTGGTAACAATCTTGATTATGCTAAGGAAATTCCTGAGATTTTCATCTCTAGGCATGATGAAAGCCAAAAGCTTTAGAAAGTAAGCTCCAGAACCTCAGTTTTTTTGAAAACTATGCTCGGATTATTCAAGGTAATCAGAAAGAAATCTTTCTGATAAACAACATGAGTGGTTTGAAGACTACACAGAAGCCGAATGATTTGGATGTACTGTAACTTTATGATAAGTTCAGTTGTCTAAGATCCGAGAGTACTCCCAAAAGGTTTGAAAATTGTGTCATCCCCTGGATATTTATCAACCATGCTTCCATCGCCACCATGTTATCTACAACTATTGAAAAAGCTTTGAGTTGTCAAAGTTTGGTGGAATCCATGCTGAATGTGCTATCCAAGTTCAAGAGAAAAGTAAAGTCTACATATCATGATCAAGACATCATCATCATCCTTGCTGAGGAGAAGCTCTAGGATCATCTGGATGAATATGATATCATCGGAACAAGAAAATATACTCAGGGAGAGAATATCAAAAGGAAAGGCTAAAGGCAAGCCAAGTTCTTTGAACCCAGATGCTGCGGATAAGGAACCAAATGCAAGATCATCTCTTGAGGTAAGTTGCTTTCCCATCCTTTGAATTTTTTTGTGGTATCTATCTTTAAAAGAATCTATTCAGCACATCTTATCTAAGTGTGTTTGTGAAAAATATCTTTTTGCTTATAAAACAGAGATGCTTGATAAATGGATGTGTCTACTGAAGATCTTGTATCTAGATGTATTCACAATATCTATAACTGAGGATCTCTTGGTTGTTGCCGTCTTTGAAAAGTCTTTTTCTCTTATGCATAAACATTCCTGCATAAAAACTCTCTGGGTGGTCTCTTTTCAGTACTCTTTTATGAAGATCAAGCAAAGTTTCTATAATCATAAGTATACACATTGCCTTGGAGAATATGCTTATTTGTGTACAAGAGCATCAGGATATCAGTTTACAAGATCAGGTCTACTATCACGTGCTTCCAGAAGTCAATTTGCAAGGCCACAGTTATCTGTGAGCTATGATATGTCAGTTTGCACGACTAGAAAGAAATTAGATTGCCAAGTATGAAGACAGATTAGTCAGAGAGCAGCTAGCTTGCAAAACCACCATTTGTTCATATTTCATTAACTCACATTTGTTGACCCATCCAATCCAACCTTCAGTTTATAAACAAAATCTTCTTAGACAAATTACCTAAAACTTTTACTATTAATAGTTTTCTTCAAACAAGGCTAATATGCAATACAAGAATATATCAATTTGTCCCAAGTATAAACAAAATTTCACATTATATTAGCTATGAAAATCATAAGCAAACAACTAATAAAACAGGGCCATCCAAAATCAGAGAGGATGCTCACCGAAATCATAGCCAAAATCAAACTAAAAAAAAGGATGCTCACTGAGGCAAAAGGAAGAGAAAGTAATGGCAACACAGTAAGGTTCCAGTGACAGCTCGGCGAAGTTCTTGCGGTGACCGAGATCTCGTAGGGAGAGAGAGATTTGAGGACAACAGTGTTAGGGGGACTTCGTTTTGCGTCATTGGGCGGAGATTGTGGAGCTTGGGCGGATATCACAGAACAACGACGTTAGGTAGCACAACGGCACACCACATGGCGAGGAGCGATCTTCTCCGGTTAGGCAGCACAGCGGCAATTCGAGTACCAGTAGGTCACTGTTCATGCATGAGGTTCTGGCGGTTGGCCGGCTGGCTGTGCGATGGACTTCCCCAGTCCCGCACGGGCGAGTTCGCGCATGGGGGTCAGCTAGGTTCGCGGCAAGACAAGCGAGAGAGATAGAGAGAGAGAGAGAGGCCACGGTGTTGGGCGTTGGGCTGGGTCACAGGTGAGACGTGCAACAAGGTCGCCAGCGCGGGCGTGCAGCGGCGTATGGCAGGCGGCGCAATGCAATGCCCGAAGAGAGAGAAAGAGACCAGATGAGAGAGAGTGAGTGAGAGAGTAAGTGAAGATATTGAGACTGGTGCATATTAATGAAAGGACCACCAATACCAATGGATTTTTGAATTACCGAATCCGTCAGTAATGACCACCAAGGCGCCATTTTAAAATTTCATTTTAACATTTACTGACGGATTTTTTCGTCGGTAATCATTTTTAAAAAATTAAGATAAAATTAATTTAGGAACTAAAAAGTCTAAGATAATTACCAACGGATTTTTCTATCGGTAAAATTATTTCAAAAAATTTTTAAAAAAATAATTACCGACGGAAAAATCCACCGGTAATATTAATTTCTACATAAAAAATTAATTCAAAATAGTTACTAATTGAAAAATCTGTCAATAATGCGTGTGCCAATTTCATCTCTCGTTAGCGTGAATTTTACCGACGGATTACTGACGGAAAAATCCATCAATAATGATTGAAACCCAAAATTTCCAAATCTCTTGATTTCCATCGGTAAATCCATCAGTAACTCGTGTTTTTCTTGTAGTGAGAAATTATAGCCTAAAGTTGATTCTAATCGACTTTAAAGTGGCATTTCAGCTTTTGGCAGGCTATCCCGTATAGTGTAAGGTCGATTGAAATCAACCTTTGTATTACACGGAAATCTATTTAAGTTGATTGCTATGTAGTACAGAAGCCGATTGCGATTGACTTTACACTGTACCTACTAGTCTAACACCGTGTCAAAAAAAGATTTGAATCAACTTCTGAAGTCGATTTAACCCGATTTTTTGGCTGCACCACCATCATAAATACAGCTCCTAGCCCAGTTTACATACCAAAAAAATTTAGTGAGTTAGTACACAAATTTTCATGAGAATATGGTAGAGAGTTGCATTCATATTCTTGTCAATTATGATGATGAGATTATAAATACAATGGAGGGCGAGAATTTTGTAGTGATACTCAAGTTTGATTTGTTGTCTGTCCACTTATTAGTTTGTTGAAGTTACAGAGCAGAATATTAGAAGAGTATATATGATGGTAACAATAAGCAAATAGTAAAAATATTTTATACGATGCTGGTTGATGTTGGGTCCAATGGGATCCGATATAGAAAATTTTGAATTCGAAAGGAGCACATTAATCACATTAATTAACATTATCTTATGATACAAAACATTACAACAAAAACTAAAATTTAACATTGTCAATACAAAATGGACCTAAATTAAATATGCCACAGAAATAAAGTTAACAAAAACTATAATTAAATTTGTCAAAATTTGTCAATTACCTAAATGCTCACTCTTAAAATTAATTATATATTTATTTATTATAATAAAGAAAAAGTATACATAAGAAATTAACGTTACCATTCATTTAAATTAAGTTTTAATAACACTTAATAATAAAATAATAATATACAATTTCAACTAGTATTATATAATATTATATTCTACTAAATTATATTGAAATAAATAAAAAAACAAAGTAAACTATAACAAACTTAAATTAATTGCATTTCACAAACAAATTAAACTGAAAAATGCTACCTAACTACTACCTAAGTTAATTATCTTTTATGCCTCAAAAATAAAATTAACAAAAACTAAAATCAACTTATCTTATCAAAATTCGGCAATTACAAAAATTTAGCTTATCAAGTTTTAGAAAACTAGTGGGCATTTAATTTAATTTAATTGTAATTGGTGAATTTTGATGAGATAAGATGATTTTTGTTTTTGTTAATTTTACTTTTGAGGCATAAAACATAATTAATTTAGATAGTAGTTAGGTAGCATTTTTCAGTTTAATTTGTTTTCCAAATGCAATTAATTTAAGTTTGTTATAATTTAATTTGTTCTTATTTATTTCAATATAATTTAGTAGAATATAATATTGTATAATACTAGTTGAAATTGTATATTATTATTTTATTATTAAGTGTTATTAAAATTTTATTTAAATTAATGGTAACGTTAATTTCTTATGTTAATTTTTTTATTTATTATAATAAATAAATATATAATTAATTTTAAGAGCAAGCATTTAGATAGTTTTTGTTAACTTTATTTTTGTGGCTTATTTAATTTAGGCCCATTTTGTATCACTAATGTTGAATTTAGTTTTTGTTGTAATTTATTTATTTTAGGCCCATTTTGTATCATAAGATAATGTTAATTAATGTGATTGATGTACTTATCCTTCCAAATTCGAAACTTTCTATGTCGGGTCCTATTTGGTCCAATATCAATGGGCATCCTATTAAATATTTTTGCTATTTGATTATTGTTACCCTCGTACTCTTCTGATATTCTGCTTTGCAACTCCAACAAATTAAACTAATATATAGGTGGATGGAAAACCAACCAAGCTTGAGTATCACTACAAAATGTCTCGCCCTTCATAATGGACAAGAATATGAACGCAACTCTCTGCCATATTCTCACCAAAATTTGTATACTAACTCATTAAATTTTTCCCGTATGCAAACTGAGCTGGGAGCTGTATTTGTGAAGGTGGTGTAGCCAAAAATCGGGTTAAATCAACTTCAGAAGTCGATTCAAATTATTTTTTGACACAGTGTCAGACTATCAGGTATAGTGTAAAGTCGATCACAATCGACTGTACTACATAGAAATCAACTTCAGAAGTCGATTCAAATGTTTTTTTGACACCGTGTAAATCGACTTTACACTCTACGTGACAGCCTGCCAAAAGCGGAAATGCCACTATAAAGTCAATTAGAACCAACTTTAGGCTATAATTTCTTCCCTCGACATGATTGGATATGATATGACCTTTTCTTGGAAAGTTGGCATAATAAAAGCCAATTTGATCGATTTCAAGGATATTTCAGCATAAAAAATTTGAAACATAAGGAAGTCGCTTCTAATCGACTTTTATTAAAGAAAAAAGAGGACCTATATGTAAAAAACTAGACAATGGGAGAAGTCTGTAACATCTCTCTTTTTTCATTTTATTTGGGTAAAAAGTCTGAAAACCAAAAGATCTAGGAATTTTTTCTTCCTAAAAGGAATCATTCAATCATTAAGTGGAGGAAGTTATCTATTGTGAAGGAAATATACACAATAGGTGGATGGTTAGTACAACTAAGTTAAGGGAAGGACTTCAATAGTACATGGACGAAAAAAAAACTATATGATAATTTTTTCCCTTCATTATGTTGATGCTATTAGAGAATTAAGCACTCTTTAGGAGAATTCAACTTGTTTTTGGTTAAAAAGAAAAATAGTCTTTAATTATGAAAAAAAAATGGAGGTAGTTTGTCAAGTTGTCGTTCTACACAGAAAGATAGTTGAATTCCCATACGAATAATATTTAGTGGATAATTTGTTGTGTAATAATATTATAATAACACTTATAATATTATTTTATCTTTTAGTAAGAGTGGGTATTAATGCATTAAAAAATAAAATAATATTGTGAATGTTGTTGTAATAACAATGTTGTCAAAACAAAATCGTACATGTAGTACTACTCTTCCTATAGTAAGCTAGTATATGCTAGAAACAAAATCAACTCACACGATTGCATAAATTAAAACTAACTTGGCAGCATTCTATTTCCATATGCAAGCTATAAATGATCTTCACCACTGAACAAACGACAGTTGAGGATCCATTACTGATCTTTATTACTCATCACAATTCATGTGATTCCTAGCGATAACAACTTTCAAATATGACAAATATTTTTTTTTTTTGGTTACAAATGAAAACAAACAACGAAGGCAAGAAGAAAATTAACCACGCCAATACCCATTCCCTAATGTATCCTCACTAAGGTGAGGCAATAAAATGGGAGGGGGAGATTACCAAAACCTAATTGTATCATCATTGATACTGCCCAATTTAGCCATTCTATCAGCATAGGAATTGATCTCGCATACCCCATAAGACAGGCGTGCAACCCAGTCCCTATACAAAAGGTGAGACACCTCCGTGAGAATATTAGCACAAGTATGGTGCTTGGTCCAAGAGTTGGATGTAAGTAAAGTGATGGCATGAAAAGAGTTACTTTCACACCACACTAAACGATATCCATTTTTCCACACTCCGACAAGGCCAACTCTAATCCCATAAGCTCAGCAAATAAAACAGATTGATCCCCAAGGAACCTAGAAAATCCCTCAATCCACGTCCCATTAGAGTCTCTCACGACCTCTCCAATCCCTGCATACGCCGCATCAGCAACCCAACAGTGGCTACCATCAATGTTCAACTTAACTTTCTCCTCCTGTGGCCTAGCCCAGCATAGCACACGCGGAATCATAGAGTGATGCTGATTGGATGACAAGTGCATTCAGATGGAATGGATGTCCGCAATAAGCAAGGTTAAGACCTTATCCATCCTCCACGAGGATGGCTCAAAGAATTGTTTATTACACCAACACCAAACCCACCGTAGCACAGCTGCAAATGACAGATTAAAGGAAAATCTCAAATGCACATTTACCCAGTCAAGCAAAGGAATGGTGAAGAAGTGAGGATCCTGGCCAAAGCCCAATTGAAGCCAAAGAAGTCTGGAGTGACAGCAATCACGGAGTCAATGCAGAAGATCTTCCTCCCCAAGACCACATCTGACACAAACTAGTGAAGGAGCAATATGCCTATTAAACCTAAATTTGGCAATAGAGAGAACTGAGTGATAAAGTTGCCAGATCAACAACTTAAACTTCTCGAGAACGAGCAGTTTTCAAATCCATGTCCAAGACCCTCCAACGTCTTCAGATGCACCATCCTGGAGTAACCATCGGTAGCCGCTTGCAGTAGAATATTCACCGCTCTCCTACCCAAGCCAGCGCCAAGCCGCATCACACTCATCCCAACGAGGTACAGAACAAATCGCCAGAAAGCAACGAATTTCTTCAGGCAAAGGAGTATTTAAGATATTAAAGTGCCATTGGTTATCCCATCAAAGATCACGGATACAGAGATCTGAATCCGAAATATGGATGAAATCTACTATAATGGCCACTTGTTCCCCATCTTACCAACTATCATACCATAAGGAGAGATTCTTCGAACTAAGAGAGAAGTGAAATCCATCCTTCAGCTTTACCGCAGCTTTGCCAATCCCTTTCCATATATAGGAACATGACGAATATAATTGTGCACTTTAAAGCAATAAACAATAAAAACTTAAAAAAGATTGAGGTGTTGAGCTTTGAATAATTCAGACTAAACATTCAATATTTTTCTTAAATTAGATGCAGATCTTAACTAAGAAACTTACCTGAGTTCCACTTCATATCTGTTTTTCTTATTATTTTGCTATAATGCAATTTCAACTCCACAACTTCATCTAGAGGCACACCAAGCAGCAGAGCTTCCAATGGAAAATTTCTCCACTGAAGAAATTTCGATGAACTGCAGAGACATTTGAGGCCATGAGGGAGTTGTATATCATGAAAAATGAAAATTAATTGAGTGAACAAACTCAAATACTCAAACTCAAAAACTAGCTCAAGGGATGATGATTGTCTAAGACTTATAAATGTTATTTAGATCTTATCTTTAGGTGATGTGGGATTATAATAGTAACCTCACTAAGTAAATAAAAAAAGGTTAATAAGAGAAAAATTTTAAAAACATATTTTAAAGACATTTATATGTTTCATAATTTTATACACTATATACTATTATACTGAGATATTTTTGTTATTTGCTATTATGTATAAAGATTACTAACTTTGATTTTTAAAGAAAATTATAATATAAAAATTGGTGAGACCGAGACATCCATAGGTCCCTTCCCTCTGCCTCAAATATAAACAGTTTTTCTTGTACGTTCGCTCTTTTCGTTTTCTCCTCCACCTCCACGTTAGCTTTTGCTTTTGAAAATGAAATGAGCCATCCTTTCTCTTCTCTTTTTCATTTGTTTCAAGACTTTCCACTTTTTAGTTCCATTGGCTTTTTCTAGTGTGCTTTTTATTTATTATTTTTTAAAATTAATTAAAAATATTTTTAACCGGGACGTTCCTTCCATATAATTATTTTATTTATAGAGAGCAACCTTTATGGGATGAAAATTTTTTATTCTCAAATACTATTTGGTGTACTCAATTATTTACGGCATAATATATATTTATAAATTTATAAATTTTTAAATTTAATTTCGTTCTTATCTTTTTATATGATAACAACTAATTATATAAATAAAAAATATGTTATTTAGAGATAAAAAATTTCCATTCACCTCTCCATCGAAAATGAAAACCAGAAGATTTTTTTTTTTTTCCTTCCTAAAGCGAATCATTCAATCATTAAGTGGAGGAAGTCTTCAATTATGAAGTAAATATACACAATAGGTGGATGGTTGGTACATCTGAGTCAAGGGACGACTTCAGCAGTGCATGCGGGAAAAAGGATATCTTTGATTAAAAAGTAAAAATGGGATGTAAATTTTTTTAAATAAATTTTATGTGTAAAATTACACATAAAAATTATTCATAGAAAATTTACACTCATTTTTACTTCTTAACCAAACACACTCTATATAATAATTTTTTTTCCTTCTTGATGCTATTACAGAATTAAGCACTCTTTAGGAGAATAGAACTTGTAACGCTACTCTTCCTATGGTAAGCTAGTATACGCTAGAAACAAAATCAACTCACACGACTGCATAAATTAAAACTAACTTGGCAGCACTCTGTTTAAATATGCAAGCTATAAACGATCTTCACCACTGAACAAAACGGCAGTTGAGGATCCACCGCTGATCTTGATTACTCACAATCCATTGGTGATTCCTACCGACAACAACTTTCAAACATGACCAATATAATTGTGCACTTTAAAGAAATAAAGAATAAAAACTTAAAAAGTAAAATGCAAAGTATAATATGCAGGAATAAAAAGCGAATCATTTTACCAAAAAAAAAAGGGAATCAAACGAGGCAACTCGTTAGATCAAAGATCGCAATATGAATTCGAAGAACTCTTGGGCCTTGAGTAAACAAAATGAGCATTATTTTCATCTCATTTTTCCATACATAATCATTACAAGTTAGTTATATGATTGCTTTAAGGCTAGTACATGAGAACTTACATCGGATTCCGATCCATTTGGTTGTTTGGAAAATTATTTCGAATCTGCTTGTCATATATTCACACAAGGCAGGGAACGTGCGAGCAAAAGGAGTATTCCTGTTATTGTTTTCAAACATATTAATTCCTGCCATCATCATAATTAAAAGGTTGTACAGAGTTGTTCCATTTAATCAATGTAGATTTACTATTCAAAGTATCCTTTTGCATAAATTTACTTATATTTGAGAAGGGAGGGATTAGTATACGTTGCCATCCAGAGCAGCTTTCGCATCCATGTGCGTCAAGACGTAGCAATCACATTATGGATTGTGAAAAGTTAATTGACAGATCCTGTGTACTTGAGACGTATCCAAAAAAATTTGATTAAGGGGGGTAAAACTAATATATAAATATAATATAAAATGGACTGAACTATATCTTACTATTTTATTTCATCTAAAATAAATGTGAAGTCAAATTTAATAAAACATTGATGGCAAAATTTGCATACCTATATATCTACTAAAAGAGTTTCAAAATTTTTGTGGAGCATAAGTCCCCGCCCTACTTTTCTTTGTTTAGTGGCGAAGATAAGATAGTAAACATAGGGGGAAAAAAATTCTTCTCTGCAGGATAAAGAGCTTTTTCTTTCTTCACTTGAATTTTTGCCACGAAATACTTAAAAATAAGAAGAAAATAATAAAAATCAAATATGTGGTTAAGAAGCTTTGTGGAGGAAAAAATTCCTTCCTGCGGCATGGGGTAAGATGGAATGTCTCATATTCATTGCTTATAACATAGATCGTGTTGCTGAGTTTGCTTCGGACGTAATGGCATATATGACTTCATAATGTTTGAAGATGGGGCTTGCTAATAATGCTGAACCTTTCAAGAAAGGTCCAGCGATAGTGATTCTCTTTTAATTTCCACCATTAGATTGCAAAAATAATTAATTAATCTCTAACTATATATGGTTTTTTCTTGTCCAATGCTAAAAGATCAACTGACCATCAGTGGATCTTTTCTCAAAGGCTCAGCGTAAATTTACCCATTAATAATATATTTTCAATGTGCACAACTCAAATTAAATAATAGGTTAAAAAGTATAAATTAAGGTTTAATTCATTTCAATATATTTAGTAAAATTTATTGTAAGTTATATTCAAATATAATTTTAACTTTTAAATCGTGAATTGAGTTAAAAAAAAAGTATAACTTCCTATTGAACTAAAATATGATTCAGAGGCTCTAAATCAAACATATTATATATCCTTTTTTACCAATCATCCACCTATTTTATATATTTCGGAAAAAATGGCATTTCTAATGAATGATGAAGAAGCAAAATAATAAAAATATTTCATATTTCAAAAACTTAAAAAGTGTTTAGTATTGTTTAAACAATTAATTGGGAACAAGTGTTAATTCATTTGATCAATCTCTTGTTCATCCACTGCTATATCATGGGTTTAAATCTTTAATTTTTTTTTATGGATGATATAAAATTATCTTTTAAGTGTATGATGAGCTCTTGAGGCATGACTCATAACAGTGACAAAAGAGTTTCTTCGCATAATGATGGAGCGATTCTTTTAAGGAAGAGGAAACTTAGAATATTAATCCACTATGATTTAGAGGATGCTTTTTTATGTGCTGATGTGGAGGATGCTTTTGCCCAAAGTTTAATCAAATAAAATAAAACAAAGTGCGTGATTGAAAAAATTGTCAAATTAAAATTATTTCAATTTTTGTGGGGGAGCAAGCAAGAGGAGCACAAAAAAAATACATCAATAGTGTCAAAATGCTCCCCTAATAATCGGCATTACCAGCCACATACAAGCAAAAGTGAACCGGCAAAAACAAAAAGGATAGACGGAATCTTTTATCCTAAATGGTTGCTTTTTCATGTTCCATAATTATTCATCGATACGCATAAAGAAAAAAATTAAAATAAATTTAAAAATTTATAAGTTATTAAATATATAATATATATTTATTATATGTCAATAAATAATTATAAGATGAAAAAAATATATCATTTGAGATAAAAGATTTCAAAATGGATAACATGCTGTATAAAAATTAAGAACTACAAACGGCCTGCAAATGACAGCACCTTTAATATCTTAACTGGTTGGATGTGAACTCCTCAAGCATACCGTGATCCATTGACCGAGCCTTTGTATAAGCACAAAACTATTACACACAGTCAATTTTAAAACTATTTCAATAACCGAGCGAACGTGTGATTATATTTTTCACAATTGATCTTATATAACATAAGAGTAATTTTAAAATAGTGTGTTCCCCTTCTACCGTAAAATTTCAATATTTTTCTTATAAACTATACAACAACAAAGTCACATTACTTGTTGAATATATGGATAAAAAACGTCATAATGTTATATCATATAGTATATTTATGTTTAAAATATTAACAATTAAATATCTTCAAATTATTTTTGCTATACTTTTCCTAAGTCTTCCCTTACTTCTTGTTACAGACTACTCTGCATTTAATTTACTCTCCTTACTCAAGCCTATGCACGTTTTCCATGTATGTTCAAACCATCTATAATGATATGATCTACCATCTTCTTTATTTTGGGCGCTTCCACAACTCTGTTGTGCAATAAAATTTACTGTTAAGCTTGAGAGGTAATTGTTTATCTCAAATAAAACTTTTAAACACTCCTCATTTTGACCACCCATCTTGAATCTTATGGTTTACATTTCCCTTTATTTCTAGATTATTTTGGATAATAGAACTTAAATACATAAATCTTGTGACATGTAGAGTGGTATATTCCCTAATATTCACTTCTAAATTAAAATTTATACGCACTACCAGAAAAATGCCTATTACTAGTAGAATTTTCTTGTTTCCAATGGAAAAATTTGTCGTCAATAGATTTTGATGCATGATAATAATGTTGTTGGAAATTATTACCCGAAAAAAAATCCACTAGTAACAATTTTTGAGGGAATTACTGATGGATTTTACATAAAAAAATCTATTGGTAATTAGCTGGAAAAATTCGTCAAAAATTTGTAAGTGAGGGAACATTATTGACGAATTTTTCATGTGTTATTAGTGGATTTTTCCCTCGATAATTTTTTTTTTTTGAAAAAAAACCAAAGCACTAGACTTACTGACAAATTTGTCTACCGATAATATTAATTTAGGATTTTTAGTTATACATTACTGATAGAAAAATATGTCAGTAACACTTTCTGAAAAGAAAAATTGAATTGCTATGTGTGACTCCAATGGTGCCAACAATTGCGATGACAAAAGTGGCAGGCGGCAAAGGCAAAATAGGAAAAATAAAGTTACAAAAATAATTAAAACGAAAATGACCAAATCAATAATTTCAATAACTTTTTTTAATATCTAAATTCATAATTAGTACTTTGAAAAAAGAAAAAAAAACTCACCTATAACAGTATCTTTAGTGCAATGGAGGCGAGCAGCGATGGCGGGGAGCAATGATGGTTAGGAGTAGCAACAATGGCGACAACAATAGACCTGAACAAAAACAAAAAAGAAAATTGTAAGGAGAAAAGGGTAACAAAAATAAAATTAAATAAAAAATAAAACTAATTAAAATATAGAGGATATTAAGACAAAGACAATGATGGTCTTCTGACAAAAAATGATAGCATGATGGAAGAGTAATGGCTGAAAAATGGAGAGGGGAGAGAGAGAAAGATGGTAGAAATGGGAAAGAAGGATGACTGGCAGAATATTTAAAACACTTATCGGTGAATTTTTAACTATTATCAGAGAATTTTCCACCGATAATTTAACATAAAAATGCCACATTTCACTTATACCATTATCGAGCGAAAAATTCATGGGTAATATTACAATTTTTATAAAAAAGCAAATTTAGCCTATTATCGGCTGAAGCCAGTAACATTAATTTTCTTTTAAAAAAAAAAAACCAGCCTGTTGGCTAGTGATTTTCCTATGGAAAATGTCAATAACTTCAACAGTAGGCATGATTTTTTAAATTTGAATATCGGAGGATTTAATGGTTTTCCAATTTTTTTTTTTTTGCTATTCGTTCTTTCTCTTCGATAAATCTATTAGTAATATCAAGGACAAAAATTCACTGGTACCTCAGATGTTTTTGGTAGTGATGTCTTTTACTAAGCTTCTGCTCCATATATTTCATTTTGCTTCTACTTATATGAAAACCATATGTTTCCAAAGCTTTTCTTTCCACAATGATAACTTCTTGTTAATTTTTTCTCTCAATTCATCTACGAGGGCAATACTATCTACAAAAAGCATGCAACCCGACATCAAATCTTGGATATGTTTAGTAAAAACATATCCAAGATTAGTGTAAAAAGATATAGGTTCAAAGTTAACCCTTGGTGTAATTATATACTTATAGGAAAATTCTCGGTTACCCCATTCTATGTTTTCACGTTAGTTGTGACCCTATAACCAATTTTCAAATTATAAATTATAACCAAAGTTATTGTTTCCGATGATAAATATCTTGAGTTTTTAAAAAATTATGTGTCTACAAATGATTTTTTAAATTATAACTTTTACTTATAATCTATTTGCTCACTCAAACATAATAAACTTCTTCAAAAAATCTGTTGTATAGAAATTGATTTTAGATTATAATCTTCTTTCCTTAATACACACTTAAACTCATGAAATAGGCAGTTCAAAATATAATCAAATAAAAATTAAGAGTGGAAAAGAATTTGTCCATAGAGTTAATAAACTTTAATAAAGGTTGGAAAACAAAAGCAAAAGTCAAGAATATGCCTCCTTACATTTCGAAAAGCAAAAACTGTGTGACGCACTTCCCGAGAAGACCAGTTGGGATGTGACATTAGAGGTAGAGGGAGATCAATTACAAGAGGGAGGAAGGCCTATATATGAATGCTGCATATGCCTGACAAGTGCCAAGCAATTCCCAAAGACTAGAAATGGGCAAGTGCAGTTTTTACTTTCATCTTGTTGTTACATCATTTCTTCTTTTCACTTTCTTGCCGGAAGCTGTTCATGGCACTAAAAAGGTTGGCTCATTTTGCTTGTTGCTTTCTGGATTTGTTTTGAAATGCCCGCTTTGAAATTGTGATAACGATTTGCTCGTTTTGCCGAGTTCCTCTCACTGGCCACTGCTCTGTAGTCACGGGTCGCATTTCACCAATTGTTGGTTTTCTATTTATCTTTGCTGCTGCTGCTGCAGGTTTACATTGTATACTTGGGAGCACACTCTCATGGTCCAACCCCTACATCTGTTGACCTTGAAGCCGCCACATATTCTCATTATGATTTACTAGGTTCAGTTTTGGGAAGGTATAAAAGCATGGGTTTCCTATAGTGCTCCAAACAACTAAAATAATAAAAAAGTTGAATTTCGCTAACAAATCACTCTGCTTAATCACTCGTTGACGAAAGCCTTTATAAATTTTAGGCGAAATTACTATCCTGTGATACGAGATTTGATAAAATTCACGCAATATCTATTTATTTATAAAATTTACTTAAAAAATACTTGATGTATAAAATTATTGTAATATCTTTTTTAAATTTATAAAATTATTATATAATCTTTTCCTTACTATATATTACATAGTGTAAGTTGGTGCCTCTAGAAAAGGCTAGTGTGACCGTCACTTGGATAAATATTGAAGTGTCCCCGCAAATTTCAGCAAACTTCCTTTGCCGTAAATTTTATTTACCTTTGAGTATGAAATGTCCTTATTTATTATCCTTGAAGTATTTGAAAAATCTCTTTTAAATATGTACCACCACATCATTACATGATAATATAAAAAGTTTAGTAGTGTCGGTGGTATCAAATTTAAACTTGACCATTAAATTTTCTGTGAAAAGCTCTAGCATAGAAAAAAACTGACTGATTACTAGTAAGTGTGTGCATTATAAAAATGGATTAATTATTATGTTTACATTCTTTCACAGCCATGAGAAAGCGAAAGAGACCATTGTTTACTCATATAATAAACACATAAATGGCTTCGCTGCGCTACTTGAAGAGGAAGAAGCAGCAGATATAGCAAGTGAGAATGTTTCCATTGTCATCTCAACATCCTCCAATCACAATGTTCTCAATCTCAGTTTTGTTGCAAATTAGTTGACACAATGTTTCTGGTGCAGAAAACCCAACTGTGGTGTCTGTGTTCGTGGCCAATAAGTTCAAACTGCAAACAACCCGATCGTGGGAATTTCTTGGATTACACAGAAATGGAAAGAATTCAGCCTGGCAAAAGGGAAGATTTGGTGAAAATACAATCATCGCTAACATTGACACAGGTAATTAATTATGCTTTTATAATTTACTGCACTGTGTGTGCGATTTTCATAATATTTATATTTGATAATTTTAAATTACTTTTCAAATAATCAACATGTTATCTCATATACACATATATAAACTTTATGGAAAATTTTTCTTTCAGCTGCATCAAAAACACTTTTGGGAAATTTGAGATTACCACAACAACATTTCTCTTTTTAAATCCGAAGTAACAAACATGTCCAAATTCTTTAATGTTATCCTGATTTCGTCTTGAATAGGTGTTTGGCCAGAATCCAAGAGCTTCAGTGACAACGGATATGGCCCAGTCCCGTCAAAATGGCGCGGTGGTAATGTGTGTGAGATAGATAGACTCAACGGTTCCAGGAAAAATCCGTGCAACAGGTTTTTTTTTTTATTCTTTTAAATAATCTATATATTTACTCTTATGTATCAGCTTGGGGCAAATTTATTAGGAGAGAAGTGAAAATACATTTCTTTTTGTCTCTTGTTGTGTGTATGCTACAATTAATTGAGCTTTTTTAATAATAAGTACCTTTAAGAATTCTAAAAATATAAATTTATTATGGAAAAAATGTGAGTTTTGAGTTTTTAAAGCGTAGAAACCATTTAAAAATTTATAAACTTTCTTTAGTTGAAATATTTAACTATTGTCTTAGTAATGATTAGAAAAATCTAATTAATATACTATAAATTTGTATTGAATTTGTAAAAGTATATATGTACCCCCTAGAGAGTTGTTTGAGTGAGTGGAAATTTTGTATAAAACGATATATAGAAGCAGTTTCGCATCCTTTATTTTATTATATATATATATATATAAAAGAGAATTGGGTTTTGTGTCAGAAAATAAAATAAAATAAAGGATGCGAAACATATATATATATATATATATATATATATACACACGTTTCACTAGCTAAAGATGAAAAGGCTACTCTAAATTATTATTAAACTATTTTTTCTCTAATAAAATTGATAGAATAAAAAAGACAATTTGCCATTCGAAGACAATATTTATAAAAAAAAGGTAAAATTAATAATTGAAAAGCATTAAAAAAAGGAACTATTTGACAAGTTCACCACGGGGGAAAAAAACTGTAAAAATAAAGTGAGAATGTGTTGATGATAAAGCGGAAAGAGAGAGAAGCAATTAATGATAGAGAGGAAAGACAAGCAATTAGTTAGATAAAATAAAATTATCAAATTACCATCTTATATATCTTGTCCATAAAAAATAGAGTTGGGTTTTATGTCAAAAGGAAAATGTGGAGCATGCTAACCTCTATATAATGGTATAGGGGTTAGCAATTTCCTATATATAATATCTATTAGTAATGTAATCCTTTAGGATATTTCTTTGGTACTCATAATAATCGAATTTTAAGAGTATTAGTATCAATTGTTAATGAACGATTATTATTTAAAAATGATGAATTACACTATTTTTAATTTTGTTGTATTTTTATATTTTATAAAATTGTATATATGAGATAATCTCTACAGTTAATTATTACAAGATATTAATACCCTCAAAAAGTTCAAGGTATTGAAGAAACCATACAATTATGTTATATTTAATTTAATTTTGATGTATTGATACTGTAACTATAAAGTCATTCAATCAAAATTTTCTATTTGAATGATTTTTTAAGTGGTAAAGATAGAAGTTAATATTATTTATCAATGTAACACTATATGATTTAATAATAGTATAAAATTTTTATATATTATCCATATATCAAAATTAAAACATTAGAGTTATCACTTTACCGTTAATAAGAATATTGGACATCAAGCAATAATGAAATATCTTGAAAATAGTAAAATTTAAAATTCAGATGGATTCATAAAGTGAAGAAAGTAATGACAAAATGATCAAAAAAGAAAAGAAGAAGAAGAATAAAGTAATGACAAAGCTGGTGACTAAAAATAGACAATTGAGGACAAACTTTAAGGGCCACTAACCTTTTTAAAGTGTTTTTTTGGTCGATTCACATTTTTAAAGTTGAACGGCTCTCTCTTTAGACGCTGCTACAAAAAATTTGGGGGAGGCTTCAACCCCTATTTACCAAGTGTAAGTTCCGACTCTGCATTTTAAGTAAATTATTCATATTAAAAATAGACTTTTTTTTTTGAATGTAATAAAGAAGGCCAGACGACTGAGTGTATATATTTAGAATATTGACACTAGTTATTTTAATCCGTGGTAGATGACATCAAAATTTATATTTTTTATTCTTTTTATATATTTCATATAAAATTATTTTTATATACAAATAATATTACTCATGTATTTTAAGGTGATAAACTAAATTCTGATTCTAACCCAAGATCTGATGGCAAACTTTAATTGATAAGTAAAGTCAACATTATAGAGATAAAAAAATATCCCTTAATGTGGATGGTATAGAGGAAAGGAATGGAAAAATAATTTGCACTCTTATTTTGATGATTTTAATTAGAATTCATTTGTCAAAGAGATTGGCATATTTCACTGGTCTTTAGTGTTTTATTTATTTATTTATTTGTTGGAGCCCATGATTGGTCTTTAGTTAATGAATCATCTTGAGTTTGATATTTGGGTTGTCCCCATGATGAATCATCCATATGTATCTTTATCAGTGTTAATTATTTATGGAGTCATGCCTCACCCTTGCGAGAAATAATATATGTTCTCATGATATAAACAGTGAATTCATCATTTTTTTTCCCCTTCTATTTAATGAACCTTATATTTATCTTTTTCTTAGTAAGTCCTAAATAAATTAACATTATGACCACAAATTTCATTTCCTTCACCCTTATACTGGAGGGGCGAGCATTTCCTTTAAAATCATCCCATCAAATCAAGGTTCTTTAATTACATCAATATATATTCATTGTTGCCCTTGCCCTGTAATCAAACAAAACAGGAAACTAATTGGAGCAAGGTACTTCAGCAATGCGTATGAGGCATCTATCGGGAAGGTTCCCCGATCAAAACATACAGCACGTGACTTCATGGGGCATGGGACGCACACCCTATCAACCGCAGGTGGCAATTTTGTGCCTGGTGCACATGTGTTTGCTGTGGGGAATGGCACAGCAAAGGGTGGGTCCCCAAGAGCGAGGGTCGCAGCCTACAAGGTGTGCTGGTCCCTAACTGACCCAGCCGGTTGCCATGGTGCGGACCTGGTGTCCGCAGTAGACCAGGCCATAAGCGACGGTGTTGATATCATCTCCATCTCGGTTGCAACGCAATTTCATCCATATCCTGAAGCGATATTCACGAATGAGATCTCCATAGCGGCATTCCATGCAATCTCTAAAAACATTCTACTGGTTGGCGCTGCAGGGAATGACGGCCCTACACCTGGGTCTGTTGCCAATGTGGCTCCCTGGATATTCACCGTTGCTGCGAGCACAACAGACAGGGACTTCAGCAGTACCATAACTTTCAGCGACGGTGAACAAATCAAGGTAAATTTACTCTTTGTCAATAGCAGTACAATTTTTTTGTTCAAAATGTTTTTCTTACATATTTCTTTGATTATTTCTTTTTTTCTTCAAATAATTAACAATAAGTTAATTTACCATAAAAAATCTCATAGAGGGGCATGAGCATTAATGATTTATTTTAAAATATAATAATTTATTCATCTCTCTTTAAAACTTGATATTTAGTTAAAAAATCAATTTCGGTTTTTAAACATAGTGATTTCTCATTTTTTTGTTTAAAAATTAATAGTAGAATAACTTTATTTTATCCAATTAGTATTTAATAAAAGTAAAGGACAATAATAATGAAAGCTTTTTCTCATTAGATAAAATCAGATGATGTTTTGATTTTTTTTTTGTCACTATCCACTTTATTGGATATCTCTTTTTTTTATCCGAATTTGTGACGTTAAATTTTATTACAAACAAAAAAAACATAGGAAGAGTTATCATTATAGGATAAAAAAGTTACCATAAAAATCTATATACGTAAATTAACTAGCGGTCCATGAACCTTTTGAGAAAATTCAAATAAGCTCATGCATTTTAAAAATTTATAATTGGGTCCATGATCTAATAAAACGTTTGTAATTAAGTCCTAGGATATGATAAAATTGAATATTCTAAAATGTTATTCTAAATATTTATTGTATAATAATAACAATTAAGTTGAAGGGTGATAGCAATATATTATCATTGGATCACTGAACATCAACAAACGGTAATAAACAATTGATTAAAAGCATTCAGATATCCAATTACAAATATTTGGAAGCTTAGAAACTCAATTACTAATTTTTAAAGTATATAAACTCATTTAAATATTTTCAAAATATTATGGGGCTAGCATATTAATTTAACCAATTATGTATGGTGTTAAATGTTGTTTTTTTTCCCCCTATTTCTAGGGCGACAGTCTTTACATCACTTTGCCGCCTAATCAGTCGTTCCCTGTGATCCTTTCTACTGATGCTAGACGTGCTAATGCGTCGATTAGAGCTGCGTAAGTACAAACCTTAACAACAAGGTTTTCTCCAAGATATATACCTAGTTTGTTTATTAAATGATTGTTTCTGTCTACCAAAAAAAAAAAAATGATTGTTTCTTACGTATTCTCTATTTTTTTTATGTCGTTTTTTGTATGTATGTATGTTTTCGCAGTCAACTTTGTAGGCCAGGAACACTTGACCCAGCAAAAGCAAGAGGCAAACTAGTGGCCTGCCTTAGAGAAGGAAAAATAAAATCAGTTGCTGAGGGCCAGGAAGCCTTTTCAGCAGGTGCAAGCGGAATGCTCATTGGCAATCAAAAGTATAGTGGGGGAACGCTTCTTGCTGAGAATCATGTTTTTTCATGTGTGAGCCATCCAAACAAAAAAGGATCACCACCACACCCTTCTGCTTATGGCATAGCAGCCGCCAAGTAAATTATCCCACATCGGCCTTTTAACATCGTTGCATTTTTAAATGTAAAACCTGGCATTTTCACGATATTTTATATGATGAACGATAAGTCAGTTAATATTAATTAACAGGGTAATTGATTACATTAAGATCAGTTTAAATTTCAAAATCTATTTCTGATATGAAATTTATAAAATTTTTGTACAAACCAATACTACCATTCATTAATGGATAATAATTAAGCCAAGAAAGCCGTGTAATATGGATAAAAATCTTTTATTCCCAAATGATGTCTCATCTGTTCAAATTATTTATTGACATGTAGAATGATAACAATAAAAATAAATTTATAAATTTATAAATTATCAAATATATAATACTTATTTGTCATACGTCAATAAATAATTGGAAGAATATCACGGCATCATAGAGGATTTCTATCCATGTAACACTACCCTCTGTAAGTTTTCCATACATATGTGGCATATGAAGGGTCTCATGTTCATGTGTACTAACTATATTTATATAAGTAATGTTATTTCAACCTCATTATATAAGTTTTCCATAAATATGCATATGAAGGCTCCCTTCTTCATGTATACTAACTAAATTTGTATTGCAGTGATCCTACTATAAATTCATCTATTACAGTAAGACTGTCCTCTGCAAAAACAGTCTTTGGAATTAAGCCAGCTCCGGTCATGGCTGCATTTTCCTCTAGAGGACCCAATTTGATTCAGCCATCAATACTGAAGGTTTACACTTGTATTCATCATTAATTATAAACTACATATGTATAGCCTCATGCATCCTTATGTATACATGTTGCTGCTTTGATTTTTGGGTGACTGGGTTTGTTCTGGCATGGGTTTCAGCCCGACGTAACTGCGCCAGGGGTGAACATACTTGCTGCCTATTCATTAGGTGCAACGCCATCTACCCTATTGCACGATACTCGTCCAGGGATTCCATTCAATGTGCAGCATGGAACTTCCATGTCTTGCCCTCATGTTGCTGGCATTGCTGGACTTCTCAAAACGCTCCATCCTAATTGGAGTCCTGCAGCCATTAAATCTGCAATCATGACCACTGGTAATATATATATATATATATGTAACACAATATTTTGTTATTTCTAGTATCACGCCTTATAAGTTATTACTTGATCATGGCCATAGACACATACAATCGGGGAGTGGAGCTAGATCATAATTTTAGGAGGGGCCGGTGTTTACTAGTTGATTTTATCAAGGAAGAGAAAAATCGGACTGAATATCGAACCGGTCAAGGTACTGGTTCAAAGGTTTAGAGATCGAACCGATTCAACCGGGGTTTAACCGGAATATAATAAAAATATAAATATATACATATGATGAATTAAAATATAAATAAATATATTAAATCATTAATATTAACATAATTAATAAAAAAATATTCATAGATCTATAAAAATAAATATAATCTATATAAAATTTCTCTAGTCTCAACCTCACAGTACGAACACAAAACATTTGAAAATAATATTTGTTAGTAACCAGTGAGGTTTATGGTGAGCAGTTTACAAATAATGGAGAGAGGAGAATAACAACCCAATAATTTTTATTAATGTCTTTCATTGGTTCTATTTTTTTTTATTTTTACTCTATGACTACCATAAAATATCAATATTTAAGTTTTAGAACAAAATAAAAGTTTTACAAAAAAAAAAAATCGGTTAGACCGGTCCGATTTTTCCCGGTTCTTGACTGGTTTTGACTTATCCTGATTTTTTTATGCTAACCGAATCGGTTACCGGATCGGTTCCCTATTAACCCGATCGAACCGGTTGGTCTGGTCCGATTTTCTCTTCATTGGATTTTATATGAAGAATATATGTCTTATAATTTTATTTGATTTAAATTTTAAATAAAATTGTCAAATGTAAAAGAAATAAATATTTTACAAATAAAACTCAAGAAAACACGTGTGTGTAACATATAATTTGATATTTAAACATTTAGTCAAATAAAAAAATTAATAAGAATTAACCAAAAAAATTAGAGGGGATCAAATTAAGAAAAATATCAAGAAAATAGAAATTTTAGGGTGGCCCCCTTCCCCAACATAAGGAACCGCCCCTGCATTAGATAAGATTATGTTGGTTGAAAAAGCATATACATTGTGCAATAATATTATTTTAACATTAATTTTTTTTAAATATTTAAATATTTTACTCATAATAGTTATTTATTTATTTATTTTTAACTTATTCTCTTTCATCACTCCTCTTATATTAGTAAGTGTTAAAATAATATTTTTCTATTATATTAGTGAGTATTAAAATAATATTTTTCTATATTGTGAGTATAGTTTGACCGCATGTCCCCTAAACATTGTTGGAAAAGCCAAGTCAAATTTAATATTTAATAAAACTTAGAATTTAATTTAGATATAAAAAAAAGTTATACATATGTATCTAATCATATATTGACACGTTAACCAAAAAAAAATCATTTAACTATTGAATACGTTAAAAATCTTACAAATAAATGTGTATGAATGGATTATAATTTTTACTAAAAGTGCATCAAAATTAATTTCTTAAAATTATGCACGAATACAATAGATGTACCATATTTTCACGAGATTTTTTAACATATTCAAGTATTTGTCCTTCCAGCAACCCCACGGGACAACAGAAACAGGCCGATTCAGGATGCATTTCCGAATAAGCTAGCGGATCCTTTTGCTTATGGCTCTGGACATGTTCAACCTGACCTTGCAATAGACCCTGGACTGGTTTATGATCTAGGCCTTATCGATTACCTCAATTTCCTTTGTGCTTCTGGGTACAACCAACAACTCATTTCGGCACTTAATTTCAACAGGACTTTCATTTGTCCACGAACTCCTCCAAGCATTACAGATTTGAACTACCCTTCAATCACATTGCCAAATCTTGGGTTGGGTGCAATAAACGTTACTCGTAAAGTCACCAATGTTGGCCCTCCAAGCACATATGCTGTAAGTGTAAGTGGCAAATTGGATGGGTACAACATTATTGTGGTACCCAATTCCTTGACTTTCACGAAAATTGGTGAAGAGAAGATATTCCAGGTGATTGTGCAGGCATCAAGTGTGATTCAGCGGGGAAAATATCAATTTGGGGAACTGCTGTGGACAAATGGAAAGCACAGAGTCAGGAGTCCTATCACAGTTCGGCGCCGCAGATGAAAAATCTTCTTCTCAATTGGCTGTGTTATTATCTTACTAGCGTGGATGCATATGTATGGAAGATGTATAAGAATGTTGGGGTTTCATGTTACCATAGTATATATTGTGTGCTTTGTAATAATTGATGCGTGGGAGCGCAACGTCGATCGGTACCAAATTATGTCTTCTTTCTCTTCACTTATGAGTGTAGTATCATCTATGTGTCTTTAATCTAAAAGGTTAAATTAATTTTCCAATCACTGAATTGTTCTTTTAGAAATTTTTAAAGCTGAAAAGTGTGTCGAAAATTGGACAATATTCCTACTTTGGAGTTATCATTCTTGGAACCAAGTTTCATCCAATGTGAATCCAAAAAACAAAGTCGAAGTTAGTTATTAGTGTAAAAAGCTTTAGTTATCGGTGACCAATTATATTACTAGTTAACTTGAATAGCAGTGCCAACTGTATCTGTTGCAGTGGATGATTAACTGTATCTGATTCCTCTGCACCGGCTTCATCTTCCATAGCTGGTTCCATTAGAAAAAACTTCTCTATTCTTGTTTCAATCACGCTTGACGAAGAGAACTTACTTCCATGGAGGAATTAAGCACTACACGCCATCAAGGCACACAAACTCTTAGGGTATTTGAGTAAAGAGAATGTTCCTGATAAGTCCAGATTTGAGTAAGATAAGGCTCAGAGAACAAAGAGTCTCAAGAGGATCAAGAATGGCAGATACTTCACCTGCTTTTTCAATCTGCTTGTAATATCAATGATACTTTCAAATGTGGCGCAAAGATTTGGACATACATCTCACAAAGTTGTTCATCAAATATTATCTTAATGTAACAAAGTATTTCAAGCTTTTCTTCAATACAGAGCCATAATTAAGCCCAAAACGGGTCGTAAAAATCCAAGCATTAAGGAAAAGAATTCCTTTACATTGCCTTTAGTCCCCTGGAAAATAAGTCACAGACTCACATTTCCATATTCATATGGAAATTTGGTTGTGCTGAGAGAACATCTTATTGAAACCGGTTTACGACTTTTAGACACCGACTGGGTTGAGATCAAACTTTAATCTCGACCAATATATACATGACATCTTCAAAATATCTCTTAAAAAATGTCTTGAAAATAAATATAAATCATATTGTTATCTTTTAAGTAAAAATAGATTACATCCTTGCCTGGGTCGGTCTTCTTTATTTAAAGTAAATAGATTCCATGTCAAAGTATCACTTTTTTCAAAGTAGCTTTTTTGTTGCTGAAAAAAAATACGTTTTCATTTGGGCCCTTGAAAGGAATAATTTTAATCCAAAAATTCCTAAAATTATTTGGTTTTATTTGTTCCAGTTAGTGTGTCCTTTCTTAGATGTCAAGTTGGTTAATAGAAAGATATGCTATCCAATCCTATATGATAGTCACTCATCATATATGATATGAAAAAGCTCACCCCATAACCCATTATATTCAATCCATTAACCCATCATATATGACCTTTGATGAAATGGTGTCTTCATGAAAGCTTAGAGTAGAGATGTTTATTGCGTTTTTGGTGGTGGCTGTGGTGCTCCTGGTGAAGTAGGGTGTGTGACACTCCCTTTACCTTCACTTGCTACTAGAGGGAATAGAGGGAAGCAACCGGCAAATTAAAAAGGACAGAAAGGTAATTTATTGCTTGCATTTAGTTAAACAAATTTAATGAAATCCAATGTGAGATTCCTTCATTCTACCTCAGTTCTTCAACCTATTTGTTTCTCCCATCGACGGTGGGCCAAAGGTGCTATCCGTGGACCTTTGTGTACTGAAGAACCAATTTGCAAGTGGAGTCGACGAGCGCAAGGAATCATTGCAGAGAGTTCATCCATAGGTATATTGTGTTGTCCAGGGGTTGTAAGAAGTTTAGGGTAGCTGCCAAACTTTGTTGCAGAAGTTGGCGGCAGAGGCAAGAATCAAGGTGCTGATTGGGGTTTTTTTTTGTTGGCTACTGTTGAACTGATACCATCTGGTATTTATTCTGTTTCTTGTTTTGTTTATGCTAGTAAGCATGGTGTGTCTATGGTTTTCTTTTTCTCATACCTTTTATGTTGATTAATATACTGAAATCACTAGTGCTGGTAGTTGCGGTCGTTGGGCAGAGGTATTCTGTCGGTTAATGAATAATTGTGGTGAAGAAGTTGATTATTATTTGAATTGCTTTGTTAGTCTTAGTTTGGAAGGATTATAAAATAGTTGACAATAGTGATTAGAAACATTTAATTATTGTTGTGCTTGTAATATTTACAATGTATGGCGATCTTTGTGCTAGTTGTTTTGTTCACATTTGGAAAGTAGATGATTTTATTTGATGTGGATGCAACAAGTTTGTGGTAGACCATTTCAATGACTCATTATGTGGAGGCATCATCTTTAAACCTGGCAAGTAATATGGTAGGCCAGGTATTATGTGTGCAGTTGGTGTGTCCCTTAAGTTGTGGTTTGGAACTAGTTATAATTTTTTTTTTTTCTGTTTTGAAGGGAGTAGAAGGAATGTCATTAAGCAATGAAGATAGAGAGGGGAATTATGAAGACTTGTTCATTGAAAGCACACACAAGCGGCAGTCAATCGACTTCCAAAGTCTCAGTGTTGAGGATGCAAAGAAATACGAATTTGCTGACCTGGATGTGGCGTATGCATTTTACAATCTTTATGCAAAGACCAATGGTTTTAGTATAAGGAAGCACAAGGTTGGACAAAGTCAGAATGATGGTAGCATACTGTGGTAAACATTTGTTTGTTGCAAAGAGGGAGCTCAGGCTAGAAAATATTTAGAACTTCCAAATCGTTAAAAGGAGGTTAAGCCGTTGACAAGGTGTGGATGTCTTGCCTAGTTGCGTGTTCATGTTGATAAGATGAGTAGCTGTTGGTATGTTTCTATGTTTGATGATGAGCATAATCATGGTCTATTGGGTCTAAAGTTTTGTGGAAAAGTTCGATCACAAAGAAGGATGATAGAAGTTGACATAGAGAAAATGAATACGATGAGAGATGTTGGTGTCAACACTTTGAAAATATATGGGTTTCTTGCACGCGAAGCTGGATGTTATGAAAACTTTAGTTTTCGAATAAAGGAAATGTACAATCAAATAGACAAGCAACGACGAATGTGGGATAGAGATGCAAATGAGGCACTTGTGTACCTGTGTAAGATGTCAAGTTAGACCCATTGATGTATTGGTGGCACGAAGTTGATGATGATGGATTATTGCGTCACCTAATTTGGGTAAATGGTAGAAGCTAGGTTGACTATGCAGTTTTTGGAGATATGTTAGCTTTTAATGCCACCTATGGAAAAAATAAGTATAGGTGCCCATTGGTTGTGTTTTTAGGAGTAAAACATCATTTACAACAATTGTCTTTGGGAGTGCTATTGTTTCTAATGAGATTGATGAGACCTACATATGACTTTTAGAGAAATTTTTAGAGGTTATGAAAGGAAAATGTCCAGAGTCAGTGATTACAAATGGAGACTTGGCTATGAGAAATGCTGTTAGAAGAGTTTTTTCGGATGCACATCACCGTCTTTGTGCATGGCATCTGCTAAGAAATGCAACAACCAATATTTCAAAGGCAATGTTTACATAAGAGTTGAAGAGGTGCATGATTAGTGACATTGAAATTAATGAGTTTGAGGAGAAGTGGGTACAAATGGTGGAAAAGTTTGGGGTGTAGAATAACAGCTGGGTTTTAGACATGTATGAAAAGAAAGGCATATGGGCAATAACTCACATGAGAGGGAATTTTTTTGCTGGTTTAAGGACTACTTCGAGATGCGAGGCATTACATTCACAAGTTGGTAAGTACGTCCTACGTGCTTACAATTTGACAGAATTGCTACTCCATTTCTATCACTATTTGGAATTTTTATGCAATAATGAGGTGGAGGCAGATTTTAAGTCTAATTATGGGTTCCCAGTGATGCAAACTCAGTTGCAAGCGTTAGAGCGGTTGGTCACTTTACTATACACGAGAGAAGTTTTTCATCTTTTTCATTCTCTATTGCTGAAGGTATCAACTATGAAAGTTGTTAAATGGAAGGAAACTATAGCTAGTGTAATATTTGTTTTGAGCAAATATTGCGATTCTACTAAAAGGTGGCATGTATTATATTGGCCATCTAATAAGGAGCTGAAATGTTCATGTCAAAGGATGGAGTCATTTGGTATTCCATGCGTGCACATAATTAATGTCATGATTTATCTTGATGTGGATAGAATTCCTAAATCCTTGATTTTAAAAAGATGGACCATGAAAGCTAAGGAAAGAGTGTCACTGGTAGATGGCTCCGGTGGTTCACTTGGAGAATAGCCATGTTGTGGCAATGAATAATAGTTGTCGAGAACTGACTCATATGGCATGCAAACTTTGGAAGATTTCAATGAAGTTATGGATTGGTTGGCAAAGACAAAAACTGCGTTACGCCAGAGGCGAGGAAATGAGATACGTTTATCATAAGGTTTTGGGCAGTCTTCCAGCTGTACCATCGGAGACCCAAGGCGTGTTAGAACAAAAGGGTGTGGAGGGACACTCGGTTCAGTCAATACAAAGCCGAAGCAACTCGTGCGGTGTAGCTATTGTAGAGGAATTGGCCATAACTATAGGAATTGTCCAAAAGATTGAGAAACAAATGAGAGCTACTTGGTAAAGGTGATTTATATGATGATGACAATGATGATGGGGATGAGGGCTGTGATGATGATGAGGGTGTTGGTGATGCTGAACACACTACTGATGATATGTATGAAAGCAAATATGATGACATGGTTAGTGACTAGCTTTGAAGGGTTAGTCTGATTACCAAGTAATTATTTATTGTCAATTGGTTTATGTAATCAAATTGCTCACATAAATATTCAGTTGGGTCTGATTCCATGATATTTTATCTAACCTTATGTTTTTTCGTTCGACATAGGACGCTTACATGGCCATTGGTGATAGGGTTATGGATATCTGACTGATGCATATGTGATGCTGTGATGTGTGGCATTAGTTGTGAGTTAACTTTATTTCAATGTGTCCCTGTGGTATTATTTAACAGCATTTGAATTTGTGTTGAGGAATTGGTAATTGCAAGAGCAACAAGGACTCTATTTTGCGTTTATGGGAAGTATGAACACAACCTGTGATGATTAATTTTCAAAGCATATTGTACCAGTTTTTCTATCACCATTTACAAGTTTTTACAGCGTGGTTTACAAGTTCTAAATAAGGTTTACAAGTTTTTACAGTGTGGTTTATAAGTTCTAAATAAGGTTTACAAGCTTTTGGTCTGGGTTTTCAAGTTTACAGGTGCTATTCCATAGCTCCCATTTGAAACTTCTGTATAGGTTTTGCCAACTTGGTGTAGAGGGATTGTGTCAAATGCATACAGGTCTTTCCGCCTTGGTTTGCAAGTTTTTGAACATGGTCAATGTGTTTTTCTTTGTAGGTGTTCAAGTTTTCAGGGCCTATGTTATAGGTTATTTGAGACTTCAGAGGTTTTGAGGACTTGATAGTGTTGTGGGTCAGGTTTACATGTTTTCCTACCTTGATTTGCAAGTGTTACATCATGGTCTGCAGGTTTTTACAATACGGTTTACAAGTTTTTTAGTCTTGGTTTAGAAGTTTTCATGGGTTGCATTACAAGTTATATGAAACCTGTCTACGGGTTTTGTGTTCCTGGTATAGAGGTATTCTGTCTCCCACGTAGAGGTTCAGAGTGCGTCTTTACATATTTTCATTCTCGTAAAAACATGATAATTTTATTTTTTTTTGTTTGAAATGCAAAATCCTCTTGCCCCCCAATACACTTCACAAAGTATGGTGTGTGAAGCTCCTTGTTTATTGACACACACACACACACACACACACACACACACACACACAGATATATATAGATATATTCCATGAGTTGAAGTTCTCGTGTGAGTTGAAAGGGTGAGCCTTGAGCACTAGATTAAGTGATGGCATAAATTTAAATGTGCAATGCAAACTTCATTTTTAATCTTTGGCATTATAGGGTGGTGGCAAGAGAAACATAAATAGTGATATGCAAAGCTTGAATATAAATATGAAGATGCAAACTCTAGTTTTCATCTTTAAGTTTAGGTGACAGCTTGAGAAATAAACATGCTAGGCAAGGAAATGTAAATATGAATGCAAGTCCAATTCTTTATTTTAGTGCTCTAGTCCCCCTAGAAAATCAACAATCAACTTTAAGGTTGAAATAGGTAGGCTGCGAGATTAATTATTTAGGTGATGGCAAGGGAATATAAATATGAATGGAAAGTTTGAATATAAATATGAAAATGAAAGCTCTATTTTTAATCTTTAATTTTAGGTGATGACCTGGAAAGTAAACATACTAGGCAAGAAATGTAAATATGAATGCAAGTTCAATTCTTTATTTTAGTGCTCTAGGCCCCTTAGAGTATTCACTCTAAATCAACAATCAACTTTAAGTTAAAATAGGTAGACTTCAAGATTAGTTATTTAGGTGACGTAAATATAAGATGCAAGGACTTGAAATATAAATATGAATGCACTTCATTTATTATCTCTTTGAGTCCTAGGCTCAACACTACCATTTAACTCTTCAAAATAACATAATGTCTTTATTTGCTAAAAACTCTTAAAAGTGAAACCTTCAAGCTTTAGAGGTCAAATAAATGATAGTCTTACAACCAACATCCAAGATCTTCATCATCAAGCCATGGTTTTCTAATAACAAGGCCATTATGGCCGAAAAAGAAAAGGAAGGAGAAAGGAAAATAAAGAGCCGAAAATGAAGAGGAGGAAGGAAGAATCAACATTATAACATCTCAATCTAAGAGTAAAACAAAAGAAAAGAAATAGAAATCTTTAAAACAACTCCCTACCAAAGGTATTCTTTCTTTGAAAAGAGAAAAGTTTGGTCTTGGAAATGAGATGAACAGAACAAATCTTCCTTGGTGCTTTAATTGTGGTTTCGGCCAAGAAGGAGAAAAAGGAAGGAATATGTGTCTTTGGTTTGAACTTGGAAGTGGAGGGCTTATATGTTTAAGAGAATACCTATGATGGTTGCATGGTAGTTTGGAGATTGAGAAATGGTGGAGTATGGTGGCTCTTGGAAGATTGGAGAAGAAGAAGAACTTTTTAAGTTTAAAGAAAGAAAACTTGAAGTTAAAAATATGAGCAAGTGTTCTTGCAAGCTTCTCTTGATGCCTATTTATAGAAAAATGAAACACAAGAGGGGTGCAATGTGGGGGTGGCTGGCAGCCTCTTGGAGAGAAAAGGAAAGAAAAATATCTCTTTTCAAGGCATGGCTTTGGGTATGGCTAGATATGGCCTTAAGCATGGTTCTTTGAGTGTGTAAAATTTCAACATGTGATGGAATGAATGGAGGAGGGTGTGGCCGGTTTCATTAAGGGGTTTAGGGGGGAGATTTTGTTGTTTCATTTGTGTTATGACATGGTTTAGGGAATAGGTTTGATTAGGTAATTGATTAGAAATTGTAATTAGGTGTTTTGGTGAGAAAGTAAATGATCAAGGCTACTCGAGACAAGGTTAAGGAGTGTTCTTGCTTGATTAATGCAAATCCTCCTTTATTAGGGAGGAATCTCATCATGTGACCATTTACATAATTTAAGGAAATTGAAATAGGGATTTTACTATTCAACAAAATATGACATAAAGTCTTAAATCAAGAAAAGGATTTTGAGTTTCTCTAAGAAATCTTAGGTTCTAATTAATTTCGATTAATTATTTTGATTCTAGATTAGTAATTAGAATTTACTAATCTTTAATTATAACCTAATATTGCTTAGGTTTCGTTAATCGTATCATTAGGGCCAAAATGCATTAGTCGGGGGCAAAATGATAATTTTTCATAAAAACCTCCCGGGACTACCCGGGCTCACCTAGATGTTAAAAATCACTTAAAAACATCATTTCAAACTTTTGGGTGAAGTCCGAGCCCAAACAGCGCTTAATTTTGTGTTAATTTGCCACAGGGGTATTTTGGTCATTTTGCGCATCGAAACTAAAAAATGAGATTCTTCTGCTCTATTAGCATACATAACACACATAATCCCCCTTCAACATCAAAACATCCCCTGGAGGATGGCCGGGGCCTACAATCCTCATTTTCCTGGTAAAATGACCTTAGGGGCATTTTGGTTATTTATACACGGTAAATGACATAACATGGCGCATAAATTTTATGTCTTTCTTATAATTTATATACTTGGTTTTAGAAATTTAATATAACAATACTTAAAGAAAATTACTAAACGAATAGAAGAAAAGGACCCACTCCTTGAAGACATAATGTTTTTGTATATTTGAGGGGATTTGAATGAGTTTATTGTATATACACATGGATTCAAATCCCTATAATGCTTGTATTGATTCGTTTGGTAATTACATTAGGTGTCTGTACAATAACTAAGGGGATTTTTGTATTAACAAAACTTTTATATGCATTTTTGTATATACAGCAATTATCTTACCACATGCAGCTAATTTTAAAACACTGTGTTGCCACTGACCAAAGAAAAGCACCCACTCATATATATAATAAACTATTTTTTATCACCTTTATTGATGCTTTATTAATTCAAATTATTTAACACTTATTTTTATGAAGAAAGTTTTTAAGTTCGAGTCATGTATATATGAGTGGAAAATAACATTAAAAAAAGTTCACTCTCATATATAATAAGGAGTTGGTTTGAATCAAATTAATTAAAATATTATAATTTCTTGCTACTGTCAAGAATTAGAAGGGAGAAAAAATTTATGAACCATGTCAGATCACATGAAGGTGTGGTAGTGTGAGTATTTATAGCTACTAATGAAACATTTGCCTTGTCTGAGAGGCAAATTGCAGTAATCAAATGCACTAACCACACTCCATCACCTTTATATATAGTAGATATACCCTGTTCTTTCTTCTCACCAATTCCCACACCAATAATACACAACACAACACAACATACATCATCACCTGACTGAGCATATATGAACATGGTTAAAATTAAAAGGCTGAATTTGGCCATAATCAAATACCTTAAATTATCATAATAAACTAATAAACTTGTCCACAAATATAATGCCTAAGAAATAAAATAAACTAAAAAACTTATCCACAAATATAATGCCAAAGAAATAAAAACTTCCAGCTATTTGCAACCATGACAAAGAAAAACTGTCTACAACCATAATCAATGAGATATAATTAGTAGACTTATTATTAACCTAATTAAAAACAAATAAGAAAATCCTAACAAAATTCTTTAGGTTTCAATTCTTCTCAATCTTAATACTTTTCAGCTTCTCCAGTTTATTAGTCTTCAACTATGTAGTTGACAAGTCTCTATCAGCTTTTTGTTCAGATTATTGAGAAGTTCACTTTGCTGGAGTCAAGGATGGGATGTTACTATCAGCCTAAGATGATTTAAGGCATTGTAGTTCAACAAATTCTATCATCAAATCCTACAAAAAATAATTTTTTTTAATCATCAGTTCATTTAGCATATCCTAAGAATTAAATTGGTTCTAATGTAAAAATAAAATTAATACCACCTTAGCTATAGCTGATGAGAATTGAACTTCCTGAAATTCAAAACTCGATGATTTCTCTCCAAGCGACAGTCCAGCAGTCATGTTAGGCTAATAAACATTAACAAAGTAAAAGAATTATTAAATTTCAACTTAACTATATGGTTAAATAGTTCTTAATATAAAGAAGAAAATGAAAGTGCAATTTGATTAGAAAAAAGTAAACAACACCACCTTAGTACTAGGCAAAACAGATTTTGATTCTTTAAACTTTGATATGATAGACTGATCATCACAAGCATCAATGATATTAAAGGCATGCTCATTTTGTCCTAGTCTAGAGTCTTTCAGAACTACTTTGAATATGAACTCCTTTCCAAAGAGTAATTCGTTGAACTCCTTTGGATAATTAAGCTATCCATTACCGTCGTTCAATTGAAAAAATAAAAAGATTACATGACATGAGTGACCCATAGTTTAAAGTATTCTACATTTATAGTTTAAAATGTGTCATGAAGGTGAAAACATAATATTAAATAGTGTTTCCTAGAAAACAAATAACATACTAGCTCAGTACACTAGCATTGCAGAATATGAATTCCTTAATAGTTAACAACCTTGGGGATCCCATAGAACAAAAGTTGCACTATTAATTTCATTAATCACCCTAAGCTTTACTCTATATCTGAATATTAGAATGAAATATTTGTATTAAAAACACTTTCATATCAAAGGATTTGAACCTGAAATTCTATGTAAAAATAATCACTTCACCTTTGTATGATAACCACTACACGATGATCACAAATACCACACAAATATAGGCCTTTGTCAATTACAACTTCCTTACCACACTTGCAGGCTGGGTACCACCAGCTTCAGACATCATGCAAGTATTTAACAGTTGCAAGCACAACAAACACTCCTGACTAACACCATAAAAAATAAATTTAAAGTGAGTTTGGTGCTAACTAAATGCAATAAATCAAAAAACACATAACAGGAATAAGAAACTTTATAGTTGTCAACAAAATAATGTATGGTTTGAAAAATGTTAAATAGACTTATTTGCAAAATGTGAATCACAATGATCAACATATCCTATTTATTGGTGTCCAGCAGAGAGTTATTATACAAGTTTTGCAGTACCTAAGATGTTCTATAGTGGAGGTACTTACATTCTTTAAATTCTTTAACTGCTCAAGTGACTTCCTAGCATTGTCTTTTAAGAAGTCATCTTCAAGGGAGTAATACTGAACATTAGCCTTGACATTTGGCTTTTCCAAACAAACAGTAGGCTTCATAAATTTTTTTATCACAACTTTATCAAAACACCCTTTCAAGAGCTTGAATGAAGGTTCAGAGCGACTGTTTACACTTACTTTGACCTTAATTTTAAACTGAAAATATTGCTGAAGTAATTTGTCCTCAAATTCTCGAGGATAAGCTATCTCGCCATTACTCTGCCAAGAAGGAAAACAAAAACAAGTTGAGGCTTGAAAGAGAAAAATCAGAATGTCTATAAAAAAAATTCAGAATGTACATAGATTAAGACATACTTTGTGAGTGTGTTCACATAATTCAGAACATGGTTTTCCAAAAAGAATTTTACCCTCACGATAAAAAATGACAAAATCAGTTGTCTCGAACTCATTAGTCACATGGATCTTAATCCTATATATGCATAATTACAAATAAAGAGGTTTAAAAAACTAGTTTGCATATGCAAAAAATTTTTGAAAAAAAGTGTTCGAATTCCTTGGAGTCACATTAACAACATGGCGAAAGCATCGCTTACAATAGTACATTCCCAAATCTGGTCTTACCGCTTTGTTGCATTTACATGCAATGTACCACCAATCAGAACTAGTATTGATACCAAAAACGGTACTATGAACAACAAACAACCTATCCTATATAAAAATGGAAAAGGAAAAATATTGGTACCATTAATTTAAAGGAAATAAGTATCATGAAACCACAATATGAAATTAATTTTCCCTAAGGTGAAGTTTCTAGATCTATTAAAAAAATGTTACTTTATCACAATCTCTAAGTTCATGGATTAATATCCTAGGTATTGCATTGAGGAAGTCATGCTCCAATGAATATAAGTCTATCATAAATAAAGCAAGTTAAAAGAAAATAAAATCAGTACCAATAATATAATGTAAAAATTGTAGATTTAAAAAATGGAAACCTTTATAACAAAAATAAAATAGTCCCTGGCTTCGAAGCTGACAACCTCAGGAATATTTGGCTCGAAGAGCAATTTGGTTCCTAACATGACATTTTGCAGGCCTATATTACCCACAAATATTTGAGAGGGCAACTAAATCAACAAATAAAAAAACTATGCCCATTAACCAAACAAAGTAGAGTATTCTTACATGTGTTCATGTGATAAGTAGAGTACAGACTGAGATAAGAAAATTACCATATTGAAAACCTCACTACTTTATTGAATACATAATAACTATTATCTAGTTGACTAAATGATTCAAATTTGTATGATGAGTTAGATTTTCTCTATGGTATGACTGGAGACCTTGGCCACCTCAGCTTTATTATGTTTCATGTGTTATTCACTTACAAATTTATTGGATAGCTAGATTTGTATGCTTGTTTGCTGTCATTTTGTTTTGAAATAAAGCTTCCAGTTCTCAATGTGTTTGTGACTTGTAAGTTTGATATTTTTGTTTCTAATTAAATAGCTGACGTTAAGGCCATTGTACTTTTAGTGCTTTAATTTGAAGACAACAAAATGGCTCATCTGTTGAATATGAACAATCATGGTACAACATATTAGAATCAAATAAAAATTTGACACTGATGAAAGCCTTTGGAGAGGAAGAGAGAGAAGAAACCAAATTTTGAAATGACAAACGTGAAGAATGGAAGAGTAAAATTACACGAATCTTTATTACATATGAGGAAATTTCTGATTTGATCAATTTAATTGAAAAGGTACAACCATTCATTACTTCCACTCAAACAAATATTGGTTTGAACCTCAACAATTGCTTTTCAAAAGAAAACACGGTGATGGAAACAATAACCGCTACCCCAACCCATGTGAAAAAAAATTGCAAACTTGAAAAAAAAATGAATCAAAGGGCTCAGAAACAAAACAACAATCATAGGGCTCAAAAAAAAAAAAAACACTAGCATCATCAATGCATCACCGACCTACAAAAAAGAAATAGAAGCTGGATTGCCCACCCAGATGAATATTTTCCATAGCAAATATAAAAATAATGGAAAATTAAAGATAACCCTATGAGCAGAAACTAAATCAAAGGAGAATGAAATCATTGAAAAAAAATACAATTATTTTTCTTTTGATGATAAGAATAGCATTATTTCAATATACAGTGCATCATTGTAAAAAAATTAATAGATGAAGGAATCAAGGCAATGAAAATTATATGATAAGCGTTTAGGCACTAACCTTTGAATTTCATAATCGACATAACTCCCTCATTTTTTGCAACAAAATTGTGAATATAGTAAACAAATTGACCAAACAGAGCGACTTCAAGTTTAACACTGCAAATACACATTATTTATTTTGTTACTTGACTTTTATTTGAAAAATAAATTAATAGAAGTGAACAAATTGAATAGTAGAAGATTACCTATCTAATTCTAATTGCAGGATGACCATTCTGGTTTTTCTTCCATCCCTATCATATTCCTTTTCGCCACCAATGACAGTTAGAAGTCCAATAGTATCTAATCTATAACCAAAACAAAGATCGAAAATTAGAAATTAAATACAGAGGTTTAAACACAAACAATGAAAAAATAGTTTAAAGAGCATATTAAATGATCCATCAACCTATTAAATATGGAAACTGAGAGTCAACTTGAATTATTTCATTGAACAACATAAGATTGAAACCATAGAGGGATCAAATCACTGTTAGAAAGCAGTACATTAGTCTTTAACTAGATATTCAATCGGAACTCATGCCTGGTGGCTCGAAAGTAACCACCGTTTTTGCTTATTGTGAAGTAAGACATAACATAAACCAATCCTTCTATCAACAACAGCTTGTATTTATATATTAATTTCTTCTTAACACTGGCATGAATGGTTGTACCCTAAAAGAAAATATAAAATTATTTAGAAAAAAGAAAAAAGCAAAATTAGGGGGCTGTCCACATCTATAATAGTAAAATTAAAAGTATATTAAAAAAGAAGAAAGTAAAAGGTAAAAAAAAATTCTTAAAACTCATCCATTAGAACCATTTCCAAGCTGTTTACCATCTCGGCATTGTTTAAAGCAAGAAGATATAGGTGGAAATGTGCACGAGAGGGAGGGTTGAATCGTGCATATCTTCATTTTGCATTTAATGAAACATTTGAAGACAAATACTATCAAGTATAAAACTTGTAGTGCAACAGAAACATAGTTAGTGATTTCAAAAAGTAGATTTCTGAAGCTGGTTAATAAACTTTCATCATAATATGATTGAATAATTAAGTGAAACAAAGAAATAAAAAGGAGATCAAAGAGAGAAAGATAAGACATATATTTTTATACTAGTTCGGCCAAACTGCCTATACCCAGTACTCAACAAATATTGAGGTTCCACTAAAAACATCTTTCTCAACCTGAGAAAGAACAAATTAATAGTCTTTACATTAGCCTTCCCAAGCTGCCACAAATTGAGAAGTTCTTCCCAACCTCTCCAAGCTGACTCAACTAGTCTTTGCACCAGCTTCTTCAAGCTAAACCAATGACAAGTAACTACCTGTTACTACCACGTTGAAAGTAATCTTGCCCTAACCTCTCCAAGCTACAATTAGTCTATTCCCAGCCTCTCTAAGCTGCAAGTAATTTTTCCCAGTCTCTCTAAACTGCAAGTAGTCTTTAATTAGCTTCTCCAATCTTTACCTAGTCTCTCCAAGCTAAACCTATGACCAATAACCACCTGTTACTACCACATTGAAAGTAGTCTTTCCCCAGCCTCTCCAAGCTGCAAGTAGTCTTTGACTAGCCTCTCCAAGCTAAACCGTGATAGCAAGAACACCTTATTGTTGCCTTGTAAGTAGTTTTTTAGTAGTCTCTCCAAGCTATCTCATAACGATCACTACCAGATCGAGGATACAAAGGTTAAGTATTTGAGTTGCCACTCAAAATAATCTATACTCAAGTTTTCCTTAACATATACATGAAAATTTCCTGGAAAAGCTTGAATGACTTCTTTCTATCACTTCTTTTCTAGAAAAAGCATAAATCTAATAAAGAACATAGAAGGAAGATTTTTACACTTCAAGGAATAAAAACTAATGACATGATATATTGAAACTTCTAGGAAGTGGGAAGAAATTTTTGCAAAGTTTCCTCTCTTTGAACATTCAAAATCTCTCATAAGCTTTTAAGTACAACAACTCCATTTATAGCGGTCTTTCCCTTATGATTGTTGCCCTCGATTAGTTCTCCAAGTGACACGTATAGATCATCTGTTTGTGTCTTGGAAGGACAATCTAGAAGAGTAAGCTAACAGACTGTCACATCAGTTACCGAAGCCATTATAGTTAAGGTTTATAATACTCCCTAGGAAAACACTTTTTTGATCATGGTTTCTAAACTCCTCATTCTAGAAGCTCGAGTGGTTGATCAATTCGACAGAAAAGATAACGTACCAGTTTGAGATTGGGTTGATTTGAAAATTTAAAATTTAAAATTCAAATTTCCCTCTTTTCCCTGTAGCATTCAGTGCCTCAATGTGAAGTGAGCTTTCTGATGTGCACAATCAATTTCTTGATGATATCTTTACTTTCTAATCTTTAATTCAAGCATTTTGATGGTAATTGATTTGCGTTTGTGCTGATTGAAGATAGTGTGATATCTGGTCTTCAGAGATTGCTTGATATCTTCATGAAAGTGTTCTTTCTTATGTCAAATGCTACTTTTTAAAGTCTCAGAAGTTAGTTTCTTGTAGCATTGAAATCTTCTTCTGATCATTAGCTATCAATTGCTTGGATAAGGACACAATTTCACTTCTATTTCATTTCAAATCTCCTAACATGAGATAAACATGTTTATACATGTATAGTGAAATATATTCTCATTTGAGTAAGCCTTGCTCTTGCAAAATGATAGAAACCTGTTATATTCTTACAAGAAACTCAAGAGAAACATTAGTCATTCTTCAAAGCATTTTTTTAAGTTGGCTTTGTTGTCATTCAAAACAAATGAGCACATATTGATAGGGTTCTGGAGCTAACAATCTCTCCCTTTTTTATGATGATGAACCAATTTGAAGAAAATATTTTGAAGAAAAGTTGAAGGAAATATTATTGAAATATAAGCGTGATAGTTCTTATTCTTTCAATTCTATTACAGAAAGTGATTTTCAAGAAGTTCTTTTTCTTAAGGAATGATATGAAACATATCAAAGCATTTTGCCCGTAAGTGGCTTGAATCATAGCTATTGTTATCTTCCTTGAAGCTTTCGTTCAGGCTTGATTTACTTTTTAAAGTATCAGAAAAGTATGTTGAAGAGAAAAATAATCAAGCCTTGATTAAATAATCAACTTGTCTTTAGTCATAAAAGGGAACTTTCTGAAGATCTATGTGCAAGAAATACTTGTTATAATTTATCTTGATTGATCCATTTTCAGTACATCTATATATGATAAATGTAACAAAGCATTCATGATTTTGAAAACATACTGATGCTTAAGTAGTTCCTAAAGCTTAGAGAAATCATAAAAGGCTAAGATTAACATGTTACTATGCAAAGTTTCTGAAGCTCATTTGGGATCAATCCCTAAATTAACGAGGATGAGCTTTGCATTGAGCTATGAAACGTTCCCCATAAGTATCAGATCATGAAAAGATTTTTTCAAAATGAAGGTATATGATCTTTTAAAACAAGTTTTGTTTTATTAAAAAAAAACACACATATTGACTTATCAACACGGCACACTTTGAGAGAGTTATGAAGCTTATTAACTGATCATTGTTGTTTCAAAACATGTAAGCGTGAGTTTTTGAAGCTTTGTCAGAAACTATTCATAACTATATTTTGATCAAGTTATACACAACTCTTTAGAGCCATCTCGTATGTGTGTTAAAGATAATGTGTTCTGTTAAAGCTTTAAAGAAAACAATTAAGCTCATCATACATATTAAGGCTCAGCATATTAAAATGAGTATCAGAGAGTATCAGAGCCACAAACAACTTGTGCTCCTAAAGATATTTAGCCAAAGCTAATCATAAAACACATTTAAGTATATGAAAATCAGATCAAAGCATACACATAAGAGATGAAAAGTAAAAATTTATCAGAGAGATATATGACTAGTTGAGCATAAAAGAGCATCGATATGAATCAGAGCTTAAGAAGAAATAAAACATGAGACATGAATAATATATATGCATCTTAAAAGATCATGATATATATGAATGGAAGGATAGACGATTTATATAAAAACATAAGAAAAAAATGTTAAGAGATATACAAAAAGATAACAAAAAAAAAAATGCATGCTGATTAAAAACCTCTGAGCTCCCCCTCAGTATAAGCTCCTTATGAATCCATAGCACTCCCTCTGAATTCTATTGGCACATGATTTTCTTCAACTCTTTTCATTTTTTTCTCCTTCTTTTGACTTCATTAAAAATGAGGTACACCTTGAAATAGACGCCACAGCATTTGAAGAATCTGAAGTTGCAGATCCTCCATTTGTCTGAGCTGGGTGCCATTTTCTATAAGGGTTGCTTCAAATCTATCCTATCTTATAGAAATCTCCCTCAGGTTCCACGAGATGACTTGATAGCTTGCTGAAGATTCTGTTGAGGATGGAGGTCGCAAGTTGACAGGTGCAGAAGCGACTCTGGGAGATGGCTCGTGAATGTCTAGGGTTATAGTTTCCCCTGACTTAGGTAATTCAGCCTGAGTGACCCTTGTGCAGTAGCTGGAGGTAGAGAGGATGGTGCATGATTTTTTGCAGATGTGGTAGAGACAGAAAGAAAGGCAATAGTAGCATGAGTAAGCTCAGAAGTAACAGCAACAATATCTAATATCTAAGCTGTGGAAGGAACAGCAACATCTCGAGCTAGGACAGAGGAAATGGGAACATCTTGATCCAAAGCAAAAGTAGCAGCCTTTTGAGTTAGAGGTGCTTTAGCTTCTGATGTTCTACTCTCTTTTTCTTCCATTGGAGAGATGCGAATAGAAGAGGGAGGCTGCAGTAACATAGGGATAATAGTATAACATGTTTCAAAGTCGTCTTCATTAGGTTCTTTAATGATAGGCTCCATATGAGATTCTTTAACTGTGGGCCTAGAACTGAATGTAGCACTTAGTCTAACCTTCTTGCTACTCAACAAGTTTGCTTCTTCTTCAGACGATGATGCTTCTGCTTGTTCTTCTCATGCTTCTTCTTCCTCTTCATCATCATCAGCCATAGTTACATGACACCCATGTTCCTAATATTTTTTAACTTCTTGCAGCAATATGGTGACTCTTGATATACTCCTTCTTGCCATTGACTTTCTCAGGTTTGGTCACATCTTGTGATACTTGAAAGACTGCTCATTCTCTTCTCTTTGTTCTTCTTTCATAGTGTTGAATGAGAGGGACATCCTCTACTTCTGATTCACTCTCAATGAGAATAAGTTTTCTCTTCCCTTCTGCCTTCTTTTATTGAGATTTAGTTTTCTGAGAAGCCTCTCTGGCTTATTCACCTCTTGTTTTGTGACTCTGCATGGTTGGTTTAGTGATTTGAAGAGTTGACCTCTATCTTGAAGTTCTGAAGGAGGAAGGTGTGAAAACGGTTCCTTCCAAAAGCTCATAGCTTTCTATGAGAAGAGGGAACACCAAATGCTGAAAAATCCTGGTCAGAAGCATTCCATATGGGACACTTGCAGTTTTTCGTGTCTCTTTTATTGCTATACTCATCATGTAATCTAGAATGAACATTGGCAGGTTCAACTTTCTTTTTGCCATCAGGTAATAAAGAAGCATGCAGTCCATCCTAACAAGAGCATCTGTGCTCCCAATTCATGGTAGAATAGAGAATTGAACCACTATACACCTTTCTTGCCCTAGCGCTCAACATGGCAGTGGTGATTTCATTGGGCTTATATAGAATAGAATCAGTTAGATACCTGGACACATCTCCTTCGTTCACTTCAAGTGATTTTGCCCAGCCTAGTGAGGATTTGCAAACGATTCCGTCATTTTGAACTTTGATCATCTTAGCAAGCCCTGATGCAGTGATCTTGATAGAGCATTCTCTGATCATTGCTCTAACATATGAAGGTGATGGTCTTTCCAGATAAGAGTAAAATGTATTAACCAATCGGGGAAAGACTGTGCCACCTTAATATTTAACCCAATACGCCTAGGACGCATTTAAGTTAATTATTACTCATTACTCTTTGTTCCAGTTTTTAACTTAAACTCTTGAAAATACCTTAGTAAAAATGTAGGTAAATTTTTTTTGTGGAACTTAAACTCTAAAATGCAACTTATGTGTACGTATGGATAGCGGTCAGTACACATCTAATAATAGCAATCATATAAACCATATCACAATATATATATATATATATATATATATATATATATATATATATATATATATATATATATATATATATATATATATATATATATAAATCATGGCATAACATGACACAAAAAATATTAACACATCATAACTATATCATAATAGCGACGTCCTCTAAACATAAGGACATCAGTACATATCCATCAAAAGACTAGAACATACGTAGATAGATGGGGTTCACCCTAAAGCCAATGCCCAAAGGAAAACTATCTTCGTACTTCCACTGCAACCTTCCTGATTAGTTTGTAGCGCAACTCCCTCGTCTACGTCTCAGAGAAGATCACGAGCTACACCATCATCCTTGTCTGGAGACGACATGAAAGAAAGAAGAGGGATGAAAACTTATTCAAGATTCTCAATAAAGCTTATTGACTCTAACAAGTGTCATCCTCATCGTCCCCATGAGCGCTGGGTTTCATTATGAAAAAGGTGAGCATATAGAAGGTTCATTCATTAATTTCCAAATACCATTAGTCGAGGCCTGTATCTTTTAGCATGAATCTTAATGTCATGGATGCAACATGAATGCATGTCAATACCATAGATATCATAGGATACACAACAAATGGGTATAACATAAAGAACATATATATATATATATATATATATATATCCTTTTAACATGATACTTTCTTATTATTCATTAAGGTGACTTAAACTTCTTATTCTTCTTTCCATGGGGGCCGCCCTATATATTCTCTCCTCTTGAGAGTTCTAGGTTATGAGCTCATACCTAATTAGTCATCACTAGTTTATACTTATCCTCTTGATAAGCTAAATTCACGACTCCTAGAGTGCAGGATAGGGGCATAGAATCACCTTTCATAAGCATTAATTCCTAGAGCCTAAAAGATCACTTCCTTGGGACACCTTCCATAACCATTAATTCCTAGAGTCTGAAGGATCCCCATATTGGATCACCTCTCATAACCATTAATTCCTAGAGTCTAGAAGATCATTTCCATGTGTCTTATATCACCTTTTATCTTGGCATGTTATTTAGAGATGTCAAGCATGAAAATATAATCATAACTTATTCTTTAATATCTCATGCTCATGGAATACTTAAATAATGCAAATCAATTAATCGATCATAAATATAACATACCACAATTTATCATGTAAATGATCACATAAGTATGCATCACATTCTTTGCATATATCCATAAACATGTTATCATCAAAATTTCATGAAATTAAACATGCTCTTACCCAGAATGTCAGAATCAAGGACCGGACTTAGCTAATGCATATGCCATGCTCAACAGGATAAATGCAACATACTATAGATCATCACTTACATAAATCAAGAATTAAGCATGCATAATCCTTAATTTGTAACTTTGCACAATTATCACAAGTCATAAATTTCAACTAAAACACATGAACATAGCTTTCATAAGATATCATTCACACTAATCTCATCAAGATATCAATATTTACACTTAAGCTCAAAAGAAGGCTGAAACTGTAATTTCCCAAAGATTACGAGTCAAAGTGTAATTTTCCCTTTTTAACACATTTCTCAAACTAATTATTCTTAAAACTAATCTATACTTTTAGGAGACCCATAACACTTAGAAATCATTTAAATTTATCATAAAAACCTTTTTGGGCCATAGACCAAACTTTATTACTCTTTAGGGGTCAAAGTGCAAAATCGCTCATTTTTAACACTTAACAAATATCGAAACTTCTAAAAAAATTTCTAAATATCATGAATGGTATTTTGAATACATGAACATATTCAACATCATTACTAACTCTAATTAAAACTGTTTGGCTGAAATCATATAATTGATAGTTCAAAACATAACTTTTCACAATTTGCAAAGTCCAAACTAACACTTGTAATTACCCTTTTATACATCTAAGATACCAAAAATGATTTTTACAACAAATATTAGTAATTCTTATGTGTGTGATCAGTGTGAACAGTGGTGAACAGTATGAAAATAGTACCAGAAAAATAATCTTTCAAAAGCTTCATAAAAATTACAATTTTGATCCTTTCTAGTTACTAGTTATTCCGAAAATGCTAAAAACAATGTTTACAACAATTATTTAGTGACTTGTACCTATCTAAACATCACTAATCAGCAACCATTCCAGTTTTAATAGATCAAATCAATAACTATAATTTGAGCTTCTAAAGACATGAGAAAATCATATTCTTAATCCTATTGAGTTTCAAGAACTTTCAAAAATTCTTTTTCATCTTAAAGACAAGATCCAAGCCTCAAAATAAAATAAAACCAACTTCAAACCCAAAATCCTTATGAGGTTGAAAATCATATGTTTGAGATGTGTCCATGATCAAAATTTCCATTTGAGACAAAAGGAGTAAGTCTTGAACTTTAGAGATTTAGGTGATGACTAGAATCATAAACATGCTATGTAATCTCATTTTTAATCTTTGTCATTATAAGGTGATAACTTGAAAATATAAATATGATATGTAAGGCTTGAAATATAAATATGAAGATACAAGTTCATTTTTAAGTCTTCAAGTTTTAGGTGATAACTTAAAATATAAACATGATATATAAGACTTGAAATTTAAGCATGATATGCAAGTCCATATTATTAGGTGATAATTTGAAATATAAACATGGTTATATAAAGCTCAAAATATAAACATAATATCCAAAGCTTGAAACATAAATATGGATGCAAGTTTATTTTTATATATTGTTAAGCTCAAAACTCAAGACTTTTAGAGAATTAAACTCTTTAACTCCAAATAATCTTAACAAAAGGAAGTGAGCTTTAGAGTTCTTTGTTACCATGGTTTCAAGAACCTTATTTCATTGAACTCATCATCAAGCTCAAAAAGAACCAAATCAAAGAAAAACAACAATTATTTCATTAATCTTTTGATAACAAGAATTAAACCTTGAGCTTTAGAGGTCTATTATATGATGGATTCACAACCATCACCATGATTCCTCATCAAGCCATAAAAACCAAAAATATAAGGAAAGAATAAGAAAAAGAACAAGAAATAAAATCCATAGCAAGTTGTTTCTTGTTTACAAAAGAGAAAGCTTGATCTTCTATGAAGAAATGAAAAGAACAAATCTTCTCTTGGAACCAAACTTGGTTTCGGCCAAGAAGGAATAGAAATGAGGAAGGATATTTTTTGTGGTCTTGTGTTTGGAAATGGAAAGTTTAGGTGTTTAGGAGTTGATCTATGGTGGATATGTGTTGGTTTAAGGTTGAGAACTTGAATGAATGTTGAGAATAGAGTCTCTTGGAGGTGGAGGAGGAAGAAGAAGATGTAACGTCCCGATTTTTCTGTCCGAGAAAAAATGACCAAAATGCCCCTAAGGTCATTTCCTACTGGAATTCGAGGATAGCCGACCTGGCAATCCCCGAAGGTTCAACTCAATGTTTGAAGGGGATTGGATGGCCTTGAGTGGTTTCGGAAGCAAAAATCCCATTTTCCACAGTTTCAGGTCAAAATGACCAAAATACCCCTATAGCGCTTTACGCGGGTACAAGTGCCATTTGAACTCGAAACTTTCCTTAAAGGTTTAAAACCATGTTTTTATGAGTTTAGAAGTCTTTGTTTAAGTCCCGGACAGTTTTTGTGTAAAATTATGATTTTGCCCCTGGAATAGTAATTTTGAGCCTAATGACATGATTAAACAAACCTAAGCAATATTAGGCTCTAATCGAAGGTTGATTAATTTTCATAATTAATCTAGAGCCAAAATGATTTATTAAAATTAATTAGAACCGAAGATTGCTTAGATTAGAGTTAAACCTTTTCTTAACCCAAATTCCAAGACATAGAATCTTGAATAGTATTTTCACTATTCACCCTCTACACCTCAAAAGGAAGCCTAGGATGAGTAGAGATGGACTCCCCAAAAAGGCTAAAATGCCCACTAATCATAACCTACATAGCCTTAATTACCTATCCTTTCACTCACACATTTTACTATAAACTTCTAATCTTAGGTCTAATCCAAAAATACACCTAAACACATCACTAACCCACAATTAATAAAACAATTTCCTCTCCTTGGATTCTCCAAAATGTAGCACCACCTCATACCCTATACCTCACAAGTTTGTTCACTCAAACACTCAAGAAGGTATGACACACCTCACCTATGATCTTACCTATAACCTTACCTATGATCTTACCTATAACCTTACCTACAATCTCACCTTGAAATGACATAGCCAAGAGATATTTTCCCTCCTTTTTCCCCTCAATATTTCAGCCACCCCTCCCTTCACTCACTCCTCCATGTTTTGTTCTTCTATAAATAGCATACATGAGTAAACTTGAAACACCTTTAGTCACTTGATAAGTTTTAGTTTTCTAGAGCACTCAAAAGCTTCCTTTTTCTCTCAAGTTTCAAGAGTTCCTCTTCTTCAACTTCTTCTTCTTCTTCATCTTCTTCAACCTTATCCCACTAGGTAGGGATTTCTTTCAAGTGTTTCATTCATTAAAAGTTGTTATTTGGTTATGTGCTTCATGATTTCCCTTGAACCTTTTAGTTTTTCTTTCCTTTTCTTTTCCTTCTTTTTTCGATTTTCTTGGTTTCCTTTTTCTTCCTCTTGGTTTCGGCCATGATGGCCTAACTTGGAAGAAAAACCATGGCTTGATGATGAGGTTTCAAGATAGTAAACTCCCGATTTCCATTTGAGAAACCTCTAAAGCTTGAAACTTAGTCTTAATCTCAACATATTTTGGGTTATCCCTCTCTTTCTCCTTTTCCTTTTCCTTGTGTTGGTTTCGATTTTGAAGGTTTATTTTTGGATAAAAATGACTCAAGGATGAGAGCACATGATGTTAATGTTGATGTATCATCAAGATCGTGGCCTCTAGAGTTTCAAAGTTCCACCCTTTCTCCTCCATGGTTTCGGCCATGGTTACCTTTCCTTTGATGTCTTGGTTTTGTCACCAAAGACATGGTGACATGGTTTCAAAAACTCAAAGCTTGGTTTTCTAACTTGATCCATTTTTGGTTCTTTAAATAATATTAATGTTTAACTTGTTTCTTTTAATCCATTTCCTTGAACTTGATGATGATGTTCAAACCATAAGGTTCCTTTGACACCTTGGTACAAAGAACTCTAAAGTTTACTTTATCTTACTATGATGAGTTTGGGTTGAGGTTTAAGTTTCTTCAAAGTCTTGTAAGAGCTCTAGTAAAGATATAAAAATGAACTTGCATATTTCTATTTCTAGCACCTCATATTTATATTTCAAGCTCTTGCATCCCATATTTACTTTCCTATATCATCACTAAACTCTAAAGATTAAAGAAAAGGACTCGCATTATCACGTTTAAGTTTCAAGCCTTGCATTGCACGTTTATATTTCAAGTCATCACTTAAAGAACTTAAAGATTTAAAACGAGAGCTTGCATATCACCTAACTAATCTCAAAGCCTTTCTATTTCGGCCTTAAAGTCGATTATTGCTGGGCCTAGAGCACTAAAATAAAGAATTGAACTCGCATATTTACTTTGAGCCTAGCATATTTATTTCCAAGTTCTTGCATCTCATATTTATTTTGAAGTCCTCACTTTATTTTCTAAAGAAGAATAAAATGAAATACATAGCACGTTTACCTTTTGTCATCACTTAAAAATCCTAAGAGCTCAAAGACTTGCCCTTTTATCTCAAGCTAAAGTTTGATTATGGAAGCATCCCCAAGGATGCAAATTTTAGCCATGTGATGTTGATAAACTCAAAATGAGTTTCATCTAGTTGCAAGGGCCAACAATTTATGTTCAAAAGTTTTCCTATGTTTTTAAGAGTTCTATGAGGACGTGATCAACAAGATTTGTGAATTAAACCTCTTTCAAGAGTGTTTTAGATTAGTTGCTGCCCCATGATTATTCTTAGCCTCTTTTACAAGATAAAATGTTTTGCAAAAGGATTTTCGAAGTCCTAAGATGATTCAAGGAGGAACTAGCAACCTATGCTTGTTGAAAATGAGATTTTATGCATGATGTGTATGTATGTGGGTTCGGTTTTGCCATGACATGTTTGCTGCTGTATGATGATGTTTTGACATGTTAGAATGTGTAAAAATTATGTATGTGAATGTAGGAGCCTTTCTATGCATGTTAGGAAAGAAACTAGCTTTATAGAAAAATCGTAAAGTCAAGTTTTAGCATGGTTTTGACCCATTTATTTTTAGGTTCTGCCCAAACTGTTTTAGTATGATAATAATCAGATTAGGATCATTTAGTTATGAAAAACTTGGTAACATTTGGTGTAGGATTGAATTTTAGCACCTATAGAGAAACTAGTAACTAGAAAACCGTAAAAATGCAATTCTAGAACTCTTAGAACATTTAATTTTCTGATTCTGTACAGCACCCTTATAATGTGGCAAACATGATTTATAATTAGTTCAAAGGCTTAGGGATACCTTATAATGGATTTAGATATAATTTATAGCGACTTAGGCGAAGACGAGACTAAGAAACCAAAACGTAGTTTCTAGAACCCCGTAATTGCGAGGTCTAGAAAATGGCAGATTTGTATGGGGCTGTTTGGTTTTGCTCCTAGGCATAAAAATTAGTGAGGATATTAGTTGTGAACCCATAGGTACATAATGAGCTCTATGACTTCAAGTAAATGTATGTTTAATTATGAGAATGACTTTAGCATGGCATATGTATTAGCTGAGTCCGGTCCTTGATTCCGGCAAACTAGTTAGGAGCATGCTATCCTTTAAGAATGTTAAAGTAATGATGTGATGACATATATGCTATGATGAGTTTGACTATATGACTTGATGTCTTATGGCGGTGTTGAATGGCTATGCATGGTCTATATATTTCGTGGCATAAAGCAAGTTTGAAGGAAATCCGGTGTACGCCGTTATGCTGCCAAATTTCCCACTAAACTTGAGAATTTGAGAAAAGTTTGCGAAAACTCCTGGGTGACACCGGTTCGGCCAAGCACCCCCAGGAAAGGTTCTGGGTGACATTGGTTCAGCCGAGCACCCCCAGAACAGATGTGATATAACACTGAGATGCATTCCTCCCGCTACGGTGGGGAGGAAACAAATCCATGAAGGTATTGACATTGAGCTTGCCAAAGCGGACAATTCGTTGTGTGCTAGATACCAGTAGAGCATTTCAAAGGAGGAAATGATCCTAAGATAGGTGATTCAAGAAAGTTATGTATACCCCCTCTATTAGCCCATATTAAATCTAGTGACGACTAGTTAAGATTGAGTTCATTCCTAGGCGATAGGTGAGATGTAGTTTGGTGACTAGATTATCGCCGGGCCGGTGAGTCGGTTGGATTTTTGGTGGATACGTTAAGAAGGTGGTCTTTACGAAAAAGAACTTAAAAGTTTGACTTATGAGAAAGATGTCACATGCAAAGCATTGTGCCTTTTATGCCACGTATATGACTTATGTTACTTTATGTTGGACCCAAATACTATGACTTTCATGTTAATATGCATATGGTATTGATATGCATTCATCAAATATCTGTTGCATTCATGTCATTAAGACACATACTAAAAGACACCTACTTCAGATAAATAGATTTGAAAAGCCGAAAACCAATCCTTATGCATGTACACCTTTTTCATAATTAAAACCGAGGTGGCTGGGGACGATGACGATGACACTTGTGTTAGAGTCAAGAATCCCTACTGAGAATCTTGAATGAGTTTCTCATCCCTCTCTTTTCTTCCGTGTCGTCTCTAGACGGGGATTACAACGAGCTTCGTGACTTCTTCTAAGGCTTGTGTTTAAGGGTCACGGTAGCAATTGGAGCAGAGGGTCGCCACGGAAGCATAGATAGTTTAGCTTTTGGATTGATATTCATGCAACCTCATAGGTGAATAAGGATTACTTCATATATATAGGCATGTTTTGATGTAAATAATGGTACAATGATGCTAGTAATTTATGTATTTATGAAGGTGTGATGATATTATGATAGTTATGTATGATACTATGTTTCATGATTATGAATGGTGTGATTACCTTTTTTTGCACGATGTGGTTATGACGAACGTTAGGTTAGTGTGCGGCTCGCATTTTGTTTTCAAGTTTCAAAAAAAAAAATTTATTCATATTTTCCACTAAGTATTTTAAAGAAAGGTTTTAAAGAATGAGACTAAAAGAGTAATCGACTAATGATTAACCTAAATATGTTTCAGAGTATTGGGTTAAAAATTAGGATGTTACAGAAGAAGGCTTAGAGTCTTGAGAAAATTAGAGAACTTTTTTGTTATTAAACTTTGAGCAAGACAACTCCAAAAAAGCAAATGGTAAGGAAATGATGTTTGTAAGTGTATTATTGTTGAAAAAAATAGTGTATTATTGTTGAAAAATAATAAAACATAAGGGTGATGGGAGGTATGGAGTCTGTGCCCTCTATGGCTAATAATGGGAGACAAATTCATTCTTTGATAAGTGGTAGGACATGTAGAATAGCATATTTTATTAGGTAGTAGATTAGGAATTGGTAATTTAGTATAGGTGGTAAAAATCAAGTGTTTAGGATTTACCAAGACATGGTAAAAGAGTGATCTTACACTAGTAATGAGGTTAATCTCAAATGAGTTGAAATTCAATTAGCAAGAAAAGTCTTAATCTTAAGGCAAAGAAAGATAAGGCACTAGATTTACCTTAATCTTAACATTATTTATCTTATGAGCCCTTGTAATTAAGAAAGGATATTACATTTTTCCTAAACAATCTTAGGCCCTAATTACCTCAAGTAATTATTTTTAATTCAAGGTCAAAGAATGAAATCAATTTGAATTGAATTAGAGCCTAATATTACCTTAATTACTTAAGTAAACTCATTTAGCACTAAGTAGGGGTAAAATGTAATTTAACATAAAAACTCTCTGGAATTACCCGAACATTTTCAGATATCAAATAATACTTGTAACAAACATTTTAAATTTCCCGGTGATAACCGAGTTCAAAGGTTACTCAATATCGTGTTAAATTACCACAGGGGTAATTTGGTTACAGTAAAAATTAGGAGTTGAGATTTTTACCACTACATCAACATAATATAAATAATCCCCTTCAAACATAAAACTAACCTCTTGAGGATAGCCTGGACCGACCATTCTTGATTTTGGGATAAAAATGATCTCAGGAGTATTTTAGTCATTTTACAAACGAAAAAAAATTGGGATTTGCAAATTTCATACAGATTGCTATCTAAGCCTCATATGATGTTACCCTAATATTAAAATACCCTACTGAGGATTGTTCGGCCTAAAATCTCATGCAAAATTACCTAGAGACATTTTGATAATTTTGCACAGCAAGAAAAATTAGGGCGTTACAAAGACTACTTCATTTAATTCAAGAAAATCCTCCCACTTTTGGAAAGTAAAGATTTCATTAAGAATAGTGATTTTTTCAAGGAGGTCTTCTCTCAGGGACTTTCCAAGTGCTATTTTCCTAAAAGCGAAGAACTTTTCATAGTGATCCTGCATCCCTACATCATCAAACATATGAAAGGATGATTTTTTAGTAGCAGGTTGAGCCACACTCTTCCTTCTCACCATAGATTGGGTTAAAGATGTGTTTAAGAGGGGGAAAGATCAAAAGATTGAATCTTAAGGATGATAAAGGTAGGGAAAGAAGAAGGTTTAATGTGTCAAGAAGAGTGATTTTCCTTTTTTGTTGCAAAGATAAGGGTTTAACGAAAAAATGAACGGTTTTGTGGTACGGTGTTTAGGAAGATAAGGATTGAGGGTAGGGGTGTCGATTTTTCAAGTGATGGGAATTATTCCGCCTTTTCATCCTTCTTTCAAAAAGAGAGTTTTTCGAGTCTTGATAGCACTTTCTAAAGCTCATAATTTTACTTTCTGACCTTCTGAAAAATCTTAACAATATCATCACAAATTTTCCTTCCTGTACTGAATCCTATTCTCTCATATATCTATTATTTTATGATCCTTAAATTTTTCTTTCTGACCAACCATCTCCTTTCTAATTACCCTGTCTTTATTCTGATTTCACGGACTGATAAACTGTTCCTCACAAAGATTTATGGTCTTACCAACTGACTTCTGGTATACTGGCTGATTCTTTGATCTTGCACACTGACATATTATATCTTTATGAGGATACTTTGACAGATGACTTCATATGGCTTTGCTTGTCTGCAGAGGGAGTTATGAAAAGAGAATCTCCAGAGATGTTTTATGCATGAATGCTCATGCAAATGTGAAAACTTTTAGGAAAAAAAGAAAGTTTTTGAGAAGCAGAAAAACATTCTGGAGATCTTTAGCAATAGATATTGTGAATGCATCTAAAGACAAGGTCTTTAGTATGCACATCTATTAACTCAACATCTCCATTTTAAACAGTAAGATATATAAAAAGGACTTTGCAAAGCAAACTTGGAGTTAGGGTGTTGAAAGGATTTTTGGTAAGATTAATATAACTTGTATTATCTCAGAAGATAGGGAACAGGAATACCTCAAGAGATTGTCTTTCAGTTGACTTCTTATCAGCAGCATCAAGGTGCAATATATTTTAGCAACTGCATGTTTTGATTTTTCTTGTGTAGCCATGCTTTCTTTGATTCAAGTGAAGATATCAACTTCAACAGATTGTCCTTGAGCTACTGCTTCATACTGGAGATGAAGTCTCAACATGTTGTGTAGACTTTGCTTTTCTTTTGACTTTGTTCAGCATATATATCATAGCATTCACCCAATTTTAACTGCTCAAAGCTTTGTCAATACGTTTAGGTTTGTCGATGGTGATGAAAGCATAATTTTTATATTTATCCAGGGGATGACTTGGTTCTCATACCCTTAGGAGTCACTCCATGAACTTAGATAATAGAAAACTGTTTTTAAACCAAAAACTCTCATGTACTTTCTGTACATTGAGATCCTTCAGCTTCTATGTTATCTTCATGCAGCTCATTTTTGTAGTCCAGAAAGATTACTTTTTGATTATCTTGAGAGATCCGAGCAAACTTTCTGAAGAGTTGATGTTTTAGAGCTTACCTTCTAAAGCTTTTGGCTTTCATCTACTAGCTTTCTGAAGTTTCCTTGAGATTCATATTCTTAGGACTTTCCTTAAGATCATCAAAATTTTTAGCAAGATCTTCCTTGATCTTTCCATCATTGTACATGAGAGATTCTTAAAAGTTTATCCTTCAAGATTGTGATAACTCTTAGGTTCTGATCATGTTATCCGGAATGATTATCATCTGTTTGCTTCTTGATACTTTAGCCAGAGAAAGTTTTTAGATATACTTGCGAAAAAAGAGTTTGATTTTGGTACCCAAACTTTCCTGGATCTTTTTTGGTTAACTTTAAAGAAAGAGATTCTCCAACCTTTCTAAAGGAATTCTTTTTCAAGAGTCATTTGTTAAGAAGGCATCTCTTCATTCAGCATGAAGAATAGAAACAGAAAATAGATATAATAGATGAAGTTACACAGCTTTTATATCTTCTGTTTTCTCTGTATATCTCAAAATAGTTTTTAGAAACTATAGAGTCTAACTATTTTCACAAAAACAAGGTTTTTGTAATATGTCAAATGTTACAGATCAAATCTTTAGAAGCCATGAGGTCTTTTCAAGAATTCAAAAATAATTTTCTGACATTTTCGTATAATGTTTTGGAGGCTTCAATTACATAGAACTGGAGAAGAATAAAATCTCCTTGGAGAATGTCTTACTTTCAGCTTTCCAGCTTTAGGCTTAATCTTATCAAGTTTTCATGGCAATCCTATGAGTTCTTCAACCGGTTTGAGATATATAGAAGAATATGCTTGATAAACTTCTAGCAACTCATCACATGAAGCAGATAATATATTCTATGAAAGATGGGATGCAAATCCATTTACCTCGCTTATTTCTATTGATGTCTTTTAGTCATGAATCATAGAATGGCAACCTATTTTAGCACATCATGATCTCCTGACTCATTCTTTTCCTCTGTCTAGCTCGTTCTTCTTCTTTACATAAGGATATGTCCTTTCAACTCTAGGCTTGGAATCTTGATACATGATGTCTATTCTTACTACGATAAAAAGATTGCTTTTTCAAGATAATCTTTGTCTCGAGTTGTCATTCATGGGGTTGATGTCTCCTTGTTTTAGTCATTATAGACTTTTGACATATCTCTCAGACAGAGAGATCTCATCTTCATACTCAAACTCTAATATCAATATCAGATCTTTCTACTTCAAACAATGTTTTGGCAATTTTCATTGCTTTAGCATTACATAGCTTCTGATATGACAACCTCAGGATTAAAGATTTCACATCATGCATAGTTTGTTTCATATAGCCTTTCATATGTAACAAGCAATACATATGTATCATTTTCAACTTTAGCTTAGAGTATATATGAACAGAGGCTTGACTTAGTAGAATGACTGAACTCTTTCCATTTTTTGTTCTTGTCCATTGGTCTTTTGTAGTCCCTTTGAACATGAGTGTGCTAAGACAAATCCTGATACCTTATCAGCAAAGGATAATCAGGTGATAGATTAATCTTGTGAAGTAGATGTATGGTATTTTGTCCCTCAAATCTTTGTCATCTGCAATCGCTAGATTGCTTAACCCTTCAGAGGCCTTACTCTGATGCCACTTGTAGGTGGGAATGTGCACAAAAAGAGGGGTAGAATCATGCATATCTTCATCTTGCATTTTCTGAAATACTTGAAAACAAATACTATCAAATATAAAACTTGTAGTGCAGCGAAAACATAGTTAGTGATTTTAAAAAGTAGATTTCTGAAGCTGGTTAATAAACATTCATCATAAAAAGAGAATAATATTTCAGATATGATTGAATAATTAAGTGTAACAAGGACATAAAAAGGAGATCAAAGAGAGAAAGATAAGACACAAATATTTTTATACTGGTTCAGTGAAACTGCCTACATCTAGTACTCAACAAATGTTGAGGTTCCACTAAAAATATCTTTCTCAACCTGAGAAAAAATAAATGGATAGTCTTTAGATTAGTTTTTCCAAGCTCTCATCTGTGACCTTCAAAAACCACCTGCTGTCACAGATTGAGTAGTTCTTTCCAGCCTCTCCAAGCTGACTCAACTAGTCTTCACACTAGCCTTTTCAAGCTAAACCCATGATAAGTAACTACCTGTTACTACCACATTGAAAGTAGTCTTGTCCTAGTATCTCTAAGCCGCAAGTAGTCTTTTCCCAATCTCTCCAAACTGCAAGTAGTCTTTCCCCAGCCTTTCCAAGCTGCAAGTAGTCTTTGACTAGCCTCTCCAAACTAAATTGTGACCAGCAAGAACACCTTACTGTCGTGTTGCAAGTAGTTTTCGAGTAGCCTCTCCAAGCTATCTTATAGCGATCACTACCAAATCGGGGATACAAAGGTTTAGTGCTTGGGTTACCACTCAAACTATCCTACACTCAAATTTTCCTTAATATATACATCAAAAGTTCCTGGAAAGCTTGAATAACTTCTTTCTATCACTTCTTCCCTAGGAAGAGCATAAATCTAATAAAAAATGTAGAAGGAAGATTTTTACACTTCAAGGAATAAAAACTGATTACATATTGAAACTTCCAAGAAGTCAGAAGAGATTTTTACAGAGTTTCCTTTCTTTGAATATTCAAAATCCCTCCTCAGGTTTTAAGCACAATATCTCCATTTATAGCGGTCTTTCCCTTATGACCATTGCCCTTGATTAATTCTCCAAGTAACACATGTAGATCATTCGTTTGTGTCTTGAAGGACAATCTAGAAGAGTAGGCTGACAGACTATCACATCAGTTGCAGAAGCCAATATAGTTAAGGTTTCTAATGCTCCCTTAGAAAACACTTTTTCATTTTTTGATCATGGTTTCTAAACTCCTCCTTCTAGAAGCTCGAGTGGTTGATCAATTAAGCAGAAGAGATGACATACCGTTTTGAAATTAGGTTGACTTGAAAATTTGAAATTTAAAATTCAAATTTCCCTCATTTTCCTGTAGCATTCATTGCTCCACTGTGAAGTAAGCTTTCTAATGTGCGCAATCAGTTTCTTGATGATATCTTCACTTTCTGATCTTCAATCCAAATATTTTGATGATGACCGATTTACATTTGTGCTTATTGAAGATAGTGTAACATCTAGTCTTCAGAGATTGCTTGATATCTTCATGTAAGAATTCTTTCTAATGTCTGGTGCTACTTTCTGAAGTTTCAGGACTTGGTTTCTTGTAGTGTTGAAATCTTCTACTGATCGTTAGCTATCAATTGCTTGAATAAGGATATAATTTCACTTATATTTCATTTCAAATCTCACAACATGAGATAAACATGTTTATATATGCATTGTGAAATACATTCTCATTTGAGTATGCCTTGCTCTTACTAAACGATAGAAACATATTATATTCTTACAAGAAACTCAAGAGAAACATCACGTGTTCTTCAAAGCATTTTCTTTAAATTGGCTTTGTTGTCATTCAAAACAAATGAGCGCATACTAATAGGATTTTGGAGCTAACAGAAGACACCAAAGGCAAATAATTTGGACTTTAATCCTCCAGCATTCCCGAACTAGAGTGATGGTCTGCAGTGGGTTGCAACGATTAGCCATGGAAAAAGAGGCGGAGTATTAAATAGGAAATAGTGAGGGAATAGTAAAGAGAAGGGAATGGAATCAAAATTAATTTTGTGTGCAAACGTGAGAACAATCATTTGCAGACAATTACATTTATAGTTTAGTATATAAAAGGTAAGAATCGGAGAAATCCGTGGATATAGGATATATATCAAGTAATTGTGGAGAATAAATCATATGACTTTAGAAAAATCAAAATAAAAATACAATAAATGCAGATCTTGTATCAATTTACCAAAATTAGCACCAATTTAGAATAAGCATGTTGATTTTACAATAGTTAGCATCTCTTTCAACCTACTTTGATTCTAAATGGAGTTTCCATTTATAAACAGCATTCCAACGAATCAGCATGTAAAGCATCAAAATCAAATCAAAAACAAAATATCAAAACATTATATCAAATAATATGAAATATTTATTTAGTTACATTGAAAAATAAAATATGAAATCAAAATATGATTAGGTGTAGCATATTAATTTTAATCAATTTTTAAATTTTGTTTCAATCAAAAAGGAAAACAAACAATGAAGAACATAGTTAGGGATTAGGTTTTGGAAAGTTAATACCTTTGGGTCTCTGTTAGGGAAAGGCAGATTTGTGGATGCAGCGGTGAGAGTGGCAAAGCCCCATGGATGGCATGGTAGGTGGAGCCACGGTGGTGAAGTGTGAACGCGGTTTCACTATGAAGGTGAGAGTGGCAAAAGTGAAGCTTAAAGGCGATGGCGATGGCGGTAATCTAGGTTTTCGGGTCACTATTTTCACTCTCTGTTAGGGAGGGACAACGGTGAGAGTGGTGAAGCTTTGGGTCTCTCATAGATCCGTGCATACAGTGGCAAGAGTAGTAGAGCCCCATGGATGGCATGGCAGGCGGAGCGATGACAGTGGAGCTTGAACATGGTTCAGCTTAGCAGGCGAACTCCAACACGATGGTGACTTCAAAGCTAGAGGCTAAGGCTGAAGTCCAAAGTCGTTTCAGGAAAGAAGAGCTTGGCAAAGGTGAAGATTGAAGGCAGTGATGGTCTAGGTTTTCCTAATCAAAGCTAGGTTTTTGGCCACTTTTAGATATACCGGCCGAGAAGTCTGGCTTTGCATTTGCAAAGGATGGCTAACTTGCCCCTTTTATTCTATATGTCTCTCCCCTGATTGTGAAGAGATGGTACACATCTAAACCCATGTTTCCAATGATAAAAAAATACAAATTCAAAAAGAGTAAAACGGTTTCATAAAAGGGAATGCATATGCAAATTTAATTGTAAATAAGATCTTTTTCTTGTAATTTTTTCCTTTTAAAAAGCTAAACGATTTGGTGATATTAAAATTGGTGATCATATTTATTATTGAAACAATAAAAGAAATATTTAGTAATGAAATATTTGGTGATTATTTTTTCCTTTTTCTCTCTCTTTCTATCTCCCAAAAAAAAAACTTACAGGAGTGTGGCATTGGCAATTGGTTATCTGGTTTAGTTATGTTTTATAAGTTAATAAAAAAAATAGAAAGAAATTGAGTGGGATCTTGCATTTTGGACACATGGACACATGATAGAAAGTGTGATGTGAACTTAAAAATTAAAATCATTGAAATAAGAAGAGTGTTGAAGGCATGGATACTTGGTATGAACATCGGATATGATTTAAAACAAAGAAACATTTCTTCTATTTACTAAATTGCCACCGTATTTTTATGTGGAAATATTTTCACCCAATGACAAAGACAATGCTTGAATGTGAATTCAGCGTTTTCAAATTTCACCCCTTTTAACAAATATTTTCATGAAAATATTTTCATCACAATCTAATCAAATATATTTTCAAGTCTATTTACTCTTTCTACTAAAAATTAAAATACAAAATGGACAAATCAAATGCCCTCTTAATTTTGAAAAGGTAAAAACAGATTCCATCCTTACTTGGGAATTGGTCTTCTTTGTTTATTTATAGTAAATAGATTCCATCTCAAAGTAAGCCCTTCTTTGTTTAAGAGGAAAAAAAATTAAGCCCTTTATTTATATATTTATTTTCTCAGTGTTGTTCCTTTGCCAATCACTGAATAAACATCTCTTTCAGATGCGGAATCGACGTTATATAGCTCTGCTAAAAGCAATGTAGATATTTTCGCAAAGTAGTGTGAACTGTAAAAAACACAAGCTGACAGTCTTTTTCAACTTTTAAAAATAAATATTTAATTATAATATCTATTTTATTATTGTTAGACGTAATGATGATATCAATTTTTTTATTTATTTATTATATTTAAAGATGATAAAATAAATATTTATTACATTTAAACATAATAAAATAAATATTTTAATTAAATACCTACTTTTAAATATTAAAATAATATAATACTTATGACCTTTGGAGAAATGGTGTCTTCTCGAGAGCTTCAGTGCAGCAATGTTCATTGCGTTTGTGCAAGACTTTCAAAAGTATACTCATGTCAACCATGATCCCGTCGTCGCATGATTTATACCACTCGGTTATTTCCTATATATGCAATGCATTCATATCCACACAGAGAACATCTATATCATGTATCACCAGCACGCCTTCCATTAACAAGAATATTCAGCAACCCCTGATTCAAAATCCTTGTTGTGCTTGAACCAGCCAGCCTACGTACCCATGTCTGAGATCATGAAGTCCATGGAGATTCTAGCATGTTGGCGGATTCTCTTCATGTCCCTTTGTGTCCTTCTAAAGCTCCTCTCTTCACCACCACAAGTTGCTTCTTTGGCATCTGCTGCTGCCGCAATTGCCACTGAAAACAGTGAAGCAAGTGCTCTCTTAAAGTGGAAAGCCAGCCTTGACAACCACACTGGCTTGTCATCCTGGGCAGGTACTAATCCATGCAAATGGCAAGGAATTATATGTGATGAGTCCAAGTCCATCACCAACATAACTCTTAGAAATCAAGGACTGAAAGGTACACTCCACAATCTCGGCTTCTCCTCATTCCCTAACCTCCTCAGGATAGATATATACAACAACAGCTTTTATGGAACCATCCCCCCACAAATTGGTAACCTGTCCAAAGTTAACCATTTGAACTTTTCTCTAAATACTTTTGATGGTCCCATCCCCAAAGAAATGTGGACATTGAACAGTTTGCAAGGGCTTGATCTTTCCTACGGGGATCATCTAAGTGGGCCAATCCCCGATTCCATTGCAAACTTGGCCAACATGTCATATCTGGATTTATCAGGCAACAATCTGTCTGGCAACATTCCTCCTCAGATTGGAAAACTGATCAACCTTGAGTATCTTTCTCTTGCGACTAATCACCTTTCTGGTTTCATTCCCCCTGAGATTGGAATGTTGAACAACCTTCAAGTATTTGATTTGACACTGAACACTCTTTCTGATCCTATCCCCTCTACATTTGGTAACCTGAGCAATTTGCATGAACTTTACCTTTCCAATAACACCTTCTCTGGGCCCATCCCATCCTTTGTGTGGAACATGTCTAGCTTGTCCTTCCTATTGCTTGATGGAAATAGTTTTTCCGGATCAATACCCGCTTCCATAGATAACAAGTTGGCCAATTTGGAGAGCCTTTTTATTGATTCCAACCACCTTTCTGGGTCAATTCCGCCCACCATTGGAAACATGACAAAGCTCACCCAGTTAGTGCTGAACAATAACAGTTTTTCTGGATCAATTCCTTCCTCTATAGGTAATCTGATTAATTTGGAAAGACTCAGTCTCCAAAAAAACAGTCTCTCTGGACCTATTCCTGAAACATATGGAAGGTTGAAAAAGCTCTCCATCCTAGAATTGTCCTTCAACAAACTTAATGGCAGCATTCCACAGGTCATGAATAACATTACCAACATGGTTTACTTTCTAGTATCCGAAAATGATTTCACCGGGCATTTGCCACCTGAAATCTGCCGAGGTGGGTTACTTGAGTACTTTAATGCTGAGAACAATCGTTTTACTGGTCCAGTACCAAGAAGCTTAAAGAATTGCTCTAGTATTGTTAGACTCAAGTTACAGGGAAACCAATTGGAAGGAGACATGGTACAAGCTTTCGGCATATATCCGAATTCGGAATATATTAATCTGAGTGGCAATAAACTTCGTGGCCAAATTTCACCAGACTGGGGGAAGTGCCATAATCTTGATAGCTTGATCATATCCAACAACAATGTCTCTGGTGGTATACCACTAGAACTTGTTGAGGCCACCAAGCTAGGCAGGCTTCACCTTTCTTCAAACCAATTGGTTGGAAAGGTTCCGAAAGAACTTGGGAACCTGAAAAACTTAATTGAGGTCAACATCAGCAACAACCATCTTTCAGGGAACATTCCCACAGAAATAGGATCATTGAACGATCTCCGACTCTTGGATCTAGCCGGAAATGAATTGAGTGGCAACATTCCGAAACAGGTTGCGGGGCAACCCAGATTATTGGAATTGAACTTGAGCAACAACAAACTAGAGGGAAGCATCCCCCCTGAGTTTGGCCAAGCACAATCTCTTTATTCTCTTGATCTTAGTGGGAACTTGTTGAATGGAACAATACCATCAATGCTCGGACAGTTGAAGCAGTTGCAACTTCTGAACCTCGCACACAATAATCTTTCTGGCACAATTCCATCCAGTTTCGATGACATATTGTCAAGCTTGACTTCTGTCAACATATCGTACAATCAGTTAGAAGGGCCGCTTCCAAACAATCAAGCCTTTCTTAATGCTTCAATTGAATCATTGAAAAATAACAAAGGCTTGTGTGGTAATGTCACTGGCTTGGAGCTATGCAAAACCAACCACAGCCGAAAGAATCATAAGGCAATCCTATTGGTATTATTTCTTATCTTAGGGGCACTAGTACTTGTACTTTGTGGGGTGGGTGTTTCAATGTATATTCTTTGTAGAAGGGAAAGAAAGGAAGAAGTCCCAGCCAGAGAGGCACAATCAGAAGAACACTTTTCCATATGGAGCCATGATGGAAAAATGTTGTTTGAGAATATCATTGAAGCTACCAAGAATTTCGATGACAAATATCTCATTGGTTTGGGAGGGCAAGGATCCGTTTACAAGGCTGAGTTACCTTCAGGAATGGTTGTTGCTGTGAAGAAACTTCACATGGAAACAGATGGGGAGGAGAAGACCAATTTGAAAGCATTCGAAAGTGAAATTAGAGCATTGACAGAAATCAGGCACCGCAACATCGTCAAGCTGTATGGATATTGCCAGCATTCACGGTTCTCATTTTTGGTTTATAAGTTCTTGGATGGGGGCAGTTTGGATCAATTATTAATCAATGAAACACAGGCAATTGCATTTGATTGGGAGAAGAGGGTGAATGTTGTTAAAGGTGTGGCTAATGCTTTATCATATATGCATCATGATTGCACACCTCCTATAGTTCATCGTGACATATCAAGCAAGAATGTTCTTTTGGATTCAGAATGTGAAGCTCATGTCTCTGACTTTGGGACAGCTAGGTTTCTGAAGCCTGGTTCAACTTGGACCACACTTGCAGTCACCTATGGGTATGCAGCTCCAGGTTAGTCCATTTACCCTATGTATTTATAAATGGAAATGATCACATCATTACAGTTTATTAGACCACTTTTTGTGTTGAAGCACACTAGTCCCAAGGCAAGAATTGGAGAATGCAAAAGTGAAGCAAACAAGCAAATTGATGTGCTAATATCAACATCCATTTCGAAAATACAAGTCACTAAACTTGCTCTTTATAACAAAATCTTTACATTGCCTTGTGTATAACTTGAAGGCTTTAATTTATTGCAGAGTTTGCCCAGACTATGGAAGTGACTGAGAAGTGTGATGTTTATAGCTTTGGAGTGCTTTGTTTAGAGATCCTCATGGGAAAACATCCAGCAGATCTCATCACTTCATTGTTGTCATCATCAACAGCATCAATGACTTACAATTTGCTATTGGTGGATGTTATAGACCAAAGGCCTTCTCATCCTGAGGATTCAATTGTTGGGGGTATCATGCTGATTGCAAAGTTGGCACTTAGTTGCTTGAGTCAAAGTCCACATACTCGCCCAACCATGGATCAAGTATCTAAAGAGCTTATGATGGGTAAGTCACCTTTGGCAGAACAGTTTCCTGTGATCAGACTTGGACAACTCCACTGAAACAGTGAATTACTTAGTAGTGTGTTTGTATCGTAAGCTTGTTTACTTTGTCACTGTCTGTACCATGTATAAGTTACTTTCTTCGAGTATGTTTTCACCCGCAAAGGATAGGTTGGTTTTTGATCCGGGGCAGTCATCTACCTTTTAAGTTAGTTTGGAGGTGACTAGTAGAAAAGTGTGCTGTTTCAAGTCAAGAGATAAGGTTGTTGTGTGAGCAAGCATATGTACAAATTAGTGTTTTGAATAAAAAGTTGAGCGAGTCTCTATTAGCTTTTCGATTAGTTCAGATACAAAAAGTACTTTTCGATATTATTTGTAAAAAGAAAAAGAGACTAATTTGTGAATGGACTCAATTAACTTTTTTTGGTACAAGGACTCAATTATTAATTTGTTCCCAGAAAATACAAGGAAAGATATGTAGATTTATTAAAATTAAATTTCTTTGGCAAAATAGAGCTTTTAAATCTACCAAAAAAAAAAGAATAGAGCTTTTAACCTGTTAGTTTATTTTTATTATTTATCTTTGTTTTGGTCTCCTTTTGTTTTCAAGTCAAGAGATAAGGCTGTTGTGCGACCAAGCATATGTACAAATTACTGTTTTGAATAAACAGTAGAGCAAAGTCATTGCTAGCTTTTCATCTAAGTTATATTAATGAATAATAAAATTATTAAATAAATATATACTGTATATCTTATTATTATTAAATATAATAAATGAGTGAAAATTACTCATCATATCTAATAATAATAAGTTATTTAGTATATATTTATTGTATAAAAATATTTTTCTTTTCAATCAGTCCAAATACAAAAAGTATTTTCCGTTATTATTTGTTAAAAAGAAAAGACTAATTTATGAATGGACTCAATAATTAAACTTTTTTGGTACAAGGACTCAATTATTAATTTGTTCCCAGAAAGGACAAGGAAAGGTATGTAGATTCTAGCTGAAAGCAAGAAAATTAAATTTCTTTGGCACAATGGAGGTTTTGGTCTCTTAATTTATTTTTATTTTTATTTTGGTCTCATTTTGTTTTCAAGTCAAGAGATAAGGTTGTTGTGTGAGCAAGCATATGTACAAATTACTGTTTTGAATAAAATGTATAGCAAAGTCATTGCTAGCTTTTCAATTTGTCCACACTCCAGATACAAAAAGTACTTTTCGATATTATTTGTAAAAGGACTCAATTATTAATGCACTCCACTATTAATTTTTGCAATTATTTGTAAAGAGACTAATGTATGAATAGGACTCAATTATTAATTTTTTTTGTACAAGGACTCAATTATTAATTTGTTCCCATAAAGTATAGGGAAAGATACGTAGAAACTATTTGGAAAGTTTTTTTAAAATAATTTTTAGTTTTCAAAAAAAATTAAAAAAACTTGTTTGGTTAGTTCTTTTCAGATTTTTTTTTTTAAAAGATAGGTTTTATGTTTTAAAAAAAATAGAAAATAGTTGAAAGATGTTTTTGAAATTTAATATTTTAAAACAGAAAAGAATGCAACAACACATTTGTGCCATAAATTTCTATTCAAAATAATTTTTAAAATATTGTTCATAAAAATATAAAAATAAAAAAAATTCTAAACAATCCCGTAGATTCTAGCTAAAAGCAAGTCTGATCAGGAAAATTAAATTTCTTTGGCAAAATAGAGCTTTTAATCTCTTAATTTATCTCATTTTTTATTTTTATTCTGGTCTCCTTTTGCTTCGATTGCCTAACTATTCTTCTGTCAGACTGCGTTCTTTTTTTAGGTGAGGAAAAAAAATATAAAAAATGGGCGCAGTTTGATAATTTCATCGAGCCTAGTAAAATCCCAAAAACACATAGGAAGGGTCGATATATCTATCCAAACCCATTTTCCCTTCCCCCTACCTAAAGTCTCACCTTCTCTCTCTCTCTCTCTCTCTCTCTCTCTCTCTGCCGTTTCACCCACGTTCCCTTCACCTTCTTCTTCTTTTTTATTATTTTATTTTTCAATCCACAAAGTATATTGCAATTTTAATTTGTCATTAAATTTTCATACCCATTAGGTTCCAAAACTTAAGATAAGTTTCCAATCTCAATCTCATTCATTTTTTTTCTTTAAGGTTTATCTTAAGAACTAGTGAGCTCAAAAAAAAGTGAATAGGTATATATTTAATATTTTAAGTATAAATTTAGTAAGGTAGAAGCTCATATTAATAAATTATAGTGGATAGTATCAAGACTTAATTTTTTTCTAATCTTTAGGAACCCTAACTTCCATAAATTGTGGATTTTGTTTAATAGGTTCTATAAATTGTAGATTTTGATAAATTGTTACGAAATAAATTATTTAAACTTGTCAAAATGCTTATGTTTGTTAGATTCATGGAGTGAACTACTCTCTCTGAAACTGTTAGTGAGCGACATAGTTGATCCCTTTGTATTATAAGTGACTATTTATATAGAGACTTTTATGAGAAAAACTAACTTATTAGATATAATAAAATTTTATTCTGAGCAACTTGGATTATTTGGTTAGTTAGTTTAATTAGATGATTTTCTTATATGTGATAGTTATTAAGTATGACTTGATAATTTGGTTGAAATTATTGCTAACACTGTTTGTTGATTTTATAATGTCATGATTTTGCTATGTTATTTCAATTTACATTGGAAAAGTTTGTGACATTTGATACTTGTAAGGTTAAATTAATATAAAGTTTGAATTTTAGATTTGTAATGTCACGACCCGATCTAGAAATGTGACCAACCCGTGAGAAGTCTCATTTTCACTCAAACCTCATGACTCGTTAACTGTTTCTACATGCATGCTTTATTCATAAAATCGATCTAAAATAGAAAATTCTCTTTTCTACATACCTTTCACCTATTCCTTTTTAAACAGAAACCATAAATAGTCATAGCTAGTGTCTCATGAATTAACTTAAAGTCCATATGTCTTCATACAATATATATATATATATATATATATATATATATATATATTATAAGTTTACTTAGTTTTCAAATAACTATGAAACTAATACAAATAAGTTATAAGAACAAAATGCAAAATATGCTCTATGGTCGGGATCCTACCTGCATCTACATTGAAGCACTCTAAATCAATATGACAGCAAGGCTCACCAACTGGAGTCTAGTGCTGTTGGGAAACAGAGGGTGAAAAGGAATCTATAGCAACTGCTTTATCTGTAAAAATAGGAGAAAAGAGATGGGTGAGTTTTGTTACCAAAACTTAATAAGTATGTCCTCCCCTGAATCCCCTTCCATGGAACACTAATGACCAATGCATAAAATCATAATAACATCAATGATACTTAAAAGCCTTACATAATCAAGTATGCATATATATAATCATATATGTGTATTCAAGTCATCATTTTTCAAACTTAAAAATAATTTCCTCAATTTACTTTCATATGTAAAATCATACCAGCTCATAGTGTAGTAGCTCCTAGAGAAACAGTAATCTCTGGTTTGTAGGTATCTAGTTCCTCATGAACAAGGGCCCCTAATTGAGATCTTAACGGTCCCTCGTGAACCGCATCTCTAGTGGATTGATCCATCATATATATAAATTGCCCCTCGTAGGCCTTAGTACCAAGGTTAACGTTAACTCCCTGACTGTTTCTCTATAACTACCACATAAACTAACTAAATAAATCCATCTAAATTTGAAAACCTTTAAAATCTTTTAGTTGATTGCCTAAATCACCTCTCAAACTGTCAAGCTTGTCATAAACTAGGAAAACTCAATATTATATACATAAACCAAAAGAAATTCAGTCATATAATCATATAGGTTTCTAACAATTACATATTTCATCAATTCTACATAAAATCAATATAGCAAACATGGTCCCATGGGTTTTATCGAAAACACATTTCATGCTCTAAGACCAGGAGTTCTAAAATATATAAACCAACAATAACCTCAAACTTCTTTGTAAAAATCTCTAAACTCAAGAAATAAATGATATCTTTATGAAAATAATTCTAATACACAACATAAAGATCACAGACATGAACCTACTCACTTGGAGGGGTAAATAGTAAAGACTCTACACCAACCAAACACTTGGAAATAGTATTGGTAGCAGTATCTAATATAGAAGCAATAGAACTCTAAATTAACCTCAAAATACAAAATCCATCTCTAACAAGGTAGAAAACTTCTCTCCTTTGAGAAACATAGAGAACCTCCCTTAAATAAGGAAAACTTGAAGGAAATAGAGCAAAACTAGCAATATAACATACCTTTAAGCTTGGAAGATGGAAGATCCTAGGTTAAACTTGAAAGAATTGAAAGGAAATGGAGTTTTATGAATAAAACAGGGTTGGGAGAGGTGTTTTCGAAGTTGAGGGAGGGTTAGGGAGGCTGCGGGTATGTCTAGAATAGTTTGGACCCTGAAATGGAGGTTTTTATAAAACTGTTGAATATTGCAGTGCTCATCAAAGAGCATAACATCTGCACCTCCACCACCTTATTGTTCCTCGAGTGCTGCAACGCTCTCCAGAATACACTTAATGTCATTATTTATTTTACTTTCTATTAACTTTAAAAGATAAATGTAAATAAGGAAATACCCCCCCTTTGGATTCGAATAAAATATCAGAAAAATCAAAATACCAACAAATTAAAATCCAAATTTTAGATTTTAGTTCAAATTCAAGAATTCTTACGATTTTATAAACTTGTAGACTAAAAATGAAATGATTAAAGGCTTCATAAAATTCATTAAAAATTACTCTTTAACTTATTTTTCTTTAGAAAACAATTATAGAGACTTTTGGTCCCAAGAATATAATTCTATCATATAGCCCTCCAATGAAGTGTGGAGCCTAGACTTAGTGAAATTCAGAATCCAGAACGATAGGTAAGGGTGACTGGTACCTTTTTTGGTTCGAAAAAATTTTCTAACCATTTTATTTAAAATCCAGGGTATTACATATAGATTGTGTTTGATAAAAATTTAATTAAGAAAACCATGATGGGTTCTAAGATGAAATTACGGTTCGCCATAGCGAAGAGATATAATAGCAATACCGCTAGCCATAGTGAATAGATATAACAGTAATACCACTGGTCATAATAAAGAGATATAATGTCATTATCGCTTGCCATAACAACGAGATATACTGGCATTACCGCTCGCCATAAAAAAAAATATGTAATGGCAATACTGCTCACCATAATAAAGAGATATAATAGCCTATATACACATAGTATTTTTCGTTTGGATAAAAAGTGAAATGACCCTATTTGAGACACCTTAAAATGAGATTAAATGGGTTGAGATAACCCTCGCAAGTATTTAAATATTTAATGATGAAGTTAATTTTATGTGAGAATAAGGAATAGGAGAAAATAATGAGAAAATATATTTAGTAACTATTCTTAAGATTATACTTAGAAATAAAATTTCAAAGAGTATTTATTTTAAAACTATGGAAGATGTATGGAAAGTATGGACTATAATTTGTGTTAATGGCTTTTAGAAATTTGTATGATTTACAGGCTATCCCGTTTCATTTTAAATGCTCATACGTTAATTGATTTCTCTTTCTTGTCCACTTTATTTATAATTCTCATTGGATCTATTTGACTCACTCGATCCCTTCATTTTTTCTAGATTTTCAGGTTGCTGACTAATAGGTCCTTAGGATTGCCGTTTGCCCAGGAAATTCCCTTTGGTAGATCTCCATTGTCAATTGAGGCTTTTTGGTTGTTGACTCTAGTATTTTGCAGTTATAGGACATAGATTGAGTATTTTGAATTATGTGTATAAACAAGAGTTTAAGCATGATCTTTTGTATAACTGGTCCTTATCATGTCTATAACTGAAAACACTGGATTGTACTAGCTATTGAATTTGGATTGTGATATATATTGCTTTATGTAACAAATTAATTTGATATGTGGATTGTCTAGTTTTTATGGGAGATTCTGCCAAATTTTTGGTTGCCGAAGTCAAAAGTTAGTGTTTTATGTCAATGGAATCATATCCTTAGACTTGGGAAAATAAGGGTCTGTTTGGTTTGAGTTTTCAGTTTCCAGTTTTTCAATATTTATGAAGGAAAAACTGAAAATTCTGAAAACTGAAATTTATAGTTTTCAGGATTTTCAATTTTTCCTTCACAAATTATGGAAAACTAAAACACTAAAAACTGGAAACTCAAGCCAAACATGTCCTAAGTGAGTTTATTTAACCTATATGACAGTCACGTTCTAAGATTGGGTCATGACATCTTCAATTTAACTTGTTCATTAATTTCAATCAGCTCAATCTTCTTAACTTATACGTAATCTTTAACTTGACTAAAGGACATTACAAATATGAGAATGTTTTGCTAGATTCTATGATAGCAAGAGTTGACGGTAATCACGGTAATTAGTTATGAGAAAATTAATTATGAGAACAAAATGGAAAGAAAATTAGTAATTAGAAGACCAAAACAAATAGAAAATTAGCTAAAGAACCAAAAAAATTTTAAAAAAAGTTAAGGGATTAAAATATCAGTCTCGCCTAAATTTTTAACTAATTTTTAATTATTTTTAGTTTAATGTATTTAATTAAGTTATTTTTGGTTGAAAATAGAAGAATATAGTATAACTATGATTTTTTTCCAAAAAAAATATATTATCATGTAGGAAAAATTACTTTTGTACAATCCTAATTTTTAGGAAGTGATTTTTTATGTGCTTATTTTTATTTTTCAAAGCTATTTTAATATCTACTACATCAGAATAACTTAAAATATTTTTTGTTATGACAGAAAAAAATTTTATGTATAAATTGAAATGTAGAACAACTTTTGTCTGCTTATAGTTTTTGTTCTACTTTTGATTCTATTCTTGAGACAATGTTTTTTCTTAAAAAAGAGAAACAACAGTTTTCCAAATGGGCCCTTGGGATATGTCTTTTTGTTCAATAACAATAATTGTCAGAAAATGAAAGCTTTATCTAAAAGAATAAACGATTCCATCTTTATTTGGGCTGGTCTTCTCTCTTTTGGGCTATCTTTCTTTGTCTTTTTCAATCACTAAACAGACGTACCAATCACACCTGAACTCGGTCCACAGACCATGCTTCCCTTTGCTAGCAATGCTGAATTTTCCTCAAAGCGATGTGAATTGTGAAAAAACATGAGCTCTGTTTCAGAAAATGGAGCAATTAGATATCATGACCTTCGAAGAAGAAGGTGCTTTCAGGAAAGCCATCCCTGTGAATTATATAATGGAAATGAAAATAAACAGTTCGAATTGAAATTCATACTTCATGCACGAATGACCTTGTTAACCAAATTATCTCTCCATGTCACTCTCTCTTCTATATTTTATTGTATTTAACTTGTATTCTATCACCAACAACAATACTCATTATTTCACGTGAATGTATTAGCCAAAACTTTCGCTACAAATTTTTGAAGCATAATAGCAAGGCTATTAAATATTCTACTTAGAGTATAGAGACTCCCATTTGTCTATTGACACTCCATATTAATTACATTCATTAGCACTATTATTAAAGTATCTTTGAGATTATTATAATAGTTAAGTTTTCTTTAGAAAAAAATAAATTAAGTAGCTTTTGGTGTTTTGTATGTTTTGTTTTTTTCCGTTCGTGTAAGTAATACTGTGCATCATTAGACTATTATTTTTTTATTTAGATTTAATTTAGATTTATCCATTGGCACAATTATAATAATTAACAAATAAACCTTACACTATTATAATCAATATCATAATAATTAAACATAATATTTAACTTGAATTAAAAAATACAATAAAATAAAATTCAAATCACTTATAAATTTAATCAAATATAAAATATACCTTTTTCCAAGTATTACTTATGCAAAAAATAATACAATTTTTTTATAATATTGCAATTCCATCCAAAAAAAGAAAAATAATCAAAAGTCTTTAAACGATATATTCCTGTGCAGCACCCAAAACAATATAGAAAAAAAAGATAGTAAAATCTTTGTTAAATTAATTAGAAGATATACTAGACAATATCACATGTGTTTAACCTAATAAATCCAAGTTTAACTTACTTTTTGCAATTATGGTTAATTTTTATGTGTAAAATTAATTAATAAAATTATTAAATATAAATTTAAAATATCATAATAATAGTATACTAATTACAAATATAAAATAAATTTTTAATTAAGGACATTTAGAAATATCACAAATAAAAAAATTATCAATTAAAATAATCATATAGATATTTTAAGAATAGTGCTAATGAATACAGATAAGATGGAGGGGTAATAGGTAAATAGTACTCCCTAAGGCATAATAGCAATACTCATCTCACATTGGGTTTTCTGCAAGACTTTGAAAAGTGTATTCGTGCCACCACTTGGATATCTTAATTACTTATTAATCTCCACACAACATCTAACATCACCACCAGATCATCCATTCATTCACATATAAGAATATACTCCAACCATGCAACCAATGTCTGAAAAGATCAAGTCCATGGAGATTTTAGCATGCTGGCGGCTTCTCTTCATATTCCTCTTTTTGTGTCCTTGGTCTAGGACTCTTGTCACCACCACATGTTGCTGCTACTTTGGCACATGCAGCAGCCACAGTTAATGGAACTTTTTATGATGAAGCAGCTACAACTGATGAAAACAGTAAAGCAAGTGCTCTCATAAAGTGGAAATCCAGCCTTGACAAGCAAGGCCAATCTGCCTTGTCATCATGGGCAAACGGCACTACTCCATGCAGATGGGTAGGAATTCGATGTGATGAATCCATGTCCGTCACAAGCATAAGTCTTCAAAATCGTGGACTGTACGGTACACTTCACACACTCAGCTTCTCCTCAGTCTCCAACCTCATCAAGCATGGATATCTACAACAACTCCTTTTACGGAACCATCCCCCCACAAATTGGTAACCTGTCTAGACTTAATCGTCTGAACTTGTCTTTTAATCCTTTTTTTGGTTCCATCCCTAAAGAGATTTGGAAACTGAGCAGTTTGCAAGGGCTTGATCTTTACGTCTGTTACAATATAAGTGGACCAATACCGGATTCCATTGCAAATTTGGCCAACTTGTCATATCTAGATTTATCACACGACATTCTTTCTGGCAACATTCCTCGTATGGTTGGTAAATTGATCAACCTTGAGTATCTTGCTCTTTCAAATAATCACCTTTCTGGTTTAATTCCCCATGAAGTTGGAATGTTGACAAACCTTGAAGTGCTTGATTCGTCAGACAACCCTCTCTCTGGTACAATCCCTCCTGCAGTTGGTAGCCTTTGCAATTTACTATGTGTGAACACCCAATTTTGTACGGTTCACAAAATAAAAAATCCAAACTGATACATTGTCGAAATTTAGCTCATTTATAGGCTCATGTTGATAGTTTTATTTTCATTGAAATTGTAAGTTATTTCAAGTTTTGTTTGTAGTTCTTCAAATGTGTTTAATTGGAACCTTTTTTTTAATACTTAGGTTCAATTATTATTGCTTTTTGTTTCATATTCATAACAAAAAATGGTCCAATCATTTTAGCCTGTTCTATTTATCCAAAAAGATCAGAATCCAGTCCGTTTTTTTTTTCAGGATAGCCCATGTCCATCTGCCAAAATAAATAAATAAATAAAATTAATAAAAAATATAGAAAAAAGAGACAGATCCTTCACGAGTTCTTTTCTTCCCACGGGTTCCTTTCCGGGCCCCAAGAAGTAGTCACGGGAAAACTTTGGTATGTGAGAAAGCAAAAAATAAACGGACACATGATGATGTCCTTGAATTTTTGGTTCCTTTTTTTCGGGAGAATTGGCAAAATGCGAAGGGAATAATATAGAGATGGAAGGGCAGATCATCAGGGGGGATGATCAGTAGAGAACGGAGATAAAAAAAAAAGAAAAAAAAGGGGGAGATCACAAAAAAATTTTAAACACAGAAACGTGAGACCTGCAAAGAAATCAGAAGATCCAGTCCAGTTATACAACCCAGTAAGATAGTTCAGTAATAAGGTAAAGCCATCAATTCATCAACAACAACAGATCATCATCTGAAGATTTTCTTTTTTTTAAAAAAAAAGGAAAAAAGGAAAGCAACACAGAGGGAGGCCGCGGCCCCTCCCTCCACCGCCGCGGCCTCCCCTTCCTCCTCTATCTTCCATAACCACAACCTTCACTCATATCCAACCACCACCTCCGTCCAGAAGGCCGCCGCGCACCACTATCCCCATCGTTCGCGAAGCTACCGCCGCCATGTACCGGAACCACGATCTCGCTGAACATCGCAGCCATTCCTCCCCTTCTGCGTCGCGATCTCCGCCTCAGACCTCGCTATAGCGCCGCCGCGAGAGGTCCCCTCCCCTGTCGGTGTACGCCGCGCACACCTCCCTTGGCCGCGCCCCCTTTCAACTTCATCTTCTTCCTCTCCTTACCACCATAACCACCACACATCCCCCTCCCCCCTTTAACCCATCATCATCACGGACAGCCCTCAGATCCGAACTATGCCCGCCACACCGCCGCTCTCCCAAGGCGGTTTCCCTCTCTTCCTCTCTGTGAGCCCAGACGCGGCTCCAACTCCCAATAGCCGCCGGATCGGCCTCCATCTACCGCCATATGTGGACTTCGTGCTCTCCACCATGGCCTAGCCACCATCTCCTCTCCACCACCGCCACGGAGCCATCCATTCGCACCGCCGTGCCGGATCGTGCACCCCCAGTTGTTAACCTCCAAGCCACCATAAAGCCGCCGATCTCCTTCCCCTTTGCCAGCTCCGCCGCACCGCCATTCCTCTGCGGCTACCGCTCACCGATCCCGGCCGCGAAACCATCGCTGGTTTCCCTTCTTGCGCGGTGGCCTGGAGATCTGCCCATCGTCTTCCCCTTGGCGCGCAACCTCATCTTTTCCTCTCAGCCTTTTTCCCTGTTTCTCTGCGTCTCTGTCCGCGTGATATGGTGAGGAAGAAAGAAAAAGGAGCCTGTGAGCGTTGTGTGTGCGCAAGATAGAGAGAGAGGGAGTTCATTATGTGCGTGTGTGAGAGTGTATATCCGTGTGTGTGTGTGTGTGAGTTAGTATTAGTGTGTATGTGTGTGTGTCAATGGGTGCGTGTGTGGGCTAGGAGAGAGAATTCTTGCGTGTGTGTGGGTATGTGTATGGTGATGGTAGATTAATTGAGATATTATTTACTATTATTGTATTATTATTTTGTTAGAATTGTGTCTATTTTGTTAAATTAGATCTTATATGTTGAATTTGAAGTAGTTTTTGGTATGATTAGTGTTTATTTTATTTTTGAGTTTATTTTGTTGGGTTTGAGTTTATTTTGATCTAAAATAATCAAAGGGTTTTATTTTGTTTTTATTTATTTGGTAATGTGTTCTCTTTTATTTATTTTTATATTGGTTTCAAAATAATTTAATCAAAAAAATATATAAGAAAAAGAGAGTGATTTAATATTTTCTTTGATTTTTGAGTGTTTTAGCGTTAGTATTTTCTTAATAAAAAAGGAGAAGAGTAATTAGAACCCTTATGTTTGTTGATTGTTTGTTTATTTATGTGTTCGTATTCATAATTTAATTTTCTTTCTTTTTTTATGTTTATTTTTTTTTTGTTTAATTTAATTATGTCATGGTGTTTATAAACTGTTTTTTTTTTGTGTTCTTACTTTGAACCATTTACGTATTTATTTTTAATTTAATCTTTTACAGGTTTATAATTTTTGCTTAAGTTAATTTTGTGATTATGTTTATGGATGTGTTTTAGTTTAATTCTCTATCATGTCTATGTATTATTTTATTTTATTTTATTTTTTTTATCTTGTCAATTTATGTGAAAACTATGGTTTTGTCTAAAAATGAAATAAAACAAAAATATGTTTGTTGTTTATACTTTTTATTTTATTATATTTTATTTTACTTTATTTGTTTATTTATTATCTTCTTTCGGATTTAGATTAATTCAGATTTAAAAATAAAAAAATAATAAAATAAGAGATTAAAAAAATATATATATAATTTATGTTTTTTTTGGATTTAAAATAAATATTTGGGTATTTTATTAAAATTTATCTACTTAATTAATTGATGAATTGTATTAAAAAAGGGTTAATGGAGCCGAGACGGTTCGTTAATCTCATGTTCAGAATATTTTAGCTACGACGGCTTGATATTCAAAGTCTTTTCAAAATAGAGTTAATTTGACCGCGACAGTTTGTTAACTTTATGTTTTAGAATATTTCAGCTATGACAACTTGATATTCTAAAACTCCCTTTCAAAATTAGATTTTCGTAATATTATTTTGTTTGTAAATATTTATTAGTTATTTTAATTTTCGATTTATTTTTCTTCTTTTTTTATTTATTTCAAATAATAAGGTTAATTTAGCTATGACAGCTTGTTAACTTGATATTTGGATATCTGAGTTGTGACAATTTGATATTCCAAATGTCTTTCATAAAGATTCTTTTTTTTATTTTTTTTTCTTACAAAAATACCAAAAATAAATTTTCACTTCTTTTTAGATTCTATTTGCAAGTATTTATTAATTAGAACAATTCCTTTTTTAAATTATATACTTATTGTCAAATACTTCGTTTCAAATAAAGAACGGTTAACTTAGTCGTAACGACTAGTTAATTCATTTTTAGGATATCTGAATTATAACAGTTCGGTGCACTAAAAAATCTTTTCTTTTAAAAAAATAAATTCCTTTTAATTGTCTTGAAACAGAAAATAAATGTTTGAAAAAGGTTATTTGTTTAATTTGCACAGTTAATTAAAGTGCGAGTCAGGGCGCGTGTACTAGGGTGCGTGGGATTAAATTCCTGCCCTTCCCTATACATAACCGACTCCTGAACTCAAACTGGTTTCGAAGACTATTCTCTAAAAATTGGGTTTTTCCAACGTTTTCCCAATTTTAAATAAACTTGGTGGCGACTCCATAATTTTCAATAAAATTTCTCTTTTTTCGCCGTCCCCGTCGCGATCCCGGTTGCGACAGATGGCGACTCCACTGGGGATTTCCAAGAGAGTCAAGCCTGTTTTAATTAGTTGTGCAAATTAAATATAGCCTCTTGACGTTTGTTTTCCTTTTCGAAGTTTACTTTGTCTAATATTTTCTTTCTTTATACCTTGTCTCTCTACAGAATTTGGCATTTCATGTGTTTGCTAGCTCTATTTGTTAAAACCTTAGGGTAGACGATTGTTACTGGATGTTGTACGTGTTTATTTGAGTTGTTTTTGCAGGTATTAGTCATGGGTAGTCTTAGGATTTCAGGTTTGTATGCTCTCTTCACACACAACACTCACACGATAATCACACGAGTGGGGCCCTATACCCAGGTCTGAGTGTAACTTGAGATAGGTAAGAGATTGTGTAGTGGTAGCCATTTTAGATGTTCATCATGTTTGGTTATCGCGAAAATCTCATATAGAGTGTGATTCTTTCATGAATGCCCCACACCTAGCGGTTCACCTGCTATTGTGGGTAACATTCTGAAATGAGTCTTAACTCTAGAGACCATAGAACTCTGAGAATATAGACCCACCCAGTAAAAGTGTTCAAGGTAGAACGACCACAGGACCATAGAATTAACTTCCAGAATATACCTCACATAGGACACAAAGAGAGCATGCATTTTCCTTAACTCCTTTCTTTGTACATAATTTCCTATCATTGTTCTTTGTGCATAATTTCTGTTCATTTCCTAAATTGTTTACTATTCCTCCTTTCATTTAAATCAAACTTTTCTTTCCATTATGGCAGGTTTATTAGAAAGTTGAACTGAGATCTTATTGTGAGTATCTTTGGGAAAATGGAAACAAATATGAGACCAGACAGTCAGAAAGGTGAAAAGTTGAAAAGAACTCTACGTCTCAAAGCCAAGACACCCGACACTAAAAGTCTGAGATCTTTGGGTCAGTTGCTGAAGTTACCACAACGACTGTCTCTCACCAAAAAATATGGAAAGGTTTTGAATCGCTTAGAAGTGGAAGAGCAGGAAGAAGCAATCACAGCATTGACACAGTACTATGATCCTCCACTCCGATGCTTTACTTTCCAAGACTTCCAGTTGGCACCGACCATTGAAGAATTTGAGAAGATCCTGGGGTTACCACTAGAAGGAGAAAAACCTTATCACTACCAAGGCCATTATCCTTCTTTACAAACCCTATCAACTGTCCTAAGGGTAGGCGTAAAGAATTTGCATGAAGCACAGAAATGTAGGAATGGGACCTACGGATTCTCAAGAGATTACCTGGAAGAGCACATGCACCATTTGGCACAAGCAGAAGATTGGGATACTTTTGCAGATGTATTGGCCCTCACCATCTATGGCACTGTCTTATTTCCAAACATAGAAGGCCTTGTAGACTTTACGGCTATTGACGTATTCCGTGCTCGCAAGTTCCATGGTCATAATGCCGTTCCAGCCCTCCTGGCAGATGTTTATTGTACTCTGAACTTTTGCCATGAGAGAAATGGTAAAAGAATTCTGTGCTGTTTACCAATGTTATACGTGTGGGTTACTTCGCACATATTCCAAAGGAATTATAAGGCGCCCTGTCCGATTGAAGACCTGCGAATGCATAATATCAAGAAAAGGAGTGGACAAGAGTGGGCTCAAGACCTAGCCAAATTGGATGAAAAGATGATACGATGGTATCCTTGGAAGGAGGATGGTCAAACTCTGATTTATCAGTGCGGAAGCTTTCCAAATGTACCTCTCATGGGTACCCGAGGATGCATAAATTATAATCCTGTCTTGGTGTTACGCCAACTCGGTTATCGCATGATGGGACCTCCTTCTGAAGCTGCAGTTACTCCGTTTATCTCATATTATCAAGACTCCAAAGACATTGGCCTATTCCAGAAGATCCGATCCGCTTGGAACAAGATTGTCAAGAAGGGAAAAGAACTGGGAGTTAGGAGTTGTGCTGTGAAAGAAAGCTATCATCAATGGGTGAAAAACAGGGCACAAGAGATCAAGATGCCATTTAGGGTCATAGCTGTTACTCCTCCGGACAATGCATCAACCTGGCATTACCATGAAAATGAAGAAATCAAAGAAATGAAGGAGAAACTAGACAAGGTTGAACAAGAAAAGATGCAAATAGAAGCTGAGTTGAAAAGTGTCCACCATAACTACATGACATTAAAACGAGAAAGCACTGAAAAGGATCAGGCTCTGGAAGGAACAAGCAAGAAGCTAAAGATGGGGCATGAACACATGATGAAAACCAAGGAATGCCTCAAAGCTGCCAACAAAGAGCTAGGACTTCGGAGACAGGAGCGTAACAAAGCGCTAGCCGAAAATCAACAGCTGAAAGATCTACTTCGAAAGGCCAAAATTGCTGAAGAAACTACGTTAAAAGGTGAAGAACAAATGAAACAACAAATGGAAGAATTGAACAATGAGTACCAAAGGAAGATTGAAGAACTAAGCCAACACATGCATGATGAGATCATGGAATATCAAGTTGCTCTGGAAGAAGAAAAGGAAAGAGTTGCAAGTTTGGATTCTGAAATACAACATCAGAACCACATTATTCATGAGCTGAAGACTCGCTTCTCAAACTTGGCAGGATTGGCTAATGTGGCCATCGAAGATGTTCCAAGATACTTAGGATTGGCCGAGCAAGGAATAATCCCTTTCAAGACCCCGATTGAGATTTGTAATTTTGTTGACTACTGTAGAGACTTGATTGGGAGAATGAAACAAATGATTGCTGAAAGATGTTGAGAAAAGCCTTTATGGCTTCATGATGTATTTTCTTTTCTCGTTTTGGAAGTGAATGTAAAACAAAAGGGGATGACAGTTACAATACCCCTTGATGAATAAAAATCTTTGCGTCTCTGCATTGTGTTGGTCTCATAGCAATACCCATGACTTAGTACTTTTGAACGAGACGTTCTGAGGAACAGTTATCATCAAAGATACTCACATCAAGACTCAGTTCGATCAAAGATTTCTAACGAATAGCCATGTTTTAATCTTTTACTTTTCACTAAAACTGTTTTCTGGTATAGGTAAAAATCCATCACAATTGGGCACCCAAGGAAAACCGATACCGATCAAACTCGAATTCACAATACCAGAGCCCGGACCAAAATGGCTGGAGGGAATGGTGACACATAAAGGGGTATCCCAATCACAACTACTTCTGAAGTAGGAAGAAATCTGAGCGATGAAGTTGATGTGGTGAGAGGAAAACTGAATGAACTGTCAAACAACCAAGGAAGGTTGGAGGATATGATGCGGGCCATACAAGAATCACTTAACCTATTGGGAGCTCATTCAGCAAATGTGCAACCAAATACCACGACACTGGGTATGCCTGTGGTACCGGGTGCAGCTCTAAATGTCACTGCAGGGATGAATGATATGGGTGAAATCCCGAATAACTTCCATGGGCAACCACCGCCCACGATACCATTGGTAATCCCTATCGGAGAAGGCTATCGTTCCTTAGAAAATGTGCAAACTCATGAGCACGGGCATGTTACACCTGTCTGGGAGCAACCTCGTGTAGTCATCCGTAGCGACCATCCTCCTCAGAAAATAGTCGTGCAGAGGCAGAAAAAGGAAAGTTCAAAGAAGAATGGATGGAGAAGATTCAAGAGCAGATTCGGGCTATTCAAGGACCTAGCCCCTATGGGTATGTGGAAGTTGAACAACTCTGCCCTTCTACTGATGTAGTAATCCCTAGGGACTTCAAGGTTCCTGACTTCTCAAAGTATGACGGGACGGGTAATCCTCTTTTTCACTTGAAGAGTTATTGTACTAAGATGGCGATATGGTCAAAGGATGAAAAATTCCTCATCAACTTCTTCCATGAAAGCCTGACTGGACCTGCTCTGGAGTGGTACATTCAACTAGACCACTCAAAGATTTCTAGCTGGAGAGAATTGGCAGATCTGTTCATGAGCCAATACAAGTTCAATCTTGAGGTGGCACCTACACGGGAGCAATTAAGCTCTATGCAGAAGAAGAAGGATGAATCATTCAAGCAATATGCTCAAAGATGGAGAGCCTTGGCTACTCAAGTTCAACCGCCACTCATCCCAACTGAAATGTGTTCTTACTTCTTGGGAACCTTGGGATCCCTTTACATTAGGGCAATGGCAGGAGCAGCATACAAACACTTCTCTGAATTGATAACTGCTGGAGAAAGAATTGAAAGCTTAGCGAAAGCCGGCAAGCTTCCCATGAGCAGTGAAGACACTAGGAAAAGTTTCCCACCCAGAAAGAAGGAGACAGATGTGAATTATGTGCATGGTCAGCAATCCTTCGTCCCACGGTATACACCAACACGTCCGCAATCATACCAAACCCATATCTCTCCTTACTCATCTTACCAACCCACACCAACCGCAAACACTGTTCCATACTCCCAACCCCAAGTTAACAACCTCCACATAAGGCCATACCAACCAATCCGCCCAACATACATCCCAGCACCTCGACCAAATTTCCAAAATCAAAACCGTAATCGATTCCCCAACTTCCCACCTTTCCCAAAGCTATCTATTTCGAATGCTGATCTGTTTCAAAAGTTAGTTGATGCTCATCTGATCTCGGCATATCCTGTGCACCCATTAGAACCACCATACCAGCTTGGTATAACCCGAACCTGACCTGTAAATACCATATGGATATAGCAGGGCATTCCATTGAGGATTGCGAAGGTTTCAAGACAGTAGTAAGAAGATTAATTGCTTGTAGGAGACTAGACCTTCAAGAAGATTCGAAGCCAGACATTGTTAACAACCCGATCCCAAAACACGAAGGTGGAAGTCGTGTGAATGCCTTGGAGGTGGAAAAACCTCTGATTAAGAAAGTTCTGAATCTTCGAACACCAATGGAGGAAGTGTTCAATGGCTTGAAGGAGGCTGGGTATTATATCACAGCATCTGCATCCATGATGAAAGAGAATGAGAAAGATAATATAAATTCGAGCTGCATATACCACTCTAGAGGTTTTGGTCATGATATAGAAAGTTGTTGGAATTTCAAAACTCGAGTACAAGAATTACTCGACCTAGGTGTGATTCAAGCAAAAAAGAGGTCGAATCTCCCTGAAGAGGTAAATGTGATCAATCGCTTCGTACTCCGTGTCCCTCCACTGAATCGAGCTCCGAAACCAGAGAAAGTGGTGATCACTGTGAAGAAACCAGCACCATTCAGTTACGAGAATACACATGCTATCCCTTGGAACTATGAAACTAATGTGGAGACAAACGGAGACATAGGGGAAACCTCGAAAGCCCAAGTGGTAGCGGAGGTAAAAGGAATAACAAGAAGTGGAAGGATTTATGGGCCCGGAGAGCTGGAAAAAGGAAAGTTTGTCGAAGAAGAGAACGTGGGAAAGGGTTTTGGTGTGGAAAGAAGGGGAAGAGAAGAAAATGAAGAAGAAGAGTTCCTGAAGATTATGAAGCAAAGCGAGTACGACATACTGGAGCAATTGAAGAAGACTCCTGCCAGAATCTCCTTGTTGTCACTAATCTTGTCATCTGAATCTCACCAAAAGGCAGTACTAAAGGTATTGAAAGATGCTTATGTGAAACCGGATGTCTCACTGGAGAATATGGTGAATATGGTGGATCCAGTAAAGCGTGTTAATATGATCACTTTCTCAAGTGAAGAGATCGTATCACAAAGTTAACCCACGAGCACTGTATATAACCCTTAAATGCAAAGGTTATATAGTGCCCAAAGTCCTCATTGACGGAGGGTCGGGATTAAATGTCTTGCCAGCATCGACATTGAGCTACTTGTCAATAAGCAAGGACGACATTTCACCACAAATGATGATCGTAAGAGCTTTTGATGGAGCGAAGAAAAACATCCTGGGGGAAATAGTGCTGCCGTTAGAGATCAGCCCAAGCCGATTTGACGTTTTATTCCAAGTGATGGAGATTGAGTCTGATTATAATATGCTGCTGGGAAGACCATGGATCAACGATGTTGGTGCTGTTCCTTCAACCTTGCATCAAAAGGTTAAATACATTGAAAATGATTCAGTCATTACAATCCATGGAGAGAAGGAGATCATTGTGTCTAAACCTGTCTCACTTCCATATGTTGAAAATGTGGAGTTAGTGGAAAACAACTTATGGCAATCACCGAGGTGGTAGGGCTGAAGCAAGAACAGAATGAGTTCCCAGGGCAAGATGTCAATCAGATAGTGGCTCATATCATGACCAAAAATGGTTATCTGCACGGCAAAGGGCTGGGACCACGGTTGCAAGGTATCAAGACACCTCTACCTATCTCAGGGAAGCCTAACCGATTTGGTTTAGGATATGAGGCGTCATTGGAGGAGCAGATCAAGACCATGGCTCTTGAACCAAAGAAACCAAAAGAAAAGATGAAGCAGATCCCTCATCTAAAAGAGACATTTCCTTACCCGACTGAAGTGATTATGGCTGAAGAAGGTTATGCATCCAGCTGTTGTCCAACCATCAATATGGTGAATGTTGAGAAGCCTGAAGAATGCAACAATGCTTATGCTGTTAACCACAATGAGATGCTGATGAATTGGACAGCCGAACCAATGATTGATGTTGTTACTTCAAAGTAATCATTTGGGATTGTATTAATTGTTTTTGCTTTTATGGATGCTACTTTGAGACATCATTTGAATAAACTTGCATGTTCATCCAGCAATTGTTCTCTTTTCTATCCGCTATTCTTGTTCTTTAGCATTATTTCCTCAAACCATTAATTTGCGCCTTTTTATTCATGTTTACCCGTTATTTTTCTTGGCATTCCAACCCACCGCAATTACTTTCCAGGGATTTAAGTGTAGGAATTTTGCCACATGAAAGGGATTTTGAAGGCCAATCAATTGACTCTCTTACTGTACTTGAGTGTGATAGCTATGAATCTGAAGAAGATGAAGAGACTGTTGAGAAATTTTCAGGGTTACTAGAACACATGGATAAAGGATTTGACTTAGACAATGAGGTGGTCGAAGTAATTAACATGGGCACCGAAGAAGAGAAGAAAGAGCTGAAAATAGTGGAGAATCCTGAGCGAACAGAAATGATCGCCTTGTTTGAAGAATACCTGGATATTTTTGCATGGTCTTATCATGATATGCCAGGACTGGATCCAGAGATTGCTTCACACAAGATTCCTTTGTATCCAGAAACTGAGCCGAAAACGCAAAAGTTGAGAAGAATGCGGCCTGACATGTCACTAAAGATAAAAGAAGAAGTGACTAAACAGCTAGAGGCCGGGTTTCTAGAGGTGTCGAGACACACGGATTGGGTGGCCAACATCGTGCCTGTGCCTAAAAAGGATGAGAAGGTTAGGATGTGTGTTGATTATCGGGATCTAAATAAAGCTAGCCCGAAAGACGATTTTCCACTCCCTCACATCGATGTCCTTGTTGATAATACGGCCAGGAATCACCGATTTTCATTCATGGATGGATACTCCGGGTACAATCAGATTCTCATGGATGTTCATGACAAAGGAAAAACTACGTTCATAACTCCGTGGGGAACATTTTGCTACACAGTCATGCCGTTCGGGTTGAAGAATGCCGGTGCCACTTACCAACGTGCAATGGTTGCGCTGTTCCATGACATGATGCACAAAGAAATTGAAGTGTATGTAGATGACATGGTTGCTAAGTCCAAAGAGGGAGAAAGTCATGTAGTAGTCTTGCGAAAGCTGTTTGAAAGACTCAGAAAATACAAGTTGCGACTGAACCCGAATAAATGTATCTTTGGAGCTTCCACAGGGAAATTACTGGGATTCATTGTCAGTAGAGAAGGGATAAAAGTGGATCCGGACAAGGTAAAAGCAATACAAGAAATGCCAGCTCCCCGAACTGAAAAGGAAGTAAGAAGTTTTCTTGGGAGGCTCAACTACATTGCTAGATTCATTGCCAATTTGACCAGTACTTGTGAGCCTATATTCAAGTTGCTGCGAAAACATCAACCTGGAGAATGGAATGAAGAATGCCAAGAAGCCTTCGACAAAATAAAGGCTTATTTAATGAAACCTCCAGTTCTGATTCCTCCTACGCCAGGCCATCCTTTAATCTCATATCTTACAAGGTTACCTACTTCACTCGGGGCAATGTTGGGGCAATATGATGAATCCGGAAAGAAGGAACAGGCCATTTATTATTTGAGCAAGAAGTTTAATGAATGCGAATCTCACTATCTGGCAATTGAAAAGACCTGTTGTGCGTTAGTATGGGCTTCCAAAAGGTTGAGGCAGTACATGTTATACTACACTACTTGGCTGATTTCTCGAATGGATCCGTTAAAGTACATATTTGATAGTCCTCATGTGTCATTGAGAATGTCAAAGTGGCAAGTGATGCTGTCTGAATTTGATATCAAATATGTCACTCAAAAGTCCATCAAAGGAAGTGCAATTGCTGATTATCTAGCTGAAAACCCTCTGGAGGGTGTACAATCCACTATGCTTGAATTCTCCGATGACGAGGTGTTGGCACTAGAAAGAGAAGATAAGGAAGAGGAGAATGTGTGGAAGATGTACTTTGATGGAGCAGCCAATATGAATGGATGTGGAATAGGAGCTATAGTAGTCTCACCAGCTGGGAAATAGTATCCAGTTTCTATCAAATTAGAGTTTGAATGTACCAATAACATGGCAGAATATGAAGCATGTGCAAATGGTTTGCAAGTTGCGATTGACTTGGGAATCAAAGAACTAAAGGTCTTTGGAGACTCTGCGCTCATAATCTATCAAGTTAATGGAGAATGGCGCACAAAGGATCCGAAATTGGTACCTTATCAGAAGCATTTGTCTCAGTTAATTGAGCGCTTTGATGACATATCATTCTCTCATTTAACTCGGGACAAGAACCAGTTTGCGGATGCTTTAGCGACTTTGGCCGTGATGACTAATTTGGAGGTCCATGCTAATGTCCAGCCCATCCATGTAGAAATGCAAGGTGAACCTATATATTGTCACAATCTGGAGACTGAACCAGATGGACAACCATGGTATTATGATATCAAGCGGTATATTCAAAATGGAGAATACCCAGAAGGTGCAAATGAGGTGGATAAAAAGACGGTTCGAAGACTGGCCATGGCTTTCTTCCTGAATGGTGAAGTCCTCTACAAAAGGAACTATGACACTACTCTCCTCAGATGTGTAGATGCTCATGAAGCTCGAATAATCATGACTGAAGTCCATGAGGGGATCTGTGGAACTCACACCAATGGACATATGATGGCACGCAAAATCATAAGAAGCGGTTATTACTGGTCCACTATGGAGAATGATTGTATCAGTTATGTTCGGAAGTGCCACAAATGCCAAATATATGCAGACCGAGTCAATGCTCCCCCGGTTCAGTTGCACAGCATGGTGTCTCCTTGGCCTTTCTCGATGTGGGGCATGGATGTTATCGGCCCGATTAATCCCAAAGCATCTAATGGTCATCGTTTCATCTTGGTGACAATAGATTATTTCACTAAGTGGGTGGAAGCTGCTTCATATACCAACATCACACAGAAGATATTTCTCAGATTCATCAAAAAGGACATCATCTGTAGATATGGAATTCCAGAAAGGATTATTACAGACAATGCTCCTAACCTCAATGGTGCCGAAGTTCAGAAGTTCTTTGAGACTTTCAAGATCAAGCATCATAACTCAGCTCCTTATAGGCCTCAAATGAATGGTGCAGTAGAGGCTGCGAATAAGAATATCAAGAAAATCATTGCCAAAATGGTGGTGAATTACAAAGACTGGCATAAAATGCTGCCATATGCTTTGCACGCGTATCGTACCAACATACAATCAAGCACGGGAACAACTCCTTTCTCATTAGTTTACGGAATGGAAGCCGTATCTCCTATAGAGGTGGAAATCCCTTCGCTCAGAGTTTTAATGGAGGCTGAGCTGGAAGAATCTGAATGGATGAAAGCTCGACATGAGCAATTGAACATGATCGAAAAGAAGAGGCTTACAGCCATTTGCCACGGCCAGTTATATCAAAGCAGAATGGCTAAGGCTTTTAATAAGAAAGTTCGCCCGAGAGATTTTCATCCAGGAGACTTGGTCTTGAAGAAAATTCTCCCTAATCAAGAGGACACACGGGGAAAGTGGACTCCAAGTTATGAAGGCCCTTATATTGTCAAGCATGCATTCTCAGGTGGAGCGTTGATTTTGCAAAGCATGGAGGGGCGAGAATTGCCTAAACCAATCAACAGTGATGCAGTCAAAAGATTTTATTCTTGAAAAGATGCTTAAAAAGCCCGTTAGGTCGAAAACTCGAAAGAGCGACCTAAGCAAAAGTTAGGGCAAACCAAAAAGGAAAAGCCTGTTAGGTCGAAAACTCGAAAGAGCGACCTAAGCAAAAATGAGGGCAAAACAGCAAAACAAAAGAGCTCGCTAGGTTGAAAACTCAAAAGAGCAGCCTAGGCAAAAGTTAGAGCAGAAAAGATAAGCATCTTCGCTGACAACTGAAACTGAGGCAATTTTTGATAGTCCAGCGAATCAAGTAGATAAAGGGCTGAAACTGGGGCAATTTTAAAAGGAATTTGAAGACATGTCATCAGATATCATGGCTATGGCATTCAACTTGCTTTAAAAAGTCAATTGATTGAGCCACCAAGAACCTAAACTGGGGCAAAAATTTTGTATCTCCCAAAATTTTATCTTTCGCATTTCTGTTATTCAAAGCATTTTGTCATCTAATACACCAGACAGTGAAAATGTTCATTCAGTTGATCCCTCCACCTTCTCTTTGAATGCATGTTTATTCATAATGTCTCAAGTAGGATAAATTTAAGTTTCAATTACGCAATCTAACAATGTTTACAGCAATACATCAATGATTAGCATTAATTCAGAAATTTCAGCTAAGCTTGACAGAAAAGTAATCATCCTTCTAAAAGGGAAGATGGAAGAAGAATAAAAATGAGCAAAATCACAGAAGAAAACAAAGTCTGGGTAGTACCAGAAGGTCCAATGCTAAGATTGTGAGTTTGATCGGTTAAAGTTCTCCTCGAGGCTTGCTCAATTGAGTTACGGTTAGTTTTTCATTAATGTGTTTGGAGTAAACTGAAAGTGGATAATTCAAGACTTGGTGCATATGATTTGAAAAATGAAAAAAGAGACTGTTTTCTTTTTCAATTTACATTTTCAGTCGGCCTCAGATGCAAATTTACATTTCAATCGGCCTCAGATGCCATTTTACGTTTTCAGCTGGCCTCAGTTGCCAATTTTACGTTTTCAGTCGGCCTCAGATGCCAATTTACATTTCATGTCGGCCTCAGATGCCAATTTACATTTTCAAGTCGGCCTCATATGCCATTTTACGTTTTCAGCTGGCCTCAGTTGCCAATTTTACATTTTCAGCTGGCCTCAGATGCCAATTTACATTTCAGTCGGCCTCAGATGCCAATTTACATTTTCAAATCGGCCTCAGATGCCAATTTACATTTTCAGTCGGCCTCAGATGCAAATTTACATTTTCAAGTCGGCCTCAGTTGCCAATTTACATTTCAAGTCGGCCTCAGATGCCAATTTACGTTTTCAAATTGGCCTCAGTTGCCAATTTACATTTTCAGCTGGCCTCAGTTGTCAATTTTACATTTCAGTCGGCGTCAGATGCCAATTTACGTTTTCAGTCGGCCTCAGATGCCAATTTACGTTTTTAGTCGGCCTCAGATGCCAATTTTACATTTTAGTCGGCCTCAGATGCCAGTTTACATTTCAGTCGACCTCAGTTGCCAGTTTACATTTCAAGTCGGCCACAGATGCCAATTTACATTTTCAGTCGGCCACAGATGCCAATTTAAATTTTCAGTCGGCCTCAGATGCCAATTTACATTTCATGTCGGCCTCATATGCCAATTTATATTTTCAATCGGCTTCAGTTGCCAATTTAGTTTCTAGTTGACCTTAGATGGCCATTTTACATTTCCAGTCAACCCTTGTTGGTTTTTAAGTTGCGATCAGCATCATCTGCTTTAGAGTCTTGCTAGCTGGTACATTTGCATTTGACTTTCCCATATGTGCATTTTATTTTGCTGTTTAGATTTAAATTGTTTATACTTCATGCATCTATCGTACAAAATTAATGTTCATGTCTTTATTCATTCCTTATGAAAAAAATATAAAACTTGAGTTTTTCATATTCTCTCACAAGAAATGAATAAAGAGGGGCAACTGTGAACACCCAATTTTGTACAGTTCACAAAATAAAAAATCCAAACTGATACATTGTCGAAATTTAGCTCATTTATAGGCTCATGTTGATAGTTTTAATTTCATTGAAATTGTAAGTTATTTCAAGTTTTGTTTGAAGTTCTTCAAATGTGTTTAATTGGAACCTTTTTTTTAATACTTAGGTTCAATTATTATTGCTTTTTGTTTCATATTCATAACAAAAAATGGTCCAATCATTTTAGCCTGTTCTATTTATCCAAAAAGATCAGAATCCAGTCCGTTTTTTTTTTTCAGGATAGCCCATGTCCATCTGCCAAAATAAATAAATAAATAAAATTAATAAAAAATATAGAAAAAAGAGACAGATCCTTCACGAGTTCTTTTCTTCCCACGAGTTCCTTTCCGGGCCCCAAGAAGTAGTCACGAGAAAACTTTGGTATGTGAGAAAGCAAAAAATAAACGGACACATGATGATGTCCTTGAATTTTTGGTTCCTTTTTTTCGGGAGAATTAGCAAAATGCGAAGGGAATAATATAGAGATGGAGGGGCAGATCATCAGGGGGGATGATCAGTAGAGAACGGAGATAAAAAAAAAACAAAAGAAAAAAAAAGGGGAGATCACAAAAAAATTTTAAACACAGAAACGTGAGACCTGCAAAGAAATCAGAAGATCCAGTCCAGTTATACAACCCAGTAAGATAGTTCAGTAATAAGGTAAAGCCATCAATTCATCAACAACAACAGATCATCATCTGAAGATTTTCTTTTTTTTTTAAAAAAAAAAGGGAAAAAGGAAAGCAACACAGAGGGAGGCCGCGGCCCCTCCCTCCACCGTCGCTTTTCCTGGCTATACCTTTATGACAATAATCTTTTTGGATCAATCCCTGCTTCCATAGGGAACATGGCCAATCTGGAACGCCTTATTCTTGATTCCAGCCCCCTTTCTGGAACAATTCCTTCCACCATTGGAAATATGACAAATCTCGCCACTTGTCCCTGTCGGATAATAACTTTTCTAGGCCAATTCCTGATACAATTGGAAGGTTAAAAAAGCTCACCTTGCTAGATTTTTTGTCCAACTAACTTAGTGGCAGCATTCCATAAGTCATGAATAACATTACCAACTTGGATTACTTTTCAGTCTCCATGAATGACTTCACTGGCCACTTGCTAACAGAAGAAGAACAAGCCCAAACCACCACTCAGGCCCAACAGGATAAAACTACGGCATTAGTGGCCCAAACAAGAAGTCATCGGCATCACCAACTGCACAAAGATATTCCCTATATCTGCAAACTTCTAGAAGCTGGATGAGCTGTATAAGTTTGTTATTTTATCTCTAACAAATTGGCTGAGGTGTACAGGTTGTTGTGATAAGGTTCCTTCTGTATTGTTTTACCATTTTCATTTTTTTATAGCTTGTACTCTAGAGTACTCTATAAAGACTATGTATTCCTTTCTTTGTAAATCAATGAAGTGAAATTCATTCACCATACTTTTGCTGATTTTATTCATTCTCCCTTACATCCAAATTTGTGTGACTTGCCACCTCAAATCTGCCAAGGTGGGTCACTAGAGTACTTGTCTGCTCATCACAATCGTTTTACCGGTCCTGCACAGAGATGCTTGAAGAATTGCTCCAGTATTGTTCGAATCAGGTTAGAGGGAAACCAAGCTTTCAGCATATATCCGAACATGGAATCTATGGATCTGAGTGACAATAAATTTCATGGCCAAATTTCACCAGACTGGGGGAAGTGCCATAATCTGGACAGCTTGATCATATCCAATAGCAATGTCTCTGGTGGTATACCATTAAGAGTTGTTGAGGCCACCGAGCTTGGCAGGCTTCACCTTTCATCAAACCAATTGAGTGGGAAGGTTCCAGAAGAACTAAGGAACCTGAAAAACTTGATTGAACTCAAGATCAGCAACAATCAACTTTCTAGGAACACTGATGCGAGCTGTCGCAACTCACAAACAAATTAAAATTTATAAAGTGCTAAATTGCACCCAAAAAAATAGTAAATGGCACAACCTAGGTTGTCTCTCAAGGAGGCTTCAATACTTAGTTAGAAAGATTTTGGGATTTTGAGAATTAAAGCAAATAATTTAAATTGAAAGATAATAGCAACAATAGGGAAAACACTAGTGCAAGGTATTTATAGGATTGGAAATTAATTATCATTAACTAAATATTAAACACATTGATGGCTATTAGTAATAAATTACTGATAATTCTACTAATGATCAATCGACCTCTAGAATTTGACCAATGCAAATAACTAATAAATGATGATCGCCAATTTATTTAGAAACCACATTGATTTAATGAACTAATTACTATAGCCTAATAGCTAATCGGAATGTTAATTCTAATGTTTTTCTTCAAACATAAATCAATAGATCTATCAATTTATGCTCAAAGGGTTTTCCTAAACGACAATCGCCAATTTAGTTATTTCAGTAAAGATTATAGCAATCACCACAGTAATTAAAGGAATAGAAACTACAGAACATTAAGAAAACCAATGCATTCAATATAAACAAAGGGTCTCAAATATCATCCTAATCCATTCAAAAACTCTCACACTAGTAAAGAAATCTACTTCTCCATCTCTGAAGGACTACAACAATGAAGATAAATGAACCTGAAAACAATAGCAATAATCCTTGCCACAATCTTCAAGACAAAGCACCTTCACCAATAGAACCCTTAGAGAGAGAAGAATAGAGAAGAAGAAGAAGAAGATATAGAGAGAGATGTAGAGAGAGAATAATAGCAGCTGAAAGTGACAGCTTAAAATTAAGCAAAAAGCTAAGGTAAAAGTCTATAAAAATCCCTTAAATACTGTTCTCTAAAATAGCCTAAATTGGGGCCCAAAAATAGGTTAAATGAGTTGTTCTGCGTCATTGCACAAGCATTGCAGTGCTCATGAGTGCTATGGTGTTCAGCAGCGAGCTATGCTGATAAATGTCATTTTTTAGGTGCTTTTGAGTGCTGCAACACTGGATAGGATTGAATCTAGCCTTGGCACTAAGAATAACAATTGTATCCCTTTGAATAAGCTTTCCAACGCTACCAAAATCATCTCAATTGGACATCTATAGCCCCAGATATTGTGAAAATACTAACTGGAGGTCAAGTTAGACAACATCAGAACATCAGCAACTTTTGATCTTGCAACTCAATTTTTACCAAAATACTCTTAGAATTGGGTTTTGAGCTAAAATGAAAGTTATAGAGGACTCCTTGAGCTTTCCAAAACATCTTTATTCATCTCAATCCAATCCCTTGTTCTTGACATCTTGCACTTGATCCAAAGCTCCTATATACAAAAACCATACTCAAAGAGACAGGTTAAATGCAACAAGCTCTAATTGAATAATTATCTCAAAATCAATGCAAAAGCCATCAATTCTATCAAAATCACACAATGAGGAATAAATCAAAATCTTAATTAATTCTTCCAATAACTCAATAAAACTCATGCAAAAAGCTAAGGTTTGGTAGCAAGTTAAGCGGCATAAATGTCCCTTATCAGACATTCCCACAAAAATAGGATCATTGTAGTATCTCTAGCGCTTGAATTTAGGAGGGAATGAGTTGAGTGGCAATAAGACAACTAGTAGGGCTACCAATCTATTAGAATTGAACTTGAGCCACAACAAACTAGAGGGAAGCATCCCCTCTGAGTTTACCCATTTGCAACCTCTTTTGTCTCTTGATCTTAGTAGGAACCAACTAGTTGAATGGAACAATACCATTAGTGTTGATCGCTCCCAAAGGAGAGTGACACTAGCAAGTATACTAGGTCGTCAAGTAATAGAGTAAAATAGAGGGTTGTCGTACCCACAAGGATAATTCAAGTACCGATTCTAGTTAATTAGATAGCAAGTTGAACAATTGAAAAGAGATGATATTAAAAGGAATAATGCCAAAGTGCTAAAACAATGTGAAAGCAATATAAGAATAGATGAATTTAGATGCTAGAGTGATTTACTTCAACTATGTGTTAACAAAATGCAACTTAAACATCAATATAGCTTGTCCGAATTTAATTAAGTGATGGTAGGATCCCTATGTTTATTAAAAGTCTTTCTCAAGATCATCTAATGCTACTCAATTAGAGTTAAACACCTAATCTCTTAGCATGCTTAATTTTAACTAAGTGATTTAATTATCAAGTCCTTAAATACCACATGAATCATGTTTGCCTATCTCTAGGTATCATTCAATTCATGGCATTGCATTTATGGGCATGGCTCTTACTCCTTTTCTCAAATTTATAATAACCCCTGTAATCCTAAATTGGTGATCAAGCAATTCAAGATAAATAAACTCAAATACAATGCTCACCATCAAATGAGAACAAGACATAAATTCATTCACATTAGCATATTATCAAACACATAGCCTCCATAAATCACCCTAAGCAAAGAGGGTTTAGTTACAAGTCATGGAAAATAAAATAAAAGCAACATAGATGAAAAAGAGATAAGAGGAAGCCATGAACAAAGAAAAATTCAGAAGGAGTTGAAGAATAATTCCAAGAGAGGTCTCCTTCTCGTGTTCTTGAAACTCCAATCCCTTTTGCTCCAAGCTTCTGCCTCCTCTTCTCCCCTAAAATTTTGTATCTGATGATTGTTCCTTTCCAACACGTTTGTCTAGGTTTTTGTGCCAATCATGGGCTTCCAGAGTCAGTAAAGAGGCCCAGTCCATATGTCAGATTCGTGTATCCACGCCGTAGCAAGGCTGTGGCTACGCTGGAGTGTAGCTTAAGTGAAATTATAAGAATTCTGACAGCAACTCATGCCACAGCATGAGTTCCCACGTTGTAGTGTGGCTTCAGTTTCAAGATCCATGCTCCAGCATGGATTTCTGACATCCCTTCAGCTCCAATTCTTGCTCCTTCGCACTCCTAGCTCAAATGCTTCCCCAATTCTACTTCCAAAAGGCTACAAAACCAATGGAAAACACAACTAGAATGCAAGGTTAAATATGAATGTAATCATGCAAGAATTTAAACCAAATAATGTAAAAAAGGAAACCAAGAAAACTAAAACAAACTATGAATAAACCAAATGTCTCAAGAAAAATAAAGAAAAACATAACTCCTAAAGGAGTTATCAAGTGCTTAGACAGTTGAAGGCTTGAAGCAATTGCAATTTCTGCACCTCTCATAGTATATTCTTTCTGGCACAATTCCATCCAATTTCGATGGCATATTTTCAAGCTTGGCATCTATCAACATATCAAACAATTAGTTAAAAGGGCCACTTCCAAACAATCAAGCCTTTCTTAAAGCTTTAATTGAATCATTGAAAAATAATGAAGTTTGTGTGGTAATGTCACTAGCTTGAGGCCATGCACAAAAAGCTGTAGGCAAAAGAGTCACAAGGCTATCCTATTGGTATTATTTCTTATTATAGGGCCACTAATACTTGTACTTTGTAGGGGTGGGTGTGTCAATATATATTCTTTGTAGAAAAGGAAAAAAAGGAAAAAGTCCCAGCCAAAGAGGCACAATCAGAAGAACATTTTTCCATATGGAGCCATGATGGAAAAAATGCTGTTTGAGAATATCATTGAAGCTATGAAGAATTCTGATGACAAATATGTCATTGGAATGGGGGTATAAGGATCCGTTTACAAATCTGAGTTACTTTCAGTATTGGGCTTAGAGACCGATTCACAATATAATTAAATGATAGAAATATGTGGCAATGAGTACCAAAATAAATCTGATAGAATTAAATTCACCAATCAGGGCAGCGCAGTGAAAATAAATATTAGGGTGAATAGTAATTCATGGTAGGACCCATTGATCACTATTCATGGTGGGGCCCATGTTACTATTTATGCCAACAAAATAGATCAAGAAATCTGCACATCAAATTTTTAACGTGGAAACTCCCAAATGCCGGAGGAAAAAACACGGGGCAGATTTCAAAAAATATTCCACTTTATTTAGGATAATTACAAAATATATTTTCCATACTCTCACACCTAAAAGGTAAGTATAATGTTTCTTGGTGAGAATCCTCATATTCAAACACTACAATTTTGTAGTACCAAGGAGTAATAAAGATAATACCCAAAAATATTCCCAGTATATATACTCACACCCTACACTCTTTGGAATTTACTCAAACTCTCTATTTTTCCTCTCATTCTCAGAAAAATAACACACTGTGTATTTTTCTCTTCTCTACAGCTCGTTCTCTGCTGCTTGTTGTTTCTGAATGAACAAACCACCTCTATTTATAGAGGTTATCTGCGGTGTGAATGTACACTGCAATGTTAGGCTAGCAGGGGCATCACGGCACGAAACTCTTCACGCGTTGCACCGAAATCCAACAACTCTTCATGCGTGCACAATAATTTTTACTATTCATGCATGGAAAGTTTGCCTTCTTTCCCTTATCTTTTCAAATTTTCAATAGTGGTTGGGCCCATTGGGTGGACCCTACAATTCTCCCCCTCCAACCAATAGGGAAAATAATTTGGGAGAAATCATCTAGAATCCATGCCGATCAACTTGACACAAAATTGAAGCTTATCTCGTGCTACAACTTTTTTCATACAATAACTTTGCATTTCTCAAGCATTTATTGGTACTAACACAAGAGCATCATCCACAAGCCTCATTATTGGCTAGACATTGCTCTCTTCACTTGTACCGTTGACATTCAAGACACACTACCTAGACTCCACTTTGCCAAGAAGACTTTTGACACAAGGGACCTATTACATGGATCCAACAAACACCTTGTCATCCATACTTGATCTAAATCAACTTATCCAAACCATCAGCTCCTTTCCAACTTCCTCCAAATCACCATGAAGAAACATAATCTTCACGTTTAACTGCTCAAGCTCCCAATCCAAGCTAACTGTCAATCTTAGAATAACTTGAATAGAACTCATTTTGACAACTAGAGAGAAAATCTCATGAAAATCTATCCCTCGCTTTTGACCAAAGTCTTTTATAACCGAGTAACCTTGTACTTCACTAGCTTATTGCCATCTTTCTTCAGCTTAAACACCCATTTGTTCTTCAAGGACTTCTTGCCTTCAGGGAGTTTTACCAGCTCATAAGTATCGTTCTTCTGTAAGGAATCTATCTCTTCTTGCATGGCTTTGATCCACTGAGGTTTATCCTTATGAGTCTAAACTTTTTCAAACTCTCTGGCTCCACCTCATTAGTGAGAATGACATATTCCAACCTGGGATACTTGTTGGATGGATATTGCACTCTATTAGGTCTTTTAAGTTGTGGTGTACAAGCTTGCTTCCCTCTGCTCAATACTTCTTCTATCTCCAGCATCATCAATTACTGGCTCAATATCAATCCCATGGTCTTGAACCTCTCCTCCTTCTGTGGCATTTTCTTTAAGAAGAAAGACTGATGTATCGTCAACCTTACCACCAGATTCATCAGTTTTCTCTTAAATAGAAGAATCTGACATAATTTCTTACTCATGAAACACTACGTCTCTACTTCTTATAATCCTCTTTTTTTCTGGATCCCATAACCTGTAGCCAAATTCCTCATCTCCATTGTCTACAAATATGCAAGAAATGGATCTGTCATCAAGCTTCTGTCTATGCTCTTTACTTACGTGAGCAAAGGCTTTGCATCTAAACACCTTCAAATAAGAGTAACTAATATCATGTCCGAACCATACTCTCTCAGGAATGTCAAAGCCCAAAGGAACAAATGGAGATCTGTTAATCAGGTAAGACACTGTTTGAATAGCTTCACCCCAGAATGGCTTAGGCAGCTTAGCCATTCTCAACATACATCTGACTTTTTCCATAATAGTTCTGTTGATTCTTTCGGCTACACTATTATGTTGTGGGGTGCTAAGAACCATCTTCCATGCACTACAAGAAATGCACGGTATACCAACTCGTTTACCGATGGGTTTTTTGATGGGTGTGGTTTTTACCAATGGCCTTTTTGATGGGTACGAGGGCATCGGTTACAAGGCCGTCAATGAATATTACCGACGGGAGAAAAAAAACCCTTCGGTTATTTTCGACTCGTTTACCAATGGTTAACTGGATAATTAGCTGTCGGTGAAATTAAATAAAAGGCGTAAGCCAGTCGTCAGAAAAACAAATTATACCAACGAGTTTACCGATGGCTTTTACAAAAATTAATTTTAATTTTTTTTTTTACTAACGGCATTACCGAAGGAATTTACATAAATTTATTTTAATTTTTTATTTTACCGATGATTTTATAAAAATATTTTTAAAAATACCTTTTTAATAATGATGTGATTAATAATATGTTATTTATTAATTATTTATTTATATAATAAACTAATTATCAATTAAATTAATATTAAATAAGAAAATAATAAATTGATGAAATTAATAAATTAAACTGATTAAATAAAATATCAAATTATGACAATAAAATATATACAAATTATAATAAATGTTAAAAAAAATCCAGAATGAAAAAAATGAAGATAAATAAAAACTAACTAAACTCCCGGGCGTCGGTATAATCGGCGATGTTGGCAACATCACCATCATCATCATCAGGACCATCACCATCATCTGCCCCGTCCGACTGTGAGTGGCCCTCATCAATGGATGGGAGTGGGATATGGGGGAGCGTTTTACCGAAACTGGAGGATTCCGAAGCCTGCATGCCTTGGAAGAACCTCATCACATGTGCAGTGACCGGCTACTACATTTTCTAGAGCTGAACCTTCACCGTCTTTGCTATCTCCTGCTGCTGGTGCTCTAAGGAGAGCTTAAGCTCTTGAATCTTTGTCAACTCCTGCTCCACAACTGCTCGGCCTACCTACTGCTTATAGAGTTGTTAAACGAGCTATGCCTGCTGCTGCTAGATCAACTATACATACTGTTGTAGCTGCTGGTTGAGGGCATGCACATGCTCCCTCAAGGCATTATCCCCAATAGCTGACCTAGTAGCAGAGAATGGGGATATATCATCAAGATAGTACCTCATCCCATATATGCGGCCCTTGTAAGAGCCACCAACCACCTGGGCCCTAACATCCTCCTCGTTTGGAGAAGGAGAAATGTCAATATTGAGCCCAGCCTCAACCACCTAGGTCTAGTATTGGGTCTGTGTCTGCTCTCAAAGGTCAGTAAACTCGGCTATAAGGAAAAAGAGATAAAACACATTATAAGTAATAATTATTTCGTAAATGAAAATAATAATAAAAGTTAAGTAAAGTTATGTAAAAATTCAAACTTACATAGGTCGTTTCGAAGCAAAGGTCCACCCCAACCTCTCCAGACTTATCATCACCCCTCTACACACCCTTTCAGGTGTGGGTCTCCTGAAATAGCTTGCCTTGTGTTGGAAGGCGGCTCAACTCCCTCTCATGCACAAATAAGCATAATAAAGTCATAAACATATAGTATTTGTCAAAATCCAGACACAGTAAATGTTATTATAAAATTTAGAAAAGTTAAAGAATTACCAAACGCTTGCGGGTTTCCTCCTGGGTGCTCGACCCATCAGTGTGTAGCGACCCACTTTTCTGTGAGGCTCAGTTTATCTTTCCTTTACTTGACCTATCCTTAAAGGTCGGGTCGCTGGCCTAGTGGCGCTGCAATTCACTGAGCGTGGCATTATTCAGTCACGAGCTAATCATGTGTCCCTTACGGACATCATGAAACATATCCCGCAGTCACTTGGAGGACCTAATCTAGCCATCTTCACTGCGTGCTCATGCTCGAGGTCAATGTAGAAGGATTTCTGCATATACAAATTCATAGCATACAAATTATTATATATAAGCATATAATTAAATAATGTAAACATATATTTTAGTAAAAGCAAATAAATCATAAAATTACCTTCCAGTTTGCCCAATATGACTCCTTGACATCCTTAGGGATGTCAGTCTATTTGGGCCACAGACGGTTATACCAACTCTGTGTAACCTCCATGATCCTATGGTGAGTCGGCGCAAATGGCTGAAAACTATTATATAGATAAAATACATAAAAAATAATCAAAATATTCTATATATCATAAGCAATGTAAAACTCACCTATCTTTACTATTCGGCCTGATCTGACGGAGTGGTCTACCATCAACCCCAAGTGGCCTGCCATCAGGGCCGAGGGACCTCCCATCTGGTCCTATGCCTGTGACCCAGTAGAGGAAGGAGGAGTCTGATCAGATACAGGGCTGGGAGTCGGGGCAGTGGTAGGGCTAGGGAAGGGGTCACTGATGCAAGTGGGCTATAGGTGTGAATACGAGGGAGGTAAGGGCCTGGCATACCAGGAGTGGGCATCATCCTGAAGCCTAGGGTACTAATGGTAGGAACTGAGGTGGAGGTAGTGGAAGGGGAGGTGGTGGAGGTGGTGGAAAGGGCCATGGCAGAGGTGGTAGGACGAGCGGTGGCAGAGGTGGTGGGAGGGGCAGTGGCTGAGGTGGTGGTGGATAAGCCGACCTTACGAGGTCAGCTTCTGCCTCTACCAGTCATACTACAACAATTAAAAAGCAGTCCATAAAAAATTTCATTCAATTAGGAAATTATTATAATTTCATAACAATATTGAATATAATATTAAACACCTCAATTAATCTGAAAGTGCTGGGCTATTTTCATCATCACTTTGTTGTTGATCACTAGTGAATTATCAGTACTACTAGCACTTATTCCATCTTCATGATTTCTGATTAGGAGGTTACTTGTGTATTCAATTATGTCAACTTTCCCTAGTAGTCAACGGAAGAGGGTTTTTGGGATTATCTACATCGATTACTACCCTTGAAGGGGGCCGACCATCCACATGATAAGCATCTTTAATAGTATCTTCCTCTACGTCAATCCTACCTCTTGGTTTTATCTTGTTTGCAACCCTCCACTATGACCTTTTTTTTCCCAGGATAAGACATATAATATACTTGTCAAGCATTTTCGGCTATAATAAACGGATCATAACTTCTATATCTTCTGGTGTGATTGATTTCAATGAATTTATAATTGTTGTGTTGTCGTGTCTTAGTAAGTCGGGTAGGATCATACCATTCACATTTGAATAGGACACATTTATTTGCAAGCTCACCAACATGCTCAAACTGAAGGATTTCTTTAAAGACACCATACCAATCATATTGTTCGTCCCCAGTGTCACCTTTAACACAAAAACCCATATTGCTAGTCTTCTTCCTTGTACCCCAATCAACTGTGTGAAATTTGCACCCATTAACATAGTACATAGGCCAACTTACTATATTTTTTGGCCCCAAGCTAAATTAAACAAATGGGGACATGTTACATCATTATTTTTATTATGAACCGACGTACATGAAGTTTGAAATGTCAATTAGACTTATATCAAACAAAATTAACATATAAGAATATATGTTGGTTTCATAATCTTATACAGGTGGACTTACATGTAATCTAAACCAATCTGGAAATTGTTGAAGAGAATCTTGACCATGCAGCTGCTCAAAGTATCTATTGTTAAAAATATATTTTACTTTATTTTAAAGATGCATAATATCATACTTTCATTAAAAAAAGAATTGTTAACTTACCATTTGAATGGTTGCACCTCATCACTATTTATCAAAATATGTAAGTGTGCAGAATTCCACTGCTGGGAAGTCAGCCATCGAGCTATGCTCTTTCCAGCTGCTCAATCAGGTTGATTGAATATAAACAAAGTTGATGGAGTAGAACATTCCCCACCATCGTCGTTATGACCAACCCGAGTTCTTCTAGACTGAACATGTGGCTAAAAGTAAAATAAGCAGAAATTTGAAATCTTTTTTACTAGATAAGCTTGACATATTAATCCTTCCACTTGAGACCTATTCTTCACGACTCTTTTAAACCCTCCTATTTCTCTTTCAAATAGATACATCCACCTATATTCAATCGTTCTACACGCCCATGCTTCATATACCAAATGTATGGGCAAGTGTTCCATTGAATCAAAGAACTTAGGAGGAAAAATTTTCTCTAATTTGCAAAGAATTATGGGAATATATTTTTTTCCATGACAAGCAGATCATCAACTCTAAGAGCAAAAGAGCATAAATCCCTAAAATACTGACTAAGCTCAGTTAGGGGTTTCCAAAAAACATCAGGTGGCTCTCTGAATACAATTGGAAGCAAACACTCCATGAAGACGTGACGATTGTGGCTCTCTGAATGCAATCGGAAGCAAACATTAGGTAGCTCTCTGAATGCAATTGGAAGCAAACACTCCATGAAGACGTGACAATCGTGGCTTTTCATGCCCATAAGCTTACCCTGTGCAACATTGACACACCTACTTAAGTTAGAGGCGTAATCATCGGGTATTCTCAACTTCTTCAGCCACTAACAAACAGTTTGTTTCTGATTGAAACTCAAAGCATATGTGGCCTTTGGTTTATATAATCGACCATATCTTAATTCTTGTAAATGTAAATCAAGCCGCGTACAATACTCAGCCAGATCTTGCCTTGCCTTATCGTTATCTTTGGTCCGATTTGTATCCAATACAGTATTCATAATGTTGTCAAAAATATTTTTCCTAATATGCATGATATCTAAACAATGACGTACGAAATTATCCTTCCAATACGGCAACTCCTAGAAAATACTTTGTTTTGTCTAATTATGGTATACCCCATACCATGGCATTCGCACTACCTTTCCGATTTCTGTTATTTTTCAGAATTTCTTAACTTGATCCCACATTTCCTAGCCATTTAGTCTAACTAGAGGTTCATCATTTTCAACACAATTACTTTCAAACCCGTATCTACTTTGCCTATATGGATGATCAGAATCTAAGAACCTTCAATGATAATCAAACAAGAGTTCTTTTCTGCATATTTCACGGTGAATGCTTTAGTATCCTCCATGCAAATCAGGCATGCTAATTTGCCTTGGGTCATCCATCCAGACAGCATTCCATAAGTTGGAAAATCATTGATGTTCCACATTAATACAGCTCTCATCATGAAATTTTGTTTTTTTGAAATGTCATAAGTAAGAACACCCTGGCACCATAACTCATTCAGTTCATCAAGTAGGGGTTAAAGATACACATCAATCTTAGCTTTTGGATTATCAAGAGGATTATACATGTTAAGAACAAGTAAGGATCTTTCATGTACATTTTAGTAAGGAGATTATAGGGCGTAACAACTACAGGCCAAAAAGAATAGGGTTTGCTAAATTGGTTATTCGGAGTAAGTCCATCTGAACAGAGTCTCAATCTAACATTTCATTGGTCATAAGCAAAATTAGAATATTGTTGATTGAACTTTTTCCACACCTTATCATGTGATGGATGCGTCATCACACCGTCATTCCTTTGATTTTCACTGTGCCATTTCATATGAGAAGCCAAGCTCATTGAAGCATACAGTCTCATGAGTTTAGGGATTAAAGTAGATAGTGCATTCTTTTCTGAGGGACAGCCTTATACCTCCCACTTCTACGTCTCTAGGTTTATACTCAATCAATGAAATATCATTTTTATAATAAAGCACGCAACCTTTCAAGCAGCAATAAATCTTTATTTCCTTCAACCCAAGTTTAGAAACCAATTTTTTAGCTTGATACAAATCTATTGGAATTATATTTGAGTTTGGACATAGCTCACATATCGCTGCAGCCCACTGATCAAAAGAACTTTGGCTTTGATTCCTTTTGAACTTAATGCTGAATATTCGAACTGCTAATAACCATTTAGAGCGCACACAATCCTCCCATAAAGGTTGATTGGTAGCTTCGACAAGACTATAAAACCGAGCAACATCTTGGTTGGGCTCCTCGACTAAAGGTTGCGAATAACGAGCAGCAAATTCAGGCCCAGCAGCATCAAACACCATCTCTTAAGGCCTAGCCAGGTTATCCTCCCATAGCACATTACCTACATCGTTCTGAGTTACACGGATCCTACTAGAATTACTTCTAGTTTCAAATAGACTCACTTGATTCCATGCATGTCCAAACCAAATAGTCAGTCATGAATCCCCACTTGTACAAATGAACCCTTATCGTATCATCATCTAAATACTTCCTACATTTGTACTTATTACATGGACACCTAACTTTTGCCTCATTAACGAACTATTGTGTTTGACATGCTACCCTCATAAATTCTTCAACACAACTATAAAACTCTGATTTAATCCCCTCTCTATTAAGATGCAATTTATCGTACATCCATGAACGGTTTGAAGGTAACATTGGGCTTGTGATAAACCTAAGACCCTAGGTACAATTTTTTAAAGACGTCAAATTATTACCATCAAACAAAAATTCAATTGCTATTTAAATTTATAGTGCAACTACTTTTAATTTTGTTTACTTAACAAAAAATTTGACAAAATTTTGATAGCATCTCAACTTAAATTAAGAGCTTTCATCTTCTTATATTTCTAATAAAATTTTGACTACATCTCCTCTTAATTTAGGAGCCTCCGTCATCAAAAATTTCTTTTAATTGATCTCTAAAACACATTCAATTAATCTTTCAGTCTTACTTTTATTATTACTTTCAAGCACATTCAAATTTCTTTAACAAAATTTCGACAACATCTCCCCTTAAATTGGGAGCATCCATCATCAGATATTTGTTGTATTGGGTCTTTAAAACACATATAATTGGTCTCTAAGTTTTATTTAAAATATTTTTTAAATAGAATTCAATTGCCTTTTAAGTTTTTCTTAATATAGTTACTTTGATTTAATATATTATTCCTAAAAAAAAGTTAATAAAATTTTGACACTATCTCCCCATAAATTAGGAGTTTCCATTATCAGATAGTTATTATATTTGGTCTTTAAAACACATTCAATTAGTCTTTAACTTTTATTTAAATTATTTATTTAAAATTAACCCATTTTCCTTTTATGTTTTTCTTAATATAGTTACTTTTTTTAATATATTATTCCCACAAAAACTTATAATAAAATTTTGACAGCATCTCCCCTTAAATTAGCAGCTTCCATCATTACATATATCAGTCAATTCAACAATTATAGATATTGTTATAAAGATCAATAACAAAATAGGTATAGTGAAACAGTTACATGTTAATAATTACTACATACAGTTCACATATTCCTAAAAATTATTCTATTGCGCATTCCCTTATAACTCCACAACATACATCCTGTAATCTCCGTAAACATAGAATCCCACAGCAGACAAATCAAACAAGTCAGGGAAAGACCTCTATGCCCTTCCCCCCAGTCATGCAATCCCCATTTCTTGCAACTCTATCCTAGAAAATATAAGTCTCTATATATCCTACATATACATTAAATCATTAAACAATATAAATAATAAAGAATGAGTTACTAACCTTTATAGCAGTAAAAAAAATATAAAAAAGAGGAAAGCTCTCAGCGTGCAACCAAATCCAACCCTGAAAATCCAACATCATAAATTTAAATCAATACAATTATATACATATAAAACATAAAATAACATAAAGAAAAAGAATGGCAAACCGATCCCAAAGTCAATAATCGTTGTAACCCTCAAGTAAGACTCCTATATTAACAAATTAAAAATAATAATTACTCTTCAATGCAACAAAATAAAACACTATGGGCACCCATAAACGAACGGAAAAAGTAAACCAAATGAAAAAACTAAACCTATTAAAATACTCACCAAAACACTAGGATCGTAATGGTGGCCTCCATTTCTCGAACGCAGCTCCGGTGGCCGTGAACGGAGGCAAAAACCCATGGCGACGGCACGGTTAGAGAGAAAGGGGAAGGTTTCCAAGTGAGGAGGAAGAAGGGTCACGGGGGTGGGTTTATCTGTGGGTTACCGATGGGTGCTCGATTAATGAAACGATTCATTTTATTAAAAATTAATTACCGACGGGTTTATCGACGTGTGCTTATAATCCCGACGGGTGTTCAAAAATACCAAACGTTTGCGCAACAATGTATGAAATTTCAAACACCCATTGGTAAACTAGCCGATAATCAATTTTTAGTAAATAGTAAATATTAAATTAACTACCTGTCGAAAGACACGTCAGTAATGTAATTAATAAATAATAAATATTAAATATTTGCATTGCCATCGGTAGACCCGTCAGTAAATTAATTAATAAAAATATAATATTAAATATATTTATTACTCAGGGGTAATACCATCGGTTATTATGCGTGTCGAGTGGTGTGTATTGCTCAACGAGTTGCCGACGGGTGTTCGTAATTATTATAATTATTTCCAAAAACGCGTCAAACTATTAGAATATCCGTCGATAATTATCAATGATTTCGTACCCATCAGTAATTGACGTCAATATCCCGCACCTTTCTAGTAGTGTGCCTAATGCCATGTTCAAAGCAATAGTTCTTGAATTCATGAGAAGTGTACTCTCCCATATTGTCACTGCAAAGACACTTCAAAGGTTTTCCAATTTCTCTCTCCACCATGGCATGAAATCTCTTGAAATATCGAAACATCTGATCTTTTCTTTTTAGGAAATAAACTCATACTTTCTGTGAAGCATCATCAATGAATGTCATAAAATATCTGCTACCACCCAGAGTCTCCACCTCCATGGAACCACATATATCAGAGTAAACCATATCTAAAATATTCTTTTTCAGCTTCAATCTTTTGCTAAAAGACACTCTATGATACTTGCCAAATAAACAATGATCACAAAGATTTAACTTTATACCTTTGGCATAAGGAATGAAGGATTTCCTAACCAAAATCTGCAATCCTTTTTCACTCATATTAGCCAGTCTTTTATGCCACAAATTTGGTGAAGCATCATCCTCAACTGCATTCAACCCTCTAATATGCTTAACTTGAGTCTTGTGTTGTACAATATTCGTCTAGCAACCACCATCGAACCTTTGAAAAGCTTCCACTTGCTATCACCAAAGTTACTGTGGTATCCGGCTAAATCTAGAGAATGCACGGAGATCAAATTCAAGCGTAAATTAGGCACATGTCACATGTTCTTCAATGTCAGTGTACATCCTATATTTGTTTGAATGCACACATCACCAACTCCTACAATATCAGAATTGCTAGTGTTACCTATCCTCACTTTGCCAAAGTCTCCTGCTTTGTACGTAGTAAAGAAATCCTTGTTGGAAATGGCATGATAAGAAGCTATTCAGTCAACGACCCATTCAATACATGAATCTGCAACCTGACACTGTTTATCTACAAAAGAGAGCAATGCCACTTCTTCACTTGTCACAGGGGTTGTAGTATTTTCATCATCAACTGTGTCCTAACTTCTCCAATTTTTACTACCTATGTTTTTCCAAATCTTACAATTCCTTTTGATGTGCCCTTTTTCGCCACAATGGTAACATTTTAACCTTTTTCTTGACTGGGACTGTGATCGATCCTTTGGTTTTTTGGTCTGCCCTCTACTCTTATTTCTCCCCCTGTTCTCTATTACAAGGGCCTAGGAATTATCTATTCCTACCAAGTCCTTCCTTCTGGTTTCTTCGCTGAAAATATTGCCTTTAAGTTGGACTAAAGACAACTTTCCACTTGAAGCAAAGTTGCTTTGTGACACTACTAAGGTCTCCCAGCTATCCGGCAAAGAACTGAAAAGTAATAGTGCTTGTACGTAACTCATCATCCAGCACTATCTTTATAGTGCTCAATTGATTTACCATATCTTGGAAGCACTCAAGTGCTTAGCAACAGACCTTCCATCTCTGTACTTAAGATTCACTAGCTTCCTGATGGCGAAAACTTTATTTGTACAGTCTTTCTCTCATAGAGATCTTGTAAATTCTTTCACAGAATATGAGCATTCGTGTCTATAGCCACATGATGGAATACATTAATATCCACCTACTGCCTTATAAAAAAGTATATCCTCCATTTTTAGCTTCCAAATAGAGAAATTTGCTACCATCAGCTTGATCCTGGTACCCATATTCTCCTCCATGTAATTTACACAGTACAATCCTGAGCTTAACTTGCACTTTGATACCATTTGTTGGACTCAGAGACTGATTCACAGTGTAATTAAAAGATGACAATATGTGGCAATGAGTACCAAAATAAATCTGATAAAATTAAATCTACCAATCAGTGCAGCACAGTGAAAATAAATATTAGGGTAAATAGTAATTCATAAGTGGACCTACTGATCACTATTCATGGTGAGGCCCACTTGTCATTATTCATGTGAACTGTATTTGCCTCACTATTCACTAGAGTGGGAACTACGTCACTATTCACCCCCAACAAAATAGATCAAAAAATCTATACACCAAATTTTTAATGTGGAAACCCCCAAATACAAAAGGTAAAACCATGGGACAGACTTCGAAAAACATTCCACTATATTTAGGATAATTACAAAATATCTCTTTCACACTCTCACACCCAAGAGGTAAGTATAGTGTTTCCAGATGAAAACCTTCATATTCAAACACTATAATTTTACAGTACCAAGGAGTAATAAAGATAATGCCCAAAAATATTCTTGGTATATATACCCACACTCTATACTCTCTGAGATTTATTTACATCTCTATTTTTCCTCTCACTTTCAGAAAAATAACACACTCTATGTATTTTTCTCCTCTCTACAGCTCTTCCTCCGTTGCTTGTTGTTTCTGAATGAACAAACCACCTCTGTTTATAGAGGTTATATGTAGTGTGAACGTACACTGCAATGTTCGGCTGCCTGGCGCATCACGACACGAAACTCTTCACACGTTACACCGAAATCCAACATCTCTTCACGCGTACACAGTAATTTTTACTATTCACGCATGGAAAGTTTGCCTTCTCTTCCTTATGTTTACAAATTTTCAATAGTGATGGGGCCCATCGGGTGGACCCCACATTCAAGTGTGGTTGTTGTTGTGAAGAAACTTCATATGGAAACAGATGGGGAGGAGAAGACCAATTTGAAAGCACTTGAAAGTGAAATTAGAGCATTGATAGAAATTAGGCACCGCAACATCATCAAGTTGCATGGATACTGCCAGCATTCAAGGTTTTCATTTTCGGTTTATAAATTCTTGGAAAGGCCAGTTTGGATCAAGTACTAAGCAATGATACTCAAGCAACTGCACTTGATTGGGAAAAGAGGGTGCATGTTGTTAAAGGTGTGAGCAATGCTTTATCATATATATACATCATGATTGCACACCTCCTATTGTTCATCAAGACATATCAAGCAAGAATGTTCTTTTAGATTTAGAATATGAAGCTCATGTCTCTAACTTTGGGACAGCTAAGTTTCTCAAGCCTTGTTCAACTTGGACCACACTTGCAGTCACATATGGGTATGCAACTCCAAGGTAGTCCATTTTCCATTGTATTTAGAAACATTTTTCATTGTGTATAGAAATGGAAATTATCACATTATTGCAGTTTGTTACACCACCTTTTGCATTGAAATTTTAAGTGATTGGTTGAGCCATAGAGGAATTGGATTAGACTAATCCCAAGGTAAGAATTGGAAGCAAAAAAGCGATGTGCTTGGTTACTTTAATTACATTGCTTTATGTATAACTTCAGATTTTGATGTATTGCAGAGTTTGCCCAGACTATAGAAATGACTGAGAAGTGTAATGTTCAGAGCTTTGGAGTACTTTATTTGGGGATCCTCATGGGAAAGCATCCAGCAGATCTCATCACTTCATTGTTGTCATCATCAACAGCATCAATGACTTACAATTTGGGATTGGTTGATGTTATAGCCTTCTCATCCTGAGGATTCAGTTGCTGGGGGGATCATCTTGATTGCAAAGTTGGCACTTAGTTGCTTGAGTTGAAGTCCACATTCTCGCCCAACCATGGATCAAGTATACAAAGAGCACATGATGGGAATATTTAATTGATTTAATTGTATTTTATATCGTATACTTGTTTACTGTCATTGTATACTTGTATATATAGTATGTAAAAGTTGCTTTCTTTGATCTTGTTTTCATCAACATAGAGTAGCTAGGATTTTTACCCGGTTCATCCACCTCAAGTTTTGGGTGACTCGTAGTAAACTGTGTTGTGTCAGCATGCTATGCAAAGTTACTGTTTCGAATAAAAATTGAGCAAAGTCATTATTAAATATTAACTTCAATTAGTCCAGATGAAAAAGTACTTTTTGATACTAGTCGCGAAAAGAGTAACAATATTATAAGTGGACTGGGCTATTGATTTGGTCCGAGAATATGGTACAGGAAAAATACATACGCCTGCTAAAGAAAGTGAAAGTTGGTATTTAAGTTCTTTATTAAGGTCGCATTTATAGCCTGTCATGGAACACCACTTTAGGATGCAGCCCACGAATTGTGACATGTGGGGCACCTGGAAGATAACTTAAAAAACTAAAAGTAGGAGTGCCTAGTAAAAGAAAATAATTTTTAGCTTTTATATTTCCTATTTCCTGTTTTTAGAATTTTGTGATATACACCAGTCAATTATACTATGGCAGCACAACTGTATCAATCATTCATGAATAATAATATATATAAAAATGTGATAGTACCGTAGCAAAATAGGAACCAAAATGCATATAAAACAAAACTCTTAGCCTCTACTTGAAAAGAGAACGTACAAACTAACTAAACTGACAAATTAAATATAGCATTGCGGCAGAGTAATAACACATAATTACACTAGAATCGCTGTGAGCCCTCAATTTCAATTTAACAATAAAAGAAATTACACTGAAAACATGATGGGGTGTGGTTATTTCAGTTCATTTTCAGTTTAATATTTTTATAGGAAATCGTTTTATCTTTGGAAAATTCCTTATTAAACAAAAAGGATTGAACCTATGATGATTTCGTGCATATCAGGATATTTTGAAAATTCGTATTGAAAAAAGGAAATTGGTAAATAAAGTCTCTTTTATTATTTTAGTTACGTGAAAATCCTGCCAAAGTGTGGCAGCTTTGTATCCATGCAATGATTTGAAAATCTATTCGTTGCGAAAGAGAACTAAGCCTTTCAAAATTTTGTCATTACTATATATGACATTTTCCTCTGTATCCCATTGATAAGGAAGTTATTAAAAAAAAAAAGGGAATTAATGGCATGTATGAACACTTTCCTTGTGGAGTAAGCATTCTCATCCAGGCCAATGATAAGGGCAAGTACCAGAGACATTGGATACATGTGAGTATTTGTGGGTGTTGAGATGTCAAACAATTCGGCTCTCTCTTAAGTCTTAATCTGAGGGTAAGGGTATCTGTCTTTGTTTTGTTGCTTGAAGATTTGATATGAGAAAAAGATTGCTTTTAAGTCCGGCAGCATAATTTGTATTCATAAAGTTTTGGTCCATTTTTAATATTTGCTAATTTTGCATCTAGCTACTGAAATTTACTCTCCCTCTATTTATCTATATGCCTTGTGTTAATCTATTAGAACCATCTTAATTTGGGTCACGTGTCTGTTGTTTTACAAAACTTAGAATAAAAAATTGACTATTTGACGAAAATTTTATGCGAGTTGCCCATGTATTCATTTATACCGGTTGGAATATAGGTTCGCTTTGTTGACATTATATTTTTCAAAAAAATTCACTTGAGCTAGCTTTCATAATGAAAACAACTTATTCTTGTTTGTTATCAAATATCTGGCTTATTCCTGGGAGTTATTAACAGTTGAAATTTCAAGTTATTTTTGATTCATACATGATAGTTACCTCAAGATAAACCATATATTTGTCCTTACCCAAAAAAATCCATATAATTGTTCTTAATAATTATTCAGGTTTACCAAACGACAGCTGTTGGCCTTGGACTATCCACTAGCTAGCATCGGTCTAGCTAGGAGGAGAACCCTTTAATAATTGAGCAAACTTTGTTGATTGTCTTGAGAATTTTCTTGCAGATCCCTCACACATAGAAGGTTCTTTGTCATATTTTATTTTGTTTTGTGTCATGTTATTAAGTACTGCATGTTTTGCTTGATGAGGCGGGATGAGTTTTATTTACTTGTATCTCTTAAATCACGAACGGAGTCGGCGGTTGCGTCCATAACTTGGAGCAGACTGTCCTATTATTTACCCTTTTTTTTTTTCCTTTTGGAGATAGTGCCAGTTTTTTTATCCGGTTGGAAATATACTATTTTTGTGGGGTTTTTTTGGTGCCCCAATAAAATTTAAGAGTACTAATTTTTATTAGTTATTTGTGACTAAGAATGGGGATAAGAGCCAAACTCACGACCTCCGATAACACATTGAGATATATAGAGTCTATTGTTAGACTCTGAAATCACTTTTTTTTTTATAAATGATAATAGTTGAACCATCCCATGGAGGAGAGAAGTAATAGAAGAATTTTACAAAAGGTTCAGTTATGCACCAAAAGCAGAAAAACACTACTGTGCTAGAAGAATATAACAGAATCACATTCTAACACAAACATGAAAAGAAAATAAAACAAAACGTAAGGAGCCATCAGCAAACACTCACAATCATGATGAGATGTGCGCTATCCTTCTGTCAGAGAACTCTAATCAACATTTAGCAATCAACAATAAACTCCTTGAATGGCTCTGCGCTAGGAATATAGCCATGTGAGTAACCATATGCCCAACTCTTGCAATCCAGTTAAGATAGAAGAAAATAAAAGTATCTATGTAAACAAAAATAAAAGGACATCAATGTCACCCTTTCCAATAGCAAACCTGTTCAATATTTGTAGCGAAAAAATTTGGATAAAAGGGCAACTTGTCTCACTTACTATTAGAGATACTATTTGATCAACAGATTAGTTTTTTGGTCAAGATATGGGCCGAAGTTTTCCTTTTCTATGGTGGGCTAAACCTTACTTTGCTAATGGATTGATTGGTCTTTGAAAAAAAAAGATAGTCATTTTTTAAAAATAGATAAAAATATATAAATTTAATTTTAATATATTCATAATATAAATTATTTTATATAGTTATCTAATTATATATTATCATATTAGTTTAAAAAAATGACTCGCCGTACTATTTAAAAATTGATGTACATAAAAAAAATTAATTAAATGACAGTATAAAAAAATTTATATTACTAATATATTTAAATTAAATCTAAAATATAATAAGATAAAAAATAATGAAAGTGATAACTTTCAACCTTGTAACACCCTAGTAATTAACCAGATACACCTAGGTTGAATCTGATTAATGACTAGACTTTACTCCTTGCTTTGGTTCTTTCTTCATAATTTGAAAATACTTAGTGAAATTACGAGCCATTTTTTTTTTAAATACATAATTGAAAACGTGAGCCGAGTACAACGTGAACGAGTAAGCGGAGTATAATAAGACGTTTAAGAATATATCACATCATATCACTTAGGCTCCATCATATAACATCCATAAACACATTATAGCATATATTTACATACAATAACCTCACTCAAAGGGTGGGTTATGTTCATACATCATTATCTTATGCAAACCCATAAAAGAAAATATACATAAGGAAATACATGCCCCTAAACTAGATAACACCATAAGCCGGGAAGGTTATCCTAAAACTAGGATGCATGATCACACATAAATCTACTAAAAACCCTCTATGGCCACTGTCCTGGAAATGGGGGAATAAATCTGATCCACTGATGAGCTCCCTCGGGAGGGGACACACGAGATGCACCAGGCTGGGGTCGCATGGACGGCCTTCTTGCTAACCTCATTGAACAAGCTGTTTCCTCACTACCCTCTCTTACACGTGTGGGAGTAGGAGCAGAGCTCTCAGAATATACATGAGTAGGAGTGTCCTCTGAAGGATCAGTTTCAGAATATCTCGTCTCGGGAACATACTCTGGAAATCCATGGACAGCAGATGAAGCGGGATAAGAACGTAACATCCTTTCATCAAGTGGACATGCATGTTCGAAAACCATTTCAGCACCATAGGGAGAAGTAGGAGAAAATCGATAACTAGGGACAGGATGTGCAAATGGACGACCTATGTAGATAAAAACACGAAAAGCGCACCTCCCTTCAAAATGATACGAGCGATGCACCGGATCATAGTGAAATTCCCAAGTAGGGGTATCAATGAACAGGACGAATGTCGCCATCTGAATCTGGAGACAATGACGGAAATAAAGAAAAGGGAGTAAGAATCTTGCTAAAGAATTCTCGATCAAGGTACCTCCTTCTACTGATGTCATCATCAAAGTCCCGGGAACCTCGGGATTATTCTAAAATAGTGAGCATGCAAAGATTCATTTTAAGTTCAGACAAATACTTAACCGAGGTTCGTCAATTTTTAATCATGCGTCTTATAATGCATCATAATCTTAACATGTCATATTTACAATGAACTTTTCCTTTATCATTACATCATTTTCCTCATCATCATTATCAAATAATATGCATAAAAGAACGTCATATAATATTAGCTACACGTGGACATAGTGCACATATTTCATTTCTTTAGTGCCTTAGGTGACTTAAAATCTTATCATCATATTATTTTCCTTAGGCCACCCTATACTCCACCCTTTTGGGAGTAATTTAGGTTATGAGCTCATACTTTACTAGTCGTCACTAGCATATGCTTATCCCTTTTGATAAGCTAAAGTCCCGACTCTACCCTTTTGAGAGAACGGGTTAGGGGGCTAAAATCACCTTTTCACCACCTATAGTCTGATGGTTCCAAAGGATCATTTTCTTATAAGTTTAAGTCACCATTAAATCTTTGCATGTTATATCATAATACAATTCATAACCATCATAACATTTTCTCATTTATAGTCTTAAGCTAGAATAATATATATCAACTGTAATCATGCATATGGGAGATTCACAGGAAAGAGAGGTGGGTGACAATAGACACGCTTAAATACCAAGTCTTTCCTTAGCCAGAACCTTTCCAAATTAGACTTTTACAATGATACACTTTCTTCTAGCAACAAAGGTAAATTTTACATAATAAAGAACATTTCATGTATAAGCATTCTCATTATTTGCAACAGCAACTATAACATGCAAGCCAGGAAATCATTCAATGATATCAAGTACTTAATAAGCATCCAATCCTTACATAGAATTATCCATTATAGAACTAATTAGTTACTAAACCAATTATGAATCATTCTCTTAACAATAAACCATAATTATCACAACTTCAATCATATCAAATCATTATCACACATTGATACTAAAATCAGATCAGTGGTCGAATCATGAACCTCATGCAATTACATAGAATCATATTTTTAAGTGCATATAAAATACTAGTTCCCCGTAAAATCCTTGCAAAGCCTTAAAACTCATTTAGAAACTAGTTCTTTTGTCAAATTTGGGAGGATCTTCACAATTAAAATTCTCACTTAAGATAAAAAGAGTAAGTCTTGAGCTTTAGAGATTTAGGTGACATCTTAGAATTATAAACATGCTATGCAACCTTATTTTAATCTTATCTTTATAAGGTGATAGCTTGGAATTATAAACATGATATGCAATTCCATTTCTTTATCTTTAAGATTTAAGGTGATGACTTGAAAATTAAACATGATGCAAGAACTTGAAATATAAACATGATACAAGAAACTGGAGCGGTAATCCGCACAGACCGATAGAGGGAGAAGAGAATATTAAGAAGCCGGAGCGGTAGTCCCACAGGACCAAGAAAGGGAGAAGAGAATTATTATTACATCTTTTTAAGCTCCAATCTCAAGACTTTTTAAAGAATAAATTCTTTAACTCCAATAATCATATTTCTTTGCTTGTGATACATGGGCAAGTCTTTGAGCTCTAAGATCCTTAGGTGATGGCATAAAATAAACATGCCATGCGTTGATTCTTTTAGCCATTATAAAATATAGTGAGAGCATAAATTAAATATGAGATGCAACCTCTTTATTATCTTGAAAGATTAAGTGATGACTTGAAACATAAACATGAAATACAAACTTGGAATTTAAACATGAGAAATGCAAGTTCATTTATTCATTCTTGAAAAATTAGTGATGACATAGAAGGTAAACATGGTTATGCAAAGCATAAACTTAATCATGGATGCAAATTCATTTTGTTTCTTTACTAGAGCTCCTTCAAGACTTTAAAAGAATTATAAATTCAACCCAATACATATCTTAACAAGAAATAAAACATAAAAGGAAAATACATCTTTCAAGTTCTAAACTAAAAATCTTTGTTTTAGCATCATAAAGCATTATTCTTTAAAGTTTTGCATCAAGTGGAATTTTCAAGCTTTAGAGGCCTAACTTGTGATGGATTTACAACCCACCCTCAAGGTCCTCATCATCAAGCCATCATCTTCATTCCACCTAGGCCATATGGTTGAATTGGTTAAAGAAAAATTGAAGAGGAAAACCAAAATGAAAAGCTAAGTTCATAATTTCATCATTTTGAGCTAAAAACACAACTCCTCAAAGCATAGAAATAAATTTAGAAACTACTCCCTACCTAATCTGAGTTGAAGAAGAGGAAGAGAACTTGGTTTCTTGAAGTGAAATGAAACAAAATCTCTTTGAAAAAATTGAAGAAAGAATTCAGCCAAAGAGGAGGAAGAAAGAAAGTTTTTGGTGCTCCTAAAAACTAGTTATGAACCAAGCATTCCAAGACCACTCAAGCAAGCCTATTTATAGAAGATTTTGAGGCTTCTAATTGGCCAAAATGATGAGGTAGTGGACAGAATTTTACAGGAGAAATAAGGGAGGAAAAATCATTTTAGACAAAGTTGTATGAAATTAAGGAATTATGTCTCTTATGGTGACATTTTGGCATTTTGTTTTAGTGCAACTTTTGGCAATAATTCAGCTGCATAATGGCATCAATAATTTCGTCCATTACAGCCCAAAGAAGTGAAATTTCTGTGTTCCATGCATTATTTAGGTGTAGGCAAGGTATTCATGTAATTTAGAGAATTTACGGTTAAGGGTTTAAGTGAATTAGTAAGCAATTTGGGTGTTTTTGAGCAATTTTGGGTTCTAATCAATCTAAATACATAATTTTGACTCTAGATTAATATTTAGAATTTAGTAAGCTTTAATTTGAGCCTAATATTGCTTAGGTTTCGATATACGAATCAAAAATCCCAAAATTCGCAAAACTGCCCAAAAATAGGGGCAAAATCGTACTTTCACTTAAAAACTGCCCGAGGCCACCCGAGCTTAACCAATGGTTAATCATGGCTTAAAAACACATTTTAAAATATTTTAGTGAGGTTCGGGCTCAGTCGGCATGCACATCGGAGTTAAAAGCGACCGCAGGCGTTTGGTCATTTCGCGTCGGAACTCAAAATTGAGATCATACGCTCTATTAACACACATAACATAAACAATCCCTTATTATCCTCAAAATATCCCCTTGAGAATAGGTGGGGCCCACGATCCTCATTTTCTGAGTAAAATAACCGAGGGCATTTTGGTCATTTTATACGTCTGAAATTTGGGATTTGCGACTCTCGCATTGAATCGTTCCTAACCCCTCTTCTAATGTTCTATTCCTTTATTGAGGATTGTTCGGCCTCAAATCTTATGTAATAATTACCTACGGTAATTCGGTAATTGAGTAATTTCTAATGACAGTAAAAATTACAGTAAAAATTGGGGCGTTCCATTACTCCCCCCCTTCAAAAGAATGTCGCCCCGGAAATCCGTTACCTGAGAACAACTTGGGGTATTGTGCTTTCATGTTTGATTCCAGCTCCCATGTAAGTTCTTGGTTTCACCTGTCCCCATGCTACTTTGACCAGTCTGACCTTGTTCATTAATCGCTTAACTCCTCGATCGACAATTCTCGTGGGTAGTAAGTTAAATGTCGAGTTATCTCTTAATTGTACATGTTCTGGCTCTAATACATGACTCGGTCGATTGATACTTTCTTAAGCGAGAGACATGGAAAACATCATGAAGGTTGGATAGACTCGGGGTAGGGCTATACGGTGAGCTACGAGGTCCTACTTTGGTAAGGATTTCAAGCGGACCAAGAAATGGGGCTCAATTTCTTTACTTTTATTGCTCGGCTGTGCGCGTGGTGGGGTGATCCTTAGGAACACGTGGTCCCCTTCTTGAAAATCTAAGCGGTTTTCGCCGGCTTGTCCGCATAGTTTTTCGTCGACTTTGGCGATAAGAATCTTATCCCTAATCTTCTTGATTTGTTCCGTTGCTTCCTTCACAATATCAGGTCCGAGTAAACTTTGCTCTCCGGGTTCATACCAACATAAGGGAGATTGACATTTCCATCCATAGAGGGCCTCATACGGTTGCCATACAGATACTTGCATGATAACTGTTGTTATATGCAAATTCAATCAATGGCAGGTACTTATCCCAACTTCCCCTTTGATCTAAAACACATGCCCTTAACATATCCTCCAAGGTTTGGATAGTTCTTTCAGATTGACCGTCTGTTTGGGGTGATAGGCGTGCTTAGACACGACTTTGAACCAAACGCCTTTTGAAAGGCTCCCTAAAATCGTGACGTAAACCGCGGATCCCGGTCCGAGATTATCGTCGACGGCACCCCATGTAACCTTACTATCTCCTGAATATATAATTGTGCTAAGCTATCCAAGGAATAAGTCACCTTAATAGGTAAAAAGTGGGCTGACTTCGTCAATCGATCCACGATTACCCATATGGTATCATGATTCATTTGGGTCCTCGGTAATCCAAACAAAATCCATGGAGATACTATCCCACTTCCACTCGAGGATCGACAGAGGTTGCAGCATTCCGCAGGTTTTTGGTGTTCAATCTTCACCTTTTGACACACCAAGCACTTACTCACCCATGTGCACACATCTTTCTTCATTCCAGGCCACCAGAACATCTTTTTCAAATCTTGATACATCTTGGTGGCACCAGGATGAAGGGTAAAATGGCTCTTATGGGCTTCCTCCAAAATATCTTTTCGGAGGCCACCACTAGCAGGTACACATATTCAACCTTTAAACCTCCACAAATCGTCCATTCCTTGGGTAAAACCTATCAACTTTCTTGCCTTCACTGCCCCTAAAGTCTCTTGAAACTCAGCATCGTCCCCTTGAGCTTGAACAATCCTTTCTTTGAACTCACTTGTCACTCTAAGATGACAAGCTCTGATGCCCTTAGTGGTCAAAGTCATTCCTAGGTTTAAGTCCCTAAATTGCTCAATCAATTCAACCTCCTTCACCATCAAACGGGACACTTGTAAGGACTTCCTACTCAAAGCATCAGCTACTACATTAGCTTTACCAAGATGGTAGTTCAATCCAAAATCATAATCTTTCAAGAACTCCATCCATCGCCTTTGCCTCATGTTTAGCTCTTTTTGATCAAAGAGATATTTCAAACTCTTGTGATCGGAAAACACCTCAAACTTAACTCCATATAAATGGTGTCTCCAAATCTTTAGAGCAAACACGACTACAGCCTAACTCAAGGTCATGGGTAGGGTAGTTTGCCTCATGTGGCTTGAGTTGTCTTGATGCATAGGCCACCACTTGCCTATCTTGCATCAATACACAACCTAAACCCTTTTTTGAAGCATCACAATACACCTCGAAAGGCACATTGGGGTCGGGTAACACTAAAACAGGGGTCGAGGTTAGCTTGTGTTTTAACTCTTGAAAGCTCTTTTCACACTCCGGGTCCATGAAAAAGGGTGTTCTTCCTAGTCGACTTGGTCAAAGGTAGGAAATCTGAGAAAATCCCTTGATAAATCAGCGGTAATAACCTGGCTAAACCCAAAAAGCTCCTTACTTGATTCTGGTGGTTGGTCTTTCCCGATTTACTACCGCTTCTACCTTACTAGGATCTCTGACAATTCCTTTCTTAGATACCACATGCCCTAAAAATTGCACCTTATCCAACCAAAACTCACACTTGGAAATCTTGGCATATAGTTTCTTTTCCTTCAAGATCTCCAGTACTATGGTCAGGTGGCATTCATGCTCTTCATGGGTCTTAGAATATATCAGAATGTCATCTATAAAGACAACTACAAACTGATCTAAATAAGGTCGAAAGATCCTATTCATGTAATCCATAAAAATAGCTGGAGCATTGGTTAACCCAAAGGACATTCTTTGCAAACTCAAAATGGTCGTATCGAGTGCGAAAGGCCGTTTTAGGTATGTCTTCATCTCTCACTCTAATTTGATGGTAGCCTGACCTCAAATCTATCTTAGAAAACACTACCGCACCTTTCAGTTGGTCTATCAAATCATCGATCCTAGGTAGAGGATACTTATTTTTCACCGTTACTTTATTCAACTGCCTATAATCTACACACATCCTCATACTCCCATCCTTTTTCTTTACAAACAACACAGGGGCTCCCCAAGGTGATGCACTAGGCCTAACAAACTTTTTCTCCAATAAATCTTCCAATTGAGTTTTTAACTCGGTCAATTCTAATGCGGACATCCTGTATGGGGCTATGGATATAGGTCCCGCACCCGGAAGCAATTCTATGGAAAACTCTATCTCTCTCTTGGGGGGAAACTATGGTATCTCATCTGGAAATACTTCAGGATAATTTCTTACTATTGGTATCTCATCGATACTTTGCTCAAAGTCTACATCACTAGCGGCTAAGAAAATGTAACCTTTACTCTCACCCTTACCACAGTCCATTTCCACAGCAGTTATGTAAAGACTTATGGGTTTCTTAGGTTCAATAGGAGCAGGGAAGAAAAGTGATGGTTTTCTCATATGATTTAACTTGATACGGTTGGCCTCAAGCCAATCCATGCCAAGAATCACATCTAAACCTCGCATGGGTAAGCAAATAAGATCTAAAACAAAGGATCTATTATCTATAATAAAACTACAATCTAAACAACATTTACAAGTCCTAACGGGTTTTCGGTCGGGTAGAAACAATAAGGTCAAAAGGAAGCTCAGTCATAGGTAAATTAAGGCTTTTAACACATGAATGGGAGATAAAAGAATGAGAAGCGCCATAATCATATAGTACAATTAAGTCTTTACCATGCATATTACCCCTACCTTCCACGAGATTTCGTGACTTCGTTGTTTCTTCAGCATTAACAGTAAATACCCTTCCCTGCTATTGCGGCTTGGGATTGGGGTTGGCGGTTTCCTTTCGTGCATTCTCGGGAGTAATGACCTGGTTTTTCCACACGATAGCACACGTTTGTTCCGGCTCGACATGGCATGCTCCCATGATTCTTGCCGCACTTGGGACATTCCATGGATGGCGCAGGCCGTGGAGGTACTACTGGACCTCTTTGTGGTGCTTTCCCTTTATTGTTGTTATTGTTGTTGTTGCGATTGTTACTGGGGTTATTGTTGTAGCGGTTGTTGTTGTTTGGCCTTCCTTGTTGAAAATTTCTTTGTGTCCCTTGTGGTCTTGATTGAGGGGGAAATGGAGGTCGATTCTGCCTCTTGAACTGTTGACCTAGAGGTGTCAACTTTTTGGTAATATTATCTGACTTTGGGGTGTTTAGTTTTCTCTAACCTTCTTCAATAATCCGACATTTGTTAACTAGGGTAGAGAAATCCCTAATCTCCTAATGTGCAACTGCCACATCAAGTTCCGCCTTCAACCCTGACTCGTATTTAATGCATTGCCAGTACTCATCAGGATTTCTTTGGTACATTCTTGAGAACTTAATGAATTCTTCAAATCTAGCAGTGTACTGGGCCACATTCATATTCCCCTGGACAAGTTGCATGAATTCAATGTCCTTGGCATTTCTAACTGACTCTGGAAAGTACTTTTCGTAAAAATGGACCTTGAATAGTTCCCAATCAATGTCCAAGTCGGTCGTCTCCAGGAGTCTTCGAACACCTATCCACCAGAAACTGGCATCACCCTCAAGCATATGAGTAGCGAAGGTGACCTTTTGCTCCTCCGAGCATGGGACTACAGCAAAGACCTTCTCAATATTCCGAATCCATTCACCTGCAATATATGGATTCAGTGTCCCCTTGAAAACTGGTGGGTTTCGCTTACGAAACTCCCCGAAATAGGCATGTTCAGGAATCTCATGTCCCTGATTCATATTGGCTTGACGATCCTGATCCATTCATTCCATCATCATTCTCATGGTCCTTGCTACGTCGCGGAGTGCTTCTGCCGTCTCGTTGTCTTGATTATTCTGTGCTGCGCTCTTAGTCAGTTGTCGACGTGCCATTGGTCCTTATACATACAAAACAGCAACACTGAGGTGATCAGGCCCCAATATTCCATGCAAAGTGAGCAAGTTACCATGGCACTTTCAACATACAGTAGTCATGTATTTCTAATCCTCAAGCTCATCCTAATGATAAACATCTACACATGACGTCACTAACGTATTATGCTTTAGAAGCATAGCTAGTCCAATCCTCAGGCTCCATGAGAATCGAACTACTCTGATACCAAAACGTAACACGTGGACATGCATGTTCGAAAACCATTTCATCGCCATAGGGAGAAGTAGGAGAAAATAGATAACTAGGGACAGGATGTGCAAATGGACGACCTATGTAGATAAAAACACGAACTGCGCACCTCCCTTCAAAATGATACGAGCGATGCACCGGATCATAGTGAAATTCCTAAGTAGGGGTATCAACGAACAGGACGAATGTTGCCATCTGAATCTGGAGACAATGACGGAAATAAAGAAAAGGGAGTGAGAATCTTGTTAAAGAATTCTCAGTAAGGTACCTCCTTCTACAGTGTCATCATCAAAGTCCCCAGGAACCTCGGGATTATTCTAAAATAGTGAGCATGCAAAGATTCATTTTAAGTTCGGACAAATACTTAACCGAGGTTCGTCAATTTTTAATCATGCGTCTTATAATGCATCATAATCTTAACATGTCATATTTACAATGAACTTTTCCTTTATCATTACATCATTTTCCTCATCATCATTATCAAATAATATGCATAAAAGAACGTCATATAATATTAGCTACACGTGGACATAGTGCACATATTTCATTTCTTTAGTGCCTTAGGTGACTTAAAATCTTATCATCATTATTATTTTCCTTAGGCCACCCTATACTCCACCCTTTTGGGAGTAATTTAGGTTATGAGCTCATACTTTACTAGTCGTCACTAGCATATGCTTATCCCTTTTGATAAGCTAAAGTCCCGACTCTACCCTTTTGAGAGAACGGGTTAGGGGGCTAAAATCACCTTTTCACCACCTATAGTCTGATGGTTCCAAAGGATCATTTTCTTATAAGTTTAAGTCACCATTAAATCTTTGCATGTTATATCATAATACAATTCATAACCATCATAACATTTTCTCATTTATAGTCTTAAGCTAGAATAATATATATCAATCAGTAATCATGCATATGGGAGATTCACAGAAAGAGAGGTGGGTGACAATAGACACGCTTAAATACCAAGCCTTTCCTTAGCCAGAACCTTTCCAAATTAGACTTTTACAATGATACACTTTCTTCTAGCAACAAAGGTAAATTTTACATAATAAAGAACATTTCATGTATAAGCATTCTCATTATTTGCAACAAAGAACTATAACATGCAAGCCAGAAATCATTCAATGATATCAAGTACTTAATAAGCATCCAATCCTTACATAGAATTATCCATTATAGAACTAATTAGTTACTAAACCAATTATGAATCATTCTCTTAACAATAAACCATAATTATCACAACTTCAATCATATCAAATCATTATCACACATTGATACTAAACTCGGATCGTTGGTCGAATCATGAACCTCATGCAATTACATAGAATCATATTTTAAGTGCATATAAAATACTAGTTCCCGTAAAATCCTTGCAAAGCCTTAAAACTCATTTAGAAACTAGTTCTTTTGTCAAATTTGGGAGGATCTTCACAATTAAAATTCTCACTTAAGATAAAAGGAGTAAGTCTTGAGCTTTAGAGATTTAGGTGACATCTTAGAATTATAAACATGCTATGCAACCTTATTTTAATCTTATCTTTATAAGGTGATAGCTTGGAATTATAAACATGATATGCAATTCCATTTCTTTATCTTTAAGATTTAAGGTGATGACTTGAAAATTAAACATGATGCAAGAACTTGAAATATAAACATGATACAAGAAATCGGAGCGGCGGTAATCCACATACAGACCCAAAGAGAGGGAGAAGAGAATATTAAGAAACCGGAGGCGGTGAGTCCGCAGGACGATAAAGGGAGAAGAGAATTATTATTACATCTTTTAAGCTCCAGTCTCAAGACTTTTTAAAGAATAAATTCTTTAACTCCAATAATCATATTTCTTTGCTTGTGATACATGGGCAAGTCTTTGAGCTCTAGGATCCTTAGGTGATGGCATAAAATAAACATGCCATGCGTTGATTCTTTTTAGCCATTATAAAATATAGTGAGAGCATAAATTAAATATGAGATGCAACCTCTTTATTATCTTGAAAGATTAAGTGATGACTTGAAACATAAACATGAAATACAAACTTGGAATTTAAACATGAGAAATGCAAGTTCATTTATTCATTCTTGAAAATTTAGTGATGACATAGAAGGTAAACATGGTTATGCAAAGCATAAACTTAATCATGGATGCAAATTCATTTTGTTTCTTTACTAGAGCTCCTTCAAGACTTTAAAAGAATTATAAATTCAACCCAATACATATCTTAACAAGAAATAAAACATAAAAGGAAAATACATCTTTCAAGTTCTAAACTAAAAATCTTTGTTTTAGCATCATAAAGCATTATTCTTTAAAGTTTTGCATCAAGTGGAATTTTCAAGCTTTAGAGGCCTAACTTGTGATGGATTTACAACCCACCCTCAAGGTCCTCATCATCAAGCCATCATCTTCATTCCACCTAGGCCATATGGTTGAATTGGTTAAAGAAAAATTGAAGAGGAAAACCAAAATGAAAAGCTAAGGTAAGTTCATAATTTCATCATTTTGAGCTAAAAACACAACTCCTCAAAGCATAGAAATAAATTTAGAAACTACTCCCTACCTAATCTGAGTTGAAGAAGAGGAAGAGAACTTGGTTTCTTGAAGTGAAATGAAACAAAATCTCTTTGAAAAAATTGAAGAAAGAATTCAGCCAAAGAGGAGGAAGAAAGAAAGTTTTTGGTGCTCCTAAAAACTAGTTATGAACCAAGCATTCCAAGACCACTCAAGCAAGCCTATTTGTAGAAGATTTTGAGGCTTCTAATTAGCCAAAATGATGAGGTAGTGGGCGGAATTTTTCAGGAGAAATAAGGGAGAAAAAATCATTTTAGACAAAGTTGTATGAAATTAAGGAATTATGTCTCTTATGGTGACATTTTGGCATTTTGTTTTAGTGCAACTTTTGGCAATAATTCAGCTGCATAATGGCATCAATAATTTCGTCCATTACAGCCCAAAGAAGTGAAATTTCTATGTTCCATGCATTATTTAGGTGTAGGCAAGGTATTCATGCAATTTAGAGAATTTACGGTTAAGGGTTTAAGTGAATTAGTAAGCAATTTGGGTGTTTTTGAGCAATTTTGGGTTCTAATCAATCTAAATACATAATTTTGACTCTAGATTAATATTTAGAATTTAATAAGCTTTAATTTGAGCCTAATATTGCTTCGGTTTCGGTATACGAATCAAAAATCCCGAAATTCGCAAAACTGCCCAAAAACAGGGGTAAAATCGTACTTTCACTTAAAAACTACCCGAGGCCACCCGAGCGTAACCAATGGTTAATCATGGCTTAAAAACACATTTTAAAACATTTTAGTGAGGTTCGGGCTCAGTCGGCATGCACATCGGTGTTAAAACAGCCGTAGGGGCGTTTTGGTCATTTCGTGCGTCGGAACTCAAAATTGAGATCCTTCTGCTCTATTAACACACATAACACAAACAATCCCTTATTATCCTCAAAATATCCCCTTGAGAATAGGTGGGGCCCACGATCCTCATTTTCTGAGTAAAATAACTTCAGGGGCATTTTGGTCATTTTATACGTACAGAAATTCGGGATTTGCGACTCTCGCATGAATCGTTCCTAACCTCTCTTCTAATGTTATATTCCTTTATTGAGGATTGTTCGACCTCAAATCTTATGTAATAATTACCTACGGTAATTCGATAATTGAGTAATTTCTAATGACAGTAAAAATTGGGGCGTTACAAACCTCACCTTTTAATAAAAGGCTATTTTAATACTTATTTATAAGTTAGAAAAAGTAATTTTGTGAAAAGAAAAATATGAAAAAGAGGTGGCAGCAGATCCTATAACTAAAGTGGCATATAATGATAGTATAAATATGGAGGGGCATTTTGGGGAAAAATGAAAAAGAAAAAAAAAAGGAATGTGCAGAGCAAAAAGAAGGAAAAAACGCTCACTCTCACCTACCCCTTCAAAAAGCTTCCTTTCTTTGTGCTTTTCTCATTCATCTCTCTCACCCCATCATAGCTCTCATTCTTAACATCGCACAGGAAGAAAAAAGAAGAGCATAAAACCAGCTAACGTTTGCAATGGCTCATGGTTTATTTCATTCTCTCTCTCACATACCAAAGCTTTCATTTTTTTCTTTCTTTCTCAAATTCTTTTTCTCATTCTTTATCATTCACAGGAAAAGAAAGAAGAAGAAGCAACGTTCTTTCTTTCTTTCAGAACTTGTTTACTCTCTTTTTCTTGTTTCTCTCTCACACTCACCAAAGCCTTCATTTTCTCTCTCTTTATTATGTCTCTCTCTCTCTCTCTCTCTCTCTCGTTCACAGGAGGAAGAATAAGAGGAATAATTTTCAGCAACAAAACGAATTGAGAATGGTTCTACTAAAAACTAAGATTTGTTGTTATTGTTAAAAAACTAGAGTTGGAAAATTATAAATGCGTGTTATGAAAAGTTATAAACCAACAGCAAAAAGTTATAAACCATTGCACAAAAAGTTATAAATAAGTAGCAAAATATTGTAAACTAATTAAGGACACATACTAAATAGATTGCTGAAAACTGGAGTTGAAAAATTATGAATGCCTGTTACTAAATGTTGTAAACTAATATGCAAAAATTTGTAAACCATTGCACAAAATGTTATAAACTAGTAACAAAATATTGTAAATTAATTAAGAACACATACTAAACAAGTTGCTAAAATCTGGAGTTGAAAAATTCTAAATACCTATTATGAAATGTTCTAAACTAGTATGTAAAAAGTTATAAACCATTGCACAAAATATTATAACTTTTTGTGCAATGGTTTACAACTTTTTGCTACTGGTTTATAACTTTTCATAACACGCATTAATAATTTTTCAACTCTAGTTTTTCAACAATAACAGTAAATCTCAATTTCTAACAGAGCCATTCTCAATTCATTTTGTTGTTGAAAATTCTTCTTCTTCTTCTTCTTCTTCTTCTTCTTCTTCTTCTTCTTCTCTTGTAAACTATAAAAAATGAGTGAGAGAGAGAGAGAGAGAGAAACGTAATAAAGTGAGAAAAATAAAGATTTTGGTGAGTGAGAGAGAGAAACAAGAAAAAGAGAGTAAACAAGTTCCAAAAGAAAGAACGTTACTTTTTCTTCTTCCTCTTCCTGTGAATGATGAAGAATGAGAAAGAGAACTTGATAAAGAGAGAAAAAAAATAAAAGTTTTGATAAATGAGAGAGAGAATGAAATGAGATATGAGTCACTGCAAACATCAGCTAGTTTTATGTTCTTCTTCTTCCTCCCTGTGCGATGCCAAGAACAAGAGCTATGAAGGCATGGAAAAGATAAACAAGAAAAGCACAAAGAATGGATGCTTTTCAAAGTGGGTAAGTGATAGTGAGCATTTACTCTTCTTTTTGATCTGCACGTTCTTTTTTTTTTCCTTTTCGTTTTTTCCCCAAAATGCTCCTCCATATCCATACTACCATCATACACCACTTTTATCATTTAGTGATATGTAAGTAGCTGATATATGTATTCTAGTGTATGTGTATCATTTTTCTTTTTTAAAATGCCGAAACAAAAGCATTAACAATAGAAAAAGGTAGAAAGCAAAATTCAAAAAATGAAAACTAAAAAATTGCAAAGAAATATAAAAAGGAAATTATGAGATGTGTCACGAAAGAAATAGCGAGGAAATAGCAAAAAAAAGAGATTAAAAATGAAGTCGCCACTATGTTTTATTTAAATCAAGAAAAATGTGGAAAACTCATTATTTTCAAAAAGAAATGGTTTACAAAACCATATCAGAGTTGAGAAGTCGATTAACAAAAAGTTTATTTTTGTAGTACCCTTGATACATTTGTATTGCGATATGGTTACCTTAATTGATTACATTAATTATTAATAACCTTTCAAAATATTTATTTTTACCATTTTTAATACTAGAAAATTACCAAGGCAGACAAACATCTCTTTTTTAATTAAAGCATAAAAAGACAATTTTGATGTATCATGCTGTTACAACTCAGATGTCCAATATTGATTTAAGAAGCCGTCATAACTAAGTTAACATCTTTATTTGGAATAAAATATTTGACAAATAAATGATTAATTTAAATGAAATATAATAAGAAAAAAGTTCATTACAATAATCATTTTTGAGTAAGACAAAAATGATGAAAATTTAAGTTTGGTTTGATAAGGGTGCCTATCCCTATGTATTCTCTAGTAGGATGAGAAACACAAAAACCACATACTTCTGTAGAAAATATTTGTTGGCTGATTAGTTTTGTTAATATGGGTTTCAAAACATTAAGCTGTCACAACTAAGATATTCTAGAACATAGAATTAATAAGTCATCACGGCTAAATTAACTTTTCTCAAAAGGAGAATGATTGATCAATTGAAACTCTTTTTTTTTTACATTAAAAGATACAAGAAACGATCTTCCAAGACATAAAAGAAAAAAGAAAAGGAAGAAGAAAAGGATTTTGGCCCAAACTAATAAAAATAAAGAAAGGAAAAGGAAAAGATCAACTAAGCCCAAAATCAAAAGGAATGATAAACCCAATAAGCTCGAAAATGATATGGCCCAAGTCAGCAAAGGTAGCAAGAATGTCAAAACAAAAACAAAAAAAGGAACAGAATAATAGCAGAAAATAAAAAATAAAAAAGGAAGACAAAACCACCAAATTAGTCCTTGTAAAATTTCGCGTCTACCAAATTGGTCCCTGCAAAAAAGAAACTCCTAAATTGGTCCTTCCTAAATTCAAATGTGTAACAAGTTAGTCCCTTTATTAACATCCTCTAATGAAGCATGCTTACGTGTCTGTCACTGTGCTGATGTGGCACTGTTAGTCCATCTACTAATCAAAACGATGTCGTTTTGCATTTTGGCTTTAAACAAAACGACGCTGTTTCTTTCCTAAATGAAAACAGAACTGAAAGCCCCAACCCAACCCTATTCTATAGCTTGAGAGCCTTAACCCCATTCACCCAAATTCACTTTCACCTCCTTCCATTATCATTATCGTTCCTTCCCAATCCCTGTCCACATCCTCTCAATCTCCCTCCAAAGCATCAAACTAATCTCATTTTCATCCAAGGTGGAACAAATGACGTTGGTGGAATCAAAACAAAGGAACCATTGCATTGTGTTAGGGGTTACACGAAGCACAACAAAAAGCAAAAAAGGTACACTTCTTTCGTTTCCAAAATATGCTGTGGTCCCAAGTGAAAATGATGAAAATGATAGTTAATGGCTGGTGGTCCTTGTGTTGCGTGTGTTATGTTGCTTTTTTTGTAAAATATTGTGTTGTTGCTTTAATGTAAAAGAAGTATGTTGTGGGATGGATTTAACATATCTGTTTGCTTGTGGTCCCCATTGTTTATTTATGTTTTTTATTTGATTTTGTACTATTCAGATGACTGAGTATATGGTACCTATTTTTTACCATGGAGGTCGGTTTGGAAGGGATGAAATGGGGGCTCTTGAATATGTAAATGGCAACAAACATAGGTTCCCTCGGATGGATGTGAATCTAGTTAACCTGTTTGACTTTGTAACCCTTTACAAAAGCCTAAGGTATCATAGTTATAAGACAATGTTTTGGTTGGATATGAATTGCCCTGACAGTGAGTCTAGATTTAAGCCTATATATGGGGATAAGGAGTTGAATGAAATGTGTGATGCTAGGCTGAATAATAAAGAGTCAATTGATGTCCATATTTATTTTGAGCATCTTATTGAAGTTCCTGAAATTATCCAAGTTGAGGAGATTCATGATTCAAGTTCTAATTCTGATGGTTATGAAAGTACTGAGAATCTTCCTTATAAGCCTCTCCCTGCTGGTGTGGAAGATGAAACTGAGTCCCAGGAAGATAGAGTAGTTAAGAGGAGTGGCGGGAAGAAGATTGAGAGTAAAAAGGTTGACACTGAGGATGTTGAGAGAAAAAATGCAAAGCAACAGCCCACCCCAAAAAAAAAAAAGCCAACCCTAAAGAAAAAGCCCACTCCATAGAAAAAAACTATCCCAAAGAAAAAGTCTACCCGAAAGGATGCTAACAACACTGCAAATGAACCCATGGTTGAGGATGTGAGTTTGGATGAAGATGAAGTTTATGAGTACAATTCTGAGGACCTGCACACCCCTATATCATCTGAGGATGAGGACAATTCAAAGGATACACTCCCACAATTCAATGAGAAGGCTGAATTTGGCCATATTCACCTAGAAAAAGAGATGGAATTTGAAACCCTCTAGCAATTCAAGGATGCTGTTAGGGATTTTTCAATTGCTGTAGGCAAGGATATAACATGGGTTAAAAATGATAAGGGCTAGGGCAAGATGCAAAAGTAGGAGTGAGGGATGTTTATAGGACATATTATGCTCTTGGAATAGTAAATACAAGAGTTTTCAAGTAAAAACATATGAGGCTGAGCATACTTGCTATAGGGTGTTCAAGATTAAACAAGTTGATACGATTTGGGTGAGCAAGAAGTTGGAAAAAAGACTTAGGACCCAGCCACTTTTGAGGCATGGGGAAGCTCTTGACCACATGAAAAAGGATTACATGGTTCATTTGAATAACAACAAAATATATAGGTCCCTGAAAAGAGCTAAGGACATGGTTGAAGGAAGTGAGAAAGAACAGTATGAAAAATTGTGGGACTATTTAGGAGAGATGTTGAGAAGTAATCCGGGAAGTACTGGAAAAATGGATATAATACCACATCCAAAAAGGCCACCACTATTCCAAAAACTATACATATCTATGGATGCATGCAAAAATGGCTTCAAATCTGGTTGTAGGCCATTAATAGGACTTGATGGCTATTTTTTAAAAGGATATTATGGTGGACAGCTTTTGTTAGCAATGGGACAAGATGCTAACAACCATTTCTATGTGGTTGCATATGCCATTGTTGACAGTGAGACAAAGGATAACTGGAAGTGATTTTTGACACTTCTACAAGAGGATTTGGGTGATCACAATATGTTTGGCTGAAATTTTATTTCAGATCAGCAAAAGGTAACTTTGTCTAACCAAATAATTTTATAGCTTGTTTCATGTTAGGTGCAGTTTGCTTACTTAACTTTATACTTTTGGTATGTTTTGTAGGATCTGCTGCCTGCCCTTAAGCAAGTCATGCCAAATGCACATCATAGAAACTGTGTGATTCATTTTTGGAAAAATTTCATCAAACAATGGAAAGACAAACAAATAAGAGGGATAGTATAGGAGTATGCTAAATGCACCACTGAGCCTAAGTTCAAAGCTTGCATAGAAAGACTAAAAAGGACAAACCAGAATGCATGGGCTTATGTTGACAAGCTTGACCCCTCCACATAGGTGAAGGCTTACTTTAGTCATCACTGTAAAGTGGACAGCCTCACCAACATGTGTAAGGTTTGGAATTCAAAAATTGTCCACTATAGATCCAAGCTAATTCTCACAATGTATGAAGAATTGAGATGCTACATAATGAGAAAAATGGCAGGACACAAAAAAATCCTTGGAACTTATGGTGGCAAGATAGCTCTTATTCAGCAAAAAGGACTTGAGAAGGCCAAGGTTGACAGCAATAAGTGGAAACCGACATGGATTGGAGATGATGATTATGCAAAATTTGAGGTTCATCATCATTCAAGAAAGCTTGTTGTCAACCGAAATTACTAGACTTGCACCTGCAATATGTGGCAACTCACAAGTATTGTTACTTGTTTCAGTTATAAAATTTCAATTTAATGTATTATTTGCTTCACTTGTTGCATGACTTTATTATATGTGACAGGACTCCCATGCCAACATGCAATTGCTGCAATTGCATGGAAAAATGAGAGAGCTGAAAATTATGTCCATCAATTGTTGACCATGGATGCAATTAATACCACATATGCTCATTGCATTCACCTTGTTACTAGTGAAGAATATTGGGTCAGAACTGAGCACCCTCGTCCTTTCCCTCCTATAATCAAAAAACCAATTGGTCATCCTAAGAAGCAGAGAAAGAAAGATGCAAATGAAGATGTCCCCAGCAGCAGCAACAAGGCTAGGAGATCGGTTGAAGTCATTTGCCAAAAGTGTGGACGACCTGGCCACTATGCCAAGACATGCAAAGGCATAGGGGTTCAAAAACCAAAGAGAAAAAAAGTGAATAATTCTGACCAAGAAGAGTTGAACTTGACTCAATCCCACCCTCAAGGTGATAACCAATCAGAGGTATGATTCTGACTCAGGGACTAATTTGGCTTGATTTTATATTCAGTAGGGACTAAAGTTGATAATTTTTTTATATCGAGGGACCTATTTAACCTATAATTCTTATTGCTATAAATGATTGTAGCTTCAACAAGGTAGTGCTGAGAATGAACCTGTGAATATTGGTGTTGCTATTTCTAAGAATAATATGGTATTATTACTCATTGTTGTTAAGCTATAATTATTACAAACTGAATGGGCACTATGACTGTAAGTTTTATGCTTTGCAGGTCCCTAATGAACCTGTGCATATTGGTGCTGCTGTTTCTGAGAACAATAAGGTATTATTACTCATTGCTATTAAGTAATAATTATTATAGACTGAATGGGCCACTATGACTGTATATTTTATGCTTTGCAGGTCCCTAATGAACCTTAAGTGAACCAACTAGTGGTGAATATACCACCACCAAGGAGATCTCCTAGATTCAAGAAGCAAGCATGTGAAGCATCTCCTTTTGTTCCACCAGCATTTAGGCCACCACCAAGAAGGCCACCACTGGCAAATACTCCATTCAGGCCATCAATGGTATCCAATCCATTGAGACCACCTGCTCCTTTCACTCAATTTAGGCCGCATGCTCCATTAACCATTGAAGGCCCAATTGGAAGTAAAGTCCAACAAGATAAAGCCCGATCCCAACCACTTATTCACCCTCCACAAGCCCAAGTCCAACACGATGGTATTTCTGCAGAGACAATGGCAGCAGCAAGTTTGGGCATAGCTAAAAGACTTTTCCAGTTTATTCCCACCCCAGGGTTTAAGCCTAGCCTGCAAAGAAAGATTGAGACTGACTATTTTTCTATATATTTTTTGGTGTAGTTGTAATGTGAAGCTGTAAATGTGTTTTTTGATGAATTTTTACTGTTTGCATTTTGGTCTAGTTGTAGCTTTTGGTTTGGGCTAAAGAATAGGAACTTGTACCTAGACAAGTGTAGCTAATTTTTGTAAATGGTGAACAATTTATATGTTGCCATTTGGACAAATGTAGCTAGTTTTTTGTAAATGGTGTACAATTTATATGCTGCCATTCGAACAAGTGTAACTATGCAAATTATGAATGCAATTTTATCCTTCCCATGTCTCCTTATTTATTGCTAGTGTATGAATTAGTATTATATGTCTCCAAGTTGTCACTTTTTTTACAGATTATAATTATTGAATAATTACATGTGCATATTGTCACATTTACAAGTCTAAATATCATTATGTTGAATGTTATTTGTTCAATTACATGTCTCCAGTGCATGAATTCTTATTGTTAAATTTTGCATTTTGCATACAGCATATACAACTAATTGAACATATTGCAACAAAATGTCCCCATTTTTTCATTAAAACTTGTCATTTTCACATTACACCAGGACCTTCCATATTGCAAAAGGATGAGCACACTATTTTCACATCATTAGAGCTAACATAATAACAAATAACGTAACACTTCCTAATAATCTAAGCCTCATCTTCAAACACCTTATTTCCTTGTATGCCATAGCAAAATTGTTCTCCATCTTTATCTCAATTTCCTTAATTCTTGTTCCTGCCAAATCAGATGAAACCACATAATCTTCTAACCACAAAAAATATTTGCAGTGAGCCTTCTTTTCCTATAATTCGAACATCAATCTTTTTAGTGAGTAGTTCATTAGAATGAGCAAAGGAAAAAGGCTTTACATACCTAGTAATATGGGCATCCCAATAAAGGTTTGTTTGGATTTTTTAAAGTTCTGAACATATATATAGTTGCATTCAACCCACAATGACAGCTAGGAAGGCCACCCCTCAGATTCATTCTTGTTCGCACGCTTGAGATGCTACTACTCCAACTACTATCACCATCAGGTTCCCTTTGTGCACGACGATTCAGGATCGGTGAGCTGCCCCCACGATTCATCATGGCCTTACTAAAGAAGATGGCAAATAAATGGAGATTGGGGCTTTAACTTTCAGAAATGGGATGAAAAAGAAAGAGGAGGAGGAGGAGGAAGAAGAAGGTGAAATGAGTGGCAGTCATAGGGCTAGGGTTTAGCTTTCAGAAACGGTGTCGTTTTGATTAATGGATGGACTAACGGTGCCATATCAGCATAGTGACGGACACATAGGCATGCTCCGTTAGAGGATGTTAACAAAGGGACTAACTTGGTACATGTTTGAATTTGGGAGGGACCAATTTAGGAGTTTCTTTTTTGCAGGGACTAATTTGGTGGACACGAAATTTTACAGGGATTAATTTGGTGGTTTGGTCAAAAAAGGAAAAACATTGAAAAAGAAAGACATTTAGAGATTTGGGTTTGCAAACAAAATGAAAGAGAGTGAAAGCATGGTAGTGGAAGCGGACCGTTAGAACTGCCTCCGGTGACGCTGCAACAGCAGTAGGATGCTATCTAGAGCGGCGAAAAAAGGGTAGGCAACGTGACGTCACGAAGAGGAAGGCGGAGGCTGCAACGGCTCTTGAGACGGGGCATAACGGAGAACGGAGGTGCACTGTGGTCGTGGTAGTGTGCGAGTCATGGTGCAGAGGCGATAACCAGGGGCGGCAACGCGGTGCGAAAGCGGTGACCCGGAGCGGCTGGATGGTGGACACATGGTACAAGAGGAGACACTGGTGCGGAGGTAGTGCATGGATTCGTGGTGGCTGTGCGGCAGCATACCGCAATGAAAGGGAACGGTGAGGGCAGCAAGTTAGCGTGCAGCTAGTCCACCGCTATGTACAGCGATAGTGGAGCGATGGAGAGGATGGCAAGGTAGCTGATGCAGAAAGCGGTGGTTCACGGCTAAGGAGGGAGGACCACGGTGGTTGGAGCTTTGTTCCCTTTTCTTCCTTTTTTTGGTTTTTCAATTTGTGGTTTAGGACATGTTGTGGTGCTTGACTCCTTTTTTGGTGAAAATGATTGTGTTTATGATAATGCTAAGTGATTTTCATTGTGAGGTATTTTTTGTGTTTAGATTTTGAGTTGGGTTATGGATGATGGTGAATGAGTTATAGTTGTGTTTGCTGTGAAGATGTTTTTTTGGGGTTGAAAATGGGTATTTGGCACTATGGAAGATGAAAGATGGTGATGGTTTTTTTTGGGCTTAGGAAGAAGACAAAGATAGAAGATAGTAATAGGGAACAAAATACTGATGATTGATGAATGTAGGGGAGGAAAAGAGTTGCTTGCTGTGAATGTCACTCCCCTCCCTTTCTCTGATTCTCCTTCTGCTTTTTCGGTGGAGCTCAGTAGTGGTTATTGTTTTTTTTTTTCAAGTGAATGCTCTCCTTCTTCTGCACAATGTTTCAGACCTCCGATTTTTATTTTTATTTTCCAATCAAAACCTGACTGCCACCTGTTGCCTGTTGAAGATTTGAATCCCTTGATATTTTATTTTATTTCCTATCATTTGACATTTTTTTTTTGGTCATTAAGGGTCTGCCCCTTAAGTCGAGCTTTAACTCGACTTTTAAGTCACCCATGTGTGCCTTCTTTGAAATCGCATCACCATATCTGTACTTCAATCCACATCATTTGTCATTTTTGGATGTTGCTTGAATTGCTTTCTGTCAAGATTCCCTTCAGATTTCCTTTGCTCTATATTTCTTGCTGAGCTAATCTTAAGGGAGGAGCTCGAGGGGCGCAGACGAAGTTGCTTCCATCTCAACACTGTACCCGGCGTACAGTGCTGTCCATTTCAAAATGTTAACTATCCCTTTTTGTTTTTTTCAAATTCCCTTTTATATAGATATTTTGGTTTGTTTTGTTTTCTATTTGTTTTTTCTAATATGGGCTGAAAGTGGACGGACCAACTAAAAAGAGACTCTGGTTATGGGCTTCAAGAAAAGAAAGGAGAATCCGGCAAGAAACAAAATCAAGAAAATCAATCGCTTGAATGAAGATTTGGGTTAACACGAAGACGCATGGTCGTGACTCAAGAAATGGGCTATCCTTTTATCATTTATAGATTTTGAATTTTTTATTTTCGAATTTTTTTTAAAACCAAAAGATAACCCTTTTTTCTGTCCTATCTTGTGGGCTCAAAGGACATAAACAATAAGAGTATAAAAGAAGCTTTGATCATTCTTTCTAAATTTTTTATTTTATGGGTCGAACAAAATTGGTTTACCACAAAATGATTTGAATAAAATTTACTTTTGTTTTAATTAGTTCAATATCGAGCATGCTTTTTCTTGATCATTTTAATTATATTTTAATTAACTATAATTATAAATCAGCAGTAATTATTTTACAAATTAAAGAAAAAGTACTTGGTTTTGAATTCTTCATTTAACTCAGAGATACATACACATAAAATGTTTATTTTGTTAAAGTTGTAATCAATATATTAATTCATGTTTCATTTTGTATTTTGGTTGCAAATACCTTGATTTAATTATTTAATTTCTGATTTTCTGTTTATTTCATAATTGTCATTTTACTGTCGTTTTCATTTGTGTCGGCATAAGCCGACAACCATTTTTTGCTTTTTTCTTTTTTTTTTTGTGAGTAATAGATCCTTTTCTTTTAATATTGATACAAGGTCTCCACGACAAAATTATGTCTGGTGATAGATATATATTCGGATAGCGACGGATCCCAAAAAATTTAATTTCAGGCCCAAAGATAATATTTATTATTATAATATTTGGGAGCTATTTTATGAAAATTATTGCACGTATCTTTCATACAGAGTTTTAGGATACACGTGCTATTCATATAATAATTTAGGGCCAATTTTTCTCAATATTTATGTCTACAGATATTTTAACTTAATTTATAATTTAATTATTAATTATTAATAAAACTAAATATTACAATTATTAAAGATTACTTGAATCAATAAAATTTTAATCATTAAGATATATTCATAGGATTAAGAATGGAAAAAAAATATAAAATTAAGAATTATTGGAAAATGCATTAGATAAAAATGAATTAGGGTGATAAAAATATTGATGGTGCCTTTTATAATAAAAAAATCGTGTGATATGAAAAAAAAAAGTAGAATACCTTAATCAGATCAACAAAAAATGATACTATTTGTTAAGAACAAAAAAAAATGGAAAGAAAAATAAGAAAAATGGAAGTTTCTATACCTTACTCTTAGTTTTTCCAATTGCGTGTTGGACAGTGAACATAAACAAGGGATGACTATTATAATCAGATCATCTAAAACAATCATAAAATTATACCTTCAATAACATCTGAGCTCTTACAAATAATTTTGATAATTTTATATTTTAAAAAATTTGAATGAATTTTGAAAAAAAAATCAATCATACAATTCATGATAATTTTGATAATTTTATATTTTAAAAAATTTGAATAAATTTTTTAAAAAAAAGTTAGTGTTGAAAAAAATTTTAAAAATTAAAGATTTGAAAAAGAAAAAAATATATATGATAGAGATTTACCATAATCTTATTTATAATTAGAAGTTATTAATAATTAAGATTTCATATAAAATTTATTGATTGTATAAATCTACTATACCAATATTTCAAACTCTTAAATGATTCAGACTCAAATATTATAATCATTAAAGATTATAATTTGCACTAAGAAAGAACTCATGTCAATATAATTATGATCAATAATTAAATTAAGGTAATATAAAAAATTAATAATAAAGGTAATATAAAAAATTATAAAGAAAACGAGTAGATCAAATTGTTAATGAATTACTAATTGATTAATTTTGATATGATAATAATTCAAAATTTAATTTCTACCAAATTTATTCTTAATCAAATATGATAATAATTGATATAATATTAATATTTAATACTCATTACATAAAAAATATTCTATGTGTTATTCATAGATATCCTATCATTTTCATAATTTTAACACTTAAAGTAAATTTTTGAATTTAATTTACCTTCTAATTATCAATTATTTTTTCCAATCGTACCTTCATATCTCTTTACAATTAACAAAAGAAATATAAAAAATAAAAAAATATCATAAATAAAATTATAATTCAATATATTATACCATAATAATTTTATATATATAATTATAGTATTAATGATGACAAAGCTATTATAATTGTGTTGTATTAGTAGTATTTGTTATTATAGATATTTATATTTTGAAGTTCAAAGTATTTTTAAAATTTTTCCTTTTTGAAAATTTTTAATAAACCCATAAATATCAATAAAGTTTCAAATCTATATATGAAATGATAAATGGCGACCCGTGAACCATAAGGTGTGGCGTGGTGGCAGCTCGCCATGGAAATAAAGTGCAGTTTATGGCCAGCCATTTGTCTCTTTGGGAGAGCTTCCGCAGCAAAAAGATTAGTCATTGTTGTCCACAGTGGATACCCTAATCTCGATCAAAAAATGGGGACCCGTGATGAGGATGCAGATAAGAATTGAGACAAAATTTTAAATGAAAATGGGATTAGAGAAAAGTTTTCTAACTACAAATCTAGAACTTTTAAAAATCATAATAAAAAAATTATCTATCTACTTGTATCGTTATAAAAATTTTCTAATTTTTTACAACTTGAATATTTCAATCTATCAATTCCATAATTTTTTTCATACTAATTATTTTAAAAAAAAATACCTTCAATTTTTCAACACTAAAATATTTTAAAAAATCAATTCTACAATTTACACTTCTTTGATAATGATATTAAATATTTATTAATTTTTAAAAAGTAAATAGTTATATTATTTTCTTTTAAAAATAATATTACAATTGATGTAGTATTCTAATAATTGAGATTATATAAATTATAATTATAAATAATTTTTTATTAATTATTACACATTAATTATAACATATATTTTAAAATTGATATTTTAATTTATTAAAAGGATGTACAAGAAAAGGATGTGTAATTGAAATTATATAAATTAAATTCATATATTATTTTTATTAATTATAAAATATAATTTTATAAATTAAATATTTTAATTTACTTAAAAGATATGAATGGCTAGGGATGATAAAAAAATTGAAAATGGGTATACTAGGAAATTATCCAATAGGAAAAGGAATTGAGATATATTTAGTCTTCATAAAGATGATCGATTGGGGCTAAGCCCCCGTTTGTTAAAAGAAATAGGGACAGGGATAACACACTTTTATTTTTTAATTATTTTTATTATATTTATATTATGTATATATTTTTAATTTTAATTTGGATTATGTTGCATTAATTGTATTTGTTATTATGGATATGTATGTTTTAAATTGTAAAATATTTTTAAAATTTTTCTCTTTTTAAAATTTTTTAATAAACTCCTAAATACTATAAGGATTTAACACAGGAAATAGGAAATGGGAAATAGCTACCCGTAAGGGGGATGTAAATGCAAATAAAAGACAATTCTAAACGGCAATAGGAGGTGTATGACATGTATCCTTTCTCATAGATACTTATTGTCATTCCTATAAATTATTCATAATATAGTAAAATTATTCACTTTTTCTCTTCTTTATTTAACAATTTTAACTTTCGAAATGTGTAAATTTTTTATAAAATAGGCTCTTTATTATTAGTTATAGGTCATCTTTCGAGATATTTTTAACCTTATAAATATGATATTCAATATAAAATAAAATGACATATTTATATTTTATCCACTTATTTAATTATTTAACTATTAACTTATTTTTAAATAAATTTATCTACTTAATTTTCTACAAGATATATTTAAATAAATTATTATTTATTTTTTATAATAATTAACAAACTATTTTCTATTATCTCTTCTCACATCGCATAGGTTAAATGATTAGTATATCAAATTTCCATGATTTTTAAAGAAGATAGTTAAAATCCAATGATTCAGGTATTCCTTTCATTCATTTATAAGTGTTTCTTGAGAAATCAATGAAAACTTGGTACACTAAAAAAATTAATATTCTTGGATCCAATTTGTTTTCGGATATAATGAATTTTTAATGTACTAAATTTTTATTAATTTTTTAGGAGATAGAATTGGATAGAGATACATTAATTCTTTAATATATTGAGTTTTTACTGATTTTCGACACTTATAAATTGAATGGAGGCAGCACTTCATTATGGCAAAACCCAATTCCAGAGCTTGAGGAACTGTGCTGCAGCACCCTAAATTTATGGCTTTTCAGAGAGGTGTCAGCATGCCATCAAAATGAATTCCCGTCGATGATTCGCTGGTTGATAACATTGAAGACAAAATGCGGAGGAAAGGCAGTAATTGAATGCCGATGCAAAGCACTAAATTATAGTGCTAACGTGTAAACGCTGACTGAGAATAGTAATAACACCAAAAGAATGGGTTGTTGAAACACTGTGACTATGCTGCATAGGTGTGAAGCCAGCTCCAAACAAGAAGTCATTGCAATGACACAAAAATCCAAATTGTTAAAAATGACAAAATCTTATCATATCACCGAGAATTTACTGCAATGACACAAAAATTCAAATATTAATAAATGACAAAATCTTATCACAACGCCGAGAATTCATTGCAATTAGACTTAATCATTATTAAATTTTAGGACTGAAAAAATCACTATTAGATTTAAATATTTATATTTATTGATTATTAGTTTTAATTTAAAAATATAATCTAATATTTAGAATAGTTACTCGTGTTTATCTATTGACACTTCATTTTTATTGTCTCAACTTGTTATATTTTTAAATTATCCTTAAAATTTATTTTAATAGTTAGTATTTTATTTTTAAAATGAAATTAAAAATTTTATATTAAAATTTCAATCATTTATTGTTAATTTTTTATTTATTATTTTTTTATGAAATTTTTAAATATCTTTAATTAAAAATTTATACTTTTATTATTATTTAATTTTAATAAGAAATTTTTAAGTATGGAGGTTATTCACTTATTTTAAATGGGATTTATGAGATTTTTTAGAGTTTTTAATATGATCTAAATATAATATTCTTTTTATTTTGTTATATTCAAATTACGTTTAAACATAGCAATTAGCGGTTAAATAATTTAATTCTATATAATTGAATATCTATATAAAGCATCATTTTACATTAACAATATATTAAAATTAAATCCTTGAAATAATATATTATAAAAATTAATGAAATATATATCTTTTAACCATAATTTATGTTAGGTTTGGACAGGTCCATAAATTTAGAGAAGAAATATCAAATCAATATTATTGAGACAATCTTAAATTTGTGCAATCATTGACATTGTAGTCATATTAATGTAAAATTATTTTATTAATTAAAATCATCACAAATATTATCATAGTCAATAAATTATAACTAAAAGTTTAATATCACAAATTAACATATAAATATAATCAATCAATCACTCTCTAATTAATCAGTCACTCTCAAATTTAAATTAAAATTTTAAATAATAACATTAATTACATATTATTTTATTTTTACATGTTAGATTTAATTACTATGATATATAATTTATTAAAAATTATTATAATATATAAAATTTGCCATATTATGCTGCAATGATATTGATAATAAAAATATAATAATACACGCTATACTATATTAGTTTTGATATTTTAATAAAATTTAATGTCATAGTTAATGTCTTTTCGAATGATTTAATAGAATTTATTATCTATCTATAATACTAATAACTAAAATTCATTACATGGACAGTTTTCTATGTGTTATTCATAGAGAAAATTATGCCCAACTATTTTTATAATCTTAATATTCAATTTTTTTGATTTAATTTACCTTCCAATTATTAATATGTGCAAGGAATAAGGAAGGGGACTTGTGACACTGATGAGGATGGGGGATAAGAGGCAAAATTTTGAATGGAGACAGGAGCATAGGATATGTTCTATTTGTCATGAATATCCATTGTCATCTCTATAAACAGCTCATAATATTATCAAATTATCTACTTATTCTCTTTCATTATGCAACAATTTCAACTTTTAAAATGTGTAAAATTTTCCTCAAATTGACTCTTTATTGTTATAGGTCATCTATCAAGATTTTTTTCAATCTTATAAACTTGATATTAGAAAAAAGATATAAAATAAAATGACACATTTATATTTTATCAATTTATTTAATTATTTAAATATTAACTTATTTTTAAAATAAATTTATATACTCAATTTTCTATAAGATATATTTAACTAAATAAATTTTCAATAATAGTCAATAAACTATTTTTATTATCACCCCGTACATTGTACGGGTCAAACGACTAGTATTAGTATAGAAAGGAGTGAAATACATTGTATCTTATCATTTTGTTTCATTTAAAACTATTATAGGAGTAAATTCAATCAAATTAAAAAGGATAAAAAAAATACTAAAACTATATAATTATTGTAAAATTTTAAAATTTTTATGGGGCAATGTGCCCCACCCTTCAACATGTAGATTTGCCCTTGTACTAAGACATATAGGAGTGTCATGAACTATTATCTGTCTCAATGATCATAGAAGCTAAGCTTTAATATCATATATTAATTAGGCCTAAATATCGTTTTGCCTCGGAAAAATTATTGTGTTTTGATTTTGGTCCTAATTATTATTTTTTATTTGGATTAGGTCCAAAACTTTCTGATTTTAGTTTATGAAATTAGTCTGTCTATATCAAATAATAAGTGGGATAACAAAAAATCAAGTTATCTAACCTTATATGGCACTCATTAGTCATACATAGCGTTTTATAACCATATGTGGCAATCCTATTGTAAAATGAATTATTATGCCTTATAAGATATGTTAATAGATTGAGTCTAATAAATTATTGAATAAAGATTTTGATATATATGATTATGATGTATCATATATGACTATTGTCTATCATAAGGGGAATAATGTGGCTTTTTGCCACTTAGCTCAATATCTAACATAGATGGACTAACTTCAAGAACTTAAACCAAATTGTTCTATGAATGTTTGGACTAAAATCAGATAAAATTTTTTAGGGATCATAGTCAAAACTTATTTATATTTCATAGATTAAAAAGATATTTAACTGTGTTAATTATCTTTTTGAAAAATTTAAAGGGTAGAACGAAAATATATGTATAATTTTATATAAAAAACCATTTTTGTTATTGTAAGTTATTACAAAGGAGGTGTTTATGACAGCATCTTTCACAAATACCAAAATGTACATTCGGAGAAAACGTGATTAGTAATTACCTTACAATCATTACAAGAAGCTTTAACCATTAATTTTCACCTTTGGTGAAAAATCTTTTAGACCAAACTTTATCCATAAACCTATATATAGGCATAATAGGGATGTGGGGATTTGGATACCGGATTTGGACAACAGAGTGGCAAAGTCCATGTATGCCACCAGTGGAGCAAGAAATTTTAAAGGAGGCTGTTCAAACTAATTAATATAAATGATAAAAAATAAATAACTTAAATTATAAAATGGGTTATTATATATTTTTTATTTAAATTATTAATAAATTAGAATTTATTTCACCATTTATTCTCTCTTCTTTCTTAATAAATGAATAAATAATTTTTTTCATAAGCATCTCTAAGCCTCAACCTAAAATAAAATTTCATTAATATAGTCCCTCATTTTTAGAATATTTGTCCACTTTAAGATAAAGTCATTTTTTAAAATATCTTTCAATTTCATATTTCAATAAAGTAGATGTTTTTTAACTCTAATAGTATCCATGAGTAATTAATAACTATTAATGTAACATTTTATTTTTAACCATTTGATGTGTTCCACAATCAATAATAATTAGGGCATATTAATATATACATCATTATTTTACATAAGAATACTCTATTACTATATTGTTTATTACCTTTCTTAGTACTCGTGTTTATCCAAATTTGATAAATATTTTATAAGAAATAGAGTATCATAAATAAATTAACTAGTAAGTAGTAACTCTTAGAATTTAGTGGGTCTAACTCAAATACTCAACTCAAAAAATTAGCATATAGGATGATAGTTGTCCAAAACTTATAAAGGTAATCTAGATCTTATCTTTAGATGATGTGAGATTGTAATAATAACTCTACTAAGTGAACAAAAGAATTAATACAAAAAAATCTTAAAAGATATATTCTAAAAATATTTTTATATTTTATATTTTTATTTTATACATACTATTATATTAAGATATTTTTATTATTTTTATGTATATTATATGTAGAAATGAGTGACTTTAATTTTTAAAGAGATCATAATATAATATATATATATATATATATATATATATATATAATTTTTATGTAAAATTTGGGGGTAGGTGGCACGTGGTGGTCCCCCTCTGTCCGCCTCTGATGCGTACATTCAATCTTGTCTGTTCGCTCGTGATGTTTTCTCCTTCTGAAAATGAAATGAGCTATTCTTTCTTTCCTTGCTTTTATTCGTTTTAAGACATTTCACTTTTTAGTTCTATTGACTTTTTTACAATGTGCTTTATATTTGTTATTTTTCTAAATGAATTAAAAGCATTTTTAACCTGCACATTTCTTGCTGATACTTTTTTTTTTTCGAGAGCAACCTCTCCATCGAAAAACAAACAAAAGACCCAGGATTTTTTTTTCCTTCCTAAAAAAAAATCATTCAATCATTAAGTGGAGGAAGTCTTCTATTATGAAGTAAATATACACAATAGGTGGATGGTTGGTACAACTGAGTCAAGGGCAGGACTTCAATAGTACACGCAGGAAAAAAATAACGCTATATAATAAATTTATTTTCCTTCTTTATGCTATTAGAGAATTAAGCACTCTTTAGGAGAATTCACCTTGTTTTCGGTAAAAAAAAAAAAACTCTTTAATTATGAAAAAAAATGCAGGTACCTTGTCATTCTACACTAAAAGATAATTGATTTCCTTTAGAAATAATATTTAGTATATAACCTGTTATGCAATAATATTACAATAACATTCATAATACTATTTTATCTTTTAGTGAAAGTGGATATTGATACACTAAAAGATAAAATAACATTGTGAGTGTTATTATAATATTATTGTATAAAAAAGTTGTATATGTAACACCGCTCTTCCTATAGTAAGCTAATATAAGCTAGTGTTCTTACCCGAAAATACGGTAAGGAAAACACTCAACAGCCCGACAAATACACCGAACCGATTGATGTGTTAAATTTTCTATGAATTTTATTGTTTTCCCATTTATCATGTATTGGTTGTTTTTCTCCTTCCAATAAGTATTTGACAACTCAATCGAGCACAAATAAATTAGTCATTTGGCTCGGGCGGTGTAAATGCTCATGCAATAAGGGCATAGGTTCCTCCAATTGTCCGTGAGAGCAGGGGTGCGTACCTGTAAAGACACTCTAATACTCAAATCAGTGAATGAATGAGGCATAAAGTGGTAAAAGAGTAGTATATATTGAAGTTATGATACCTGGGGGCATTAAGTCCCTTATGTAATGAGAGGTGACCATATGATAAGTTAGGAGACAATCTTCTTTGAATACGAGAGATATTCCTAGGATTTAATAGAGATTAGATATATTCTATATTTTTAGGAGATATAATATAATACAGAAGATATGATAGGATAATAGGAGATTTCGTGAGCTAATTGGAGATCTCATATAATTAGTTAGTCAATTTAGGAGATATTATAGGTTATCTAGGTAGAGGATCCATGGGAGGATTTCATGTTACATGGTTGACCTATGGGACCCTCTATTCGAGCTCCCCAAGGGTTGGCCAAGGTTCATGGTCTATATTTCTAGTCCAGTGTTACATTGCCCCCGAGCTTGATCTAGTGTTGAGGTGTCATTGTCGAGGCATTTCTGCCGAGGACAGTGTGCTAAGCTCGAATGAGTTAACTTGTTATGCCCAGCTTAGTGTGCCTTTTCAGTTGTTCCAATGACAGTTATGAAGGAATATGTTAAGACACGTGTCACGTCCAAAGTGCAGGGAAATCACATAGCATTTGAGTGGTGATCCTAGGTCAAATGCAAACCATTGGAGTGACTAGCCCCTGACAATTTGATAAGGTAGACGATTCAGATCTCTTGGTGTTGGTCATAGGTTGGGTGATGAGTGCCAAGGACTATGATTGAGCTTGAGTTGCCCAATTGCATAAGCCCGATTATGGTGTTTTTCCTTGGCTATTATGAGCTATTAGATCAAAGTAATGAGCCCCTAGCTGTTGATTAGATAGGTTGTCTATTTTGCAATAGTGTTTGTGTTACTCTCTTTGCCTGAAGTAATTTCTTGGTCCATTTCAAATGGTCTTGTAGTTGTTTGAGGGCAACTTGAGTGAGTCAAGGCCTGAGCTTTTACTAATTGGGATGAGCTATTGGTTAATAGATTCAGTCTGATTTGTGTAGATCTCAAGTTTAGTAATTGGCTATGAACTATGTGTTGAGTCCATAGAGCTCTCTCGGATGTATACCTTCGGACTCGAAGCAATACTAGTCATGGATGTTCACATGGTGTGTGTTGGATGACTGTTTAGTCATGTGGCACATTCTCACCTATGTTAATGGGTGATTAAACCCTTGGTTCATTGATTGCTCCAAGGTCTTTGGTAGTAGGTTGAGAGTAGGTTCTTAAGTTCTTTTTACTTTTCATTTATGAGCTTGAAGATTGTGTCAAGGTTCTGTCGGTTGACAAGATTTACCAATTTAAGTCTTAAATTAACCCTTCATCATTAAATTCAATCGGGGATGATGAATTGTCTAGTGGAGATGTCAACTGTGCTTCCGTGATGCCTTGGGTATGCGTGTCCGTAGGCGAGTTTCGTATGGCCTTAGGGACTCCTGACCTACTAGCATTACCGGAAAGGCCCTGGATGCTAAAACCATGTTGCAACTGAAGTTTTGTAGAATTTATGCAAAATAGACTCGCTACAGCAAGTAGGCAAGCCAAACGGTGCCTTAGGCATCAACAAGGCTCGTTGCAGTAAGTGGGCCCGATGTCAACACAATAGAGAATGACGTAGTTTCACTTACTGATACCCTTATCCCTATATATACCCCTCTACTTGAATTTTTTGGGAAAAATTCAAGAAACCTAACCCCAAACCTTCCTTCTTCCCTTCTACTCTCATCCTCTTCCAATCTTAGCTCACCCAAGCTCTAAGATAAGAGTTTATCTATGGTTTATGCTTCATTTCTCTCCTTCCTTCCATGTTCTAGAGTTTGAGTGTTATAGTTTCTCATTGTTGTCAAGTAGAGGGTGCTCCCCCAATATTGTTGGAGTTGGTTTAGAGTTGTTAGAGAATATTCATATGTCATTGTTTCTCTATGGTAGTTGTTGGTGTCATTCCAAGCTTCCGAGGTCAAGTTGGTGGTGTTTACATATTCTTGGCTTGAAACGATGAGTGGATTCAAACTCATGACCTTATTTTCAGTCATTATAAGTATGTTTTATGCATTTTGATTGTTGAACATGAATTTAAAGATGATAGCAAAGACTATGATTTTGACTACAGCATGAAAAATGCTTTTAGAAAAAGCCATGGGACCATGATTGATAGAAATTATGTTATGAAAATGTTTTATATGCTCAAATTTAAGAGATTTATTGAAAATATATGATTTAACAATGTTTACTAAGGTCGTCGAAGGTGATTTGGGGATTTATGATATTGTCACGTTTTCAAGAGATTTCAAAGAGTTTTTAGGATATCAAGTTGGGTTTTATATGGATAAATATAGAGCAGAGTATTAGCTTTTGAATACATATGTTATTAAGGTTTCAAAGTTTCATGATTTTAAACTCTGTTGTTTTATAATATAATATTAGAGTTATCAAGTTAGGAAAATATGCTAGTTTGAGAAATGAGATTTTAGAATTTCAGCTTTATGATACTAAGAAGTATGGATTTTAGTATGATTCATAGCAACTTTTAGATACATATTCTGTGGACTTGAAATCGGAATGCCTACAAGTGGGTGATTCCCTTGGGCACAATTTTCATAGTCACAATTATACTAAAATCAGATTGTTAGAGTTATATGAATCCAGAGCCTTTAGAGTGCTAAAAGATTTCAGATTCAAATGGATTTTGTCAAACTAGTTTAGACCATAGCTAAAGAAAAATAGATAGTAAGTTAACGGTTGTAAAAACGATTGTTGATCTTGGTATCAAATTGCCCTTAGGAGCAATTCCACAGAGTAGAGATGGAACCTAATTAGGTATCCAAATTTCAAGACCTTGTAAGGTACCTACAGAGAATAGAGAAACCTCGAGACCTTGTTAGGTACTCATTGTTGCCACACTGGGGACGACAATACATAATGCCCAAACATGACAAGGTACCATAAGAGCAAAATGGGGACGGTGATACATAATGCCCACAACCCTTGGGAACTTTCACATGTGAATGGTGACAAAGCATGGTCCTCTACCCAAGGGCTCACATTAGGAATGACGATACGTAACGCCTAGATGTGAATGCTCTAAGGGGTACCCATTGTTGCTACATTGATTCCTTATTCAATTGTGAATTTAGATATGCCCTGCTATGAACTATGAACTCAGAAATGTTTTTCCTTTATACCTATGTATGTAGATATCAAATGGCTTTATGTTGTTGCATGTATATTGCATTATGTATATCTTTGGCTCTCTCATGTAGGTGATGGGTAAGAATTCACTCACTGAGTCTGTTGATTCACCCCTCTTTCTTCCTCCTTATAGTTATAGGAACAGACTTCACTTAGTCATCAGTCCAATAGCTGCAGTTATTCTTTAGTGAGCTTTATATTGCTGTAGAGCTTAGATTAGGCTTATCTTAGAATTAGAGTGTTGCAATAGCCTTGCAGCTGGGATCCAAGCCATGCATTTATTTTTAGACTATGTACTTATTTTAGAGTTATGAACATTTTCACTAGATCTCAGATTTTAAACCTTGTTTCAAGAATATGTAATGTAGGCAGAATTTATATAATGAGCTAGAAAGGTGCTCATAATTCAGTTTTCAAGCGTTAAGCAGGTTTTCAGATTTAAGATTAATCTTATATAATGAAACAATTTATGATTTTATAATCATAGCGGATTGGTTAAGATGTTTTCAAAGTTTGATTATTAAATACTTTCAATTTTATGAATTTAAATATTATGTTTTAAATAGAGAAATGGTTGTTGATTTAGAATAAGATCATATTTTAAGTATGATATTATGCGATATTATGCATTTAGAGAGACACATCACCTGTAAGACTTATGTGAGGATGGGATTCCTCACGTGTCGGTCACGTTCCCAAGTCGGGTCTTGACAGCTTCTTTAGAACTCAACCAAGAACAACAGAGTGCCTGGTCAGGTCATCAGCTCATAGATCATGTTGAAACTTGACTGTAAATGGTGGAGTGCATGATTGGGTTGCCAACGTAGGGCCTAGCTAGAAACTCAGCCGAGAATGGCCGAGCGCTTAGTTGAGAATACCAACTCAGGACTTTCTATTCCAAGATTAATATCTGAGCCCTTTGTTGTTTGAGCTTGTTAGCTGTCATCATGGGATTATGCCATGGGAGGAGAGGTTACTTCTGCACTTGCCAACCTTTTGGAGAAGCCGGGAATGGAGTGGTCGATAATAGTATAGTTTAGGTGCTTATGTTAAGTTGGTTGTCAACTTGGTCTTTGGGTTCTTGTGTCTCCATCTTTATGGTGATTTGTCTAGTTGAGTTGTCGACTTAGGGATTTGAGGAGGGCCATAGAGTTTTGAGTTAGATTGTCGATTAAGCAGATGAATAGGGTTCTCACAGGATATGTGAGATGCCTACACAAGTTGCCAGCTTAGGTCTTTAGGGGTCTGTCGAAAATGACGTGATACCTAGTTGTGATTACAGCTCAGGATTTATGAAACTTGTGGTGCCTAGTTGTACATGGACTTAGGGCTTGGTGATCTATTCAGATTCTTGGCCAAGTTGTAGACTTAGGATACATATCGTGAGTTCATCTGAATGCAGCGGAGCATTAGTTGACTTATTGGCCATTGGTTCAGCTGAGACTCAGCCGGAAATGGCAGAGCACCTAGTCAATTTTTCGACTTACGGATTTTGGATGGTGTTTAGTTGGTGGGCGCCCTAATATTGGGATGTTTATAGCTTTGGAATACTTTGTTTTGGAGATCCTTGTGGGAAAGCATCTAGCAGATCTCATCACTTCATTTTTGTCATCATCAACGGCATCAATGATTTATCATTTGCGATTGGCTGATGTTATGGACCAAAGGCCTCCTCATCCTGAGGATTCAGTTGCTGGGGGTATCATCTTGATTGCAAAGTTGGCAGTTAGTTGTTTGAGGGAAAGTCCACATTCTCGCCGAACCATGGATCAAGTATCTAAAGAGCTCCTGTTGGGAAAGTCACCATTAGCAGACTAGTATCCTACAATCAGACTTGGACCTCCACTGAATATTTACTTAATAGTATATTTTTTTGTCGTATGCTGGTTTACTCTTTCATTGTATATTGTACATAAACTAGGTAAAAGTTGCTTTCTTTGATCTTGTTTTCACCAGCAGAGAGTAGCTAGGATTTTGACCCGGGTCATCCAAAGTTGTAGGTGGCCCGTAGTAAAGTGTGTTGTGTCAGCATGCCATGCAAAGTTACTGTTTTGAATAAAAGTTGAGCAAAGTCATTATTAAGTATTAACTTTTCAATTAGTTCAGATCGAAAAGTACTTTTTGATATATAGTAGTTGCGAAAAGAATAACAATATTATAAGCGGACTCAGTTATTGATTTGGCCCTGGAAAACACTGGGAAAAAACCATACTGTTGCTAAAGAAAGTAAAAGTTGGTATTTAACTACTTTATTAATGTCGCATTTATATGCTATGATGGAATATTACTTTAGGATGTAGTCCCCGAATTGTGACATGCGCATGCTAGATGACTTGAAAAACTGAGTGCCCAGTTAGAGAAAATAATTTTTAGCGTTTGCATTTCCTGTTTTTCAGTTAACTTCCTGATTTTAGAATTTTGTGATATACACCAATCAACTGTGCTATACAGCACAACTGCTCTTAATCAATCATTCATGAATAATCATGTATAAAAATATGTAATAGTACCGTAGCAAAATATGAACACAACCGAGTATGAAAACTAGACTCTCAACCTCTACTTGGAAAGAGAATGAACAAACTAACAAAATAACTAAACTAGCAAATTAATTAAATATAGCATTGTGGGATAGTAATAACACATAATTGCACTAGAATCGTTGTGAGCCCTCAATTTCAATTTAATAATAATAAAAGAATTACACACAGAAATCATGATGGGGTGTGGTTATTTCAGTTTAGCTTCAGTTTAATATTTTTAAAGGAAATCATTTTATCCTTGAACAAATTCCTTATTTGAAAAAAAAAATAGGTTCAACCTATGATGATTTCTTGCATATAAAATTAGGATATTTTGGAAATTTAAATTGACAAAAAGGAAATACGTAAATAAAGTTCTTTTTCTATTATTTTAGTTACGTGAAAATCCTGCCAAAGTGTCACAGATTTGCATCCATACAGTGATTTGAAAATCTATTCCATGTGATGGAGAACTATGCATTTCAAAATCTGTCATTACTATGAGACTTTCCTCTATTCCCATTCATAAAGAAGTTAATAAAAAAAAAGAATTAATGGTATGTATGAACAATGAACACTTTCCTTGTGGAGTAAGCACTCTCAACAAATCCAATAATGATAAGGGTAAGTACTAAAAACAGTGGATATGAAGGTTTGTGCGTGTGTTGAGATATCAAATATATTATTTGACTCTCTCTTGAGTCTGAATCAAATGATAAGGGTATCTATCTTTGTTTTCTTGAGACTGCATTAAGGCTGGCAGCATAATTTGTATTCATAAAGTTTTGGTCCATTTTTTATTTTTGCACATTTTGCATCTAACTGTTGAACTATGTTGTCCCTGTATTAATCTATTAGAACCATCTTTATTTGGGTCACGTGCAGGAGTAAAAAATTGACTACTGGGTTTGACAAATTTTATGCGTGTTGCCCATGTATTCATTTATACCTGTGGGAATATAGTATTGTTTTCTTATCTGTTCTTTTTTGAGTTGAAGTATAATATTCGACTATTGGTTTCCCTGGATCAATTTTCTAATTGCTCACTTTTTTGGCATTGTATTTTTTGAAAAATATTAACTTGAGCTAGCTTTTAAAATGAGAACAACCGATTCTTGTTTATTATCAAATAGCTGGCTTATTCCTGGGAGTTTTTAACAATGGAAATTTCAAGTTATTTTTTATTCACACATGATGGTTACCTGAAGATAAACCATATATCTGTTTTTTAATAATTATTCAGGTTTACCAAACGACAGCTGTTGGCCTTGGACTTTGGACAAACCACTGGCTAGCATGGGTCTCGCAAGCAGGAGACCTCTTTAATAATTGAGCAAACTTTGTCGGTTGTCTTGAGAATTTTCTAGCAGATCCCTCACTCATGGAAGGTGCTTTGTAATATTTTATTTTATTTTGTGTCATGTTACGGCATGTTTTGCTTGATGAGACGGGGTGAGTTCTATTTACTTGTATCTCTTGAATCACAAACAGAGTCCTCACTTGCGTCCATAACTTTGGAGCAGACTGTCATTTTAAGACAAGAATCGGATGGAGTGTTGTTTCTCTAAATCTCAGGTAGCTATTATTTATCCTATTTTTTTTTTCTTTTGGCGATACGTACTAGTTTTTTAATCCGATTGGAAAAACTATGTTTTTAACAAATATATTAGGAAATAAAGGTGAGAGAATAATAGTCAAACTCACAAGCTCTAACTCATTAGATATGCAAAGAGTTTATTATTCTCACAAGCTCTAACCCATTAGATATGCAAAGAGTTTATTATTAGACTCTCAACTCACTTACGGTTGGAGATACTATTTGATCAACAACTTGTTTTTTGTTAGAGGTATGGGCTGAAGTTTTCCTTTTCTTTAGTAGGCTAAGCCTCACATTTTGCTCATAGATTATATATTACTAGTCATTTAATTATATATTATTATATTAGTCAAAAATTTGACTCACCCCCTCTAATTAAAAAGTGATGCACATGAAAGGTTTAATTAAATAACAGTATAATAAATTTTATATTATCAATATATTTAAATTAAATCTAACATATAACAACATAAGAAATAATAAAAGTGATAACTTTCGGCCACACCTGAAAAAAAAGCTATTTTAATACTTATGTATGAGCTAGAAAAAGTACACTACAACAAATTTATCCTTTTGGCCACACTTTTACAAGCTACACATAAGAAAAGTACCCTTATACTATAATAAGAAACCCTTATACTCTTAATTGTGACATCATTAATTTATAATATTGTTTACTAATGTTATTTTTAATGTTTCCTATAAACAGTCAGAAATTCAAAGTTGCCATGATGCTAGAGAAACAAAGAGGGCGCTTTTGAAGCAGTATTTGGGAAAGAGCAACTTGGTCGGGTTCGGTATTATGGTAGATTAATCACAACAACTTACTTGGAAAAAGATGTAGAAATTACCCAAATCAAACAATAACATAATAAGAAGAGTGACATTGGAGATTTGAAGGGAATGATTAACAGGTTACAACATGCGGAAAAATTATTGGTTCAGTGGTGAAGCATTATTGCAATTTGCTCAATGGTGATGCTAATAGTACACCAAGTGTGGCAGGCAACTATAATCCACATTCCTCTGGATCAATTCATGTTTGAGATCAAGAAATGGTAAGTTCTCTGTATACATGATACTTTCTCGCAAAACAAAATTGGTTACTTAAATGATCAGTTGCAAGATATGCTATAAAAAGGTTTCATCCGTCCGAGCATATCTTCATCGAGAGCTCTAGTGCTTTTCGTGAAGAAGAAAGATAGTTCAATGTGACTATGTGTGGACTACCGGCAACTTGATAAACTCACCGTGCATAATAAGTACACGCTACCAAGAATTGATGACTTGTTCGATCAACTCTAGGGAGCTTTTTGTTTTTTTAAAATTGATCTCTACTCTGGATATCATCAATTGAAAATCAAAGATGAGGATATTCCTAAGACCACATTCTGTGCTTGCTATGGGCATTATGAATTGTTAGTGATGTTCTTTGGCTTGACCAATGCTCTAGCCGCTTTTATGGATTTGATGAACCTTGTGTTCAAACCCTTCCTGGATCACTTTTTGATCATCTTTATCGATGATATCTTGGTATATTACAAGAGTATGGAAAAGCATGAATGTCGTCTAAGGATTTTACTGTAAATTTTGAGGGATCACAAGTTTTATGTTAAGTTCTCTAAATGTGAATTTTGGCTTGATTTGGTGGCTTTTCTTAGTCATATCATATCCATGGATGGGATTATGGTGGATCCAAAAAAGATTGAAGCTATCTAGCAATGGCCATAACCCGCTTCAGTGACTGAGATTCGTAGGATTTTGGGATTGGCAGGCTACTATGATTGGTTTTTTAAGGATTTCTCAAGAATTTCTATGTCGTTAACTAAGATAACTCAAAAAAATGTGAAATTTCAATGGTCAAATGCATGTGAGGAAAGTTTTCAAACATTCAAGGCTTGCCTAACCTCAACACCTATACTTGTCCTACTCTCCAGTTCTGGAGGTTTCTCAATTTACTGTGATGCCTCTCAGATGGGACTTCGTTGTGTCTTGATGCAGCACGACCGAGTCATTACTTATGCTTCATGGCAGCTGAAGAAGCATGAACAGAACTATCCGACTCATGATCTGGAGATAGCAGTAGTAATCTTTGCTTTGAAGATTTAGAGGTATTATCTTTATGGTGAGACGTGTAAGATTTACACCCACCGTAAGAGTCTAAGTACATATTCCAACAAAGGGACTTGAATCTAAGGCAACGAAGGTGGGTGCAGTTGCTTAAAGATTATGATTGCACCATCTTGTATCATCTTGGTAAGGTTAACGTTGTAGCAGATGCCTTAAGCAGAAAGTCTATGGGTAGGTTGGCTCATATCACTCTTGTAAGAAGCCTGTTAATAGAGAATGTTCACAAGCTTGAGGCTAGTGGTGTTCCATTTGACTGGGGGAAGCTTGGGATACTCATGGCTCAAGTAAAGGCCAAGTCATCCTTTTTGGAGCAAATTAAAGTGCTTCAAAATGAAGATCCTAGATTGCTTAAGCTGCAAGATGATGTCAGAAGTGGGGCAACCTTTGAGTTTACGATGAATCAAGAAGAAGTGCTTCAATTTGGTAACCAGCTATGTGTCCTTGCTTTGGTGAAAAGGCATGAAAAGGGACGTTGGTGACTTTGTGTCTCATTCTCTGGTGTGTCAACAAGTTAAGGCAGAACATCAGTGACCCGCAAGGTTGCTCCAACAGATAGAGATACTTGAATGAAAGTGGGAACGGATCACCATGGACTTTGTAACAAGGTTACCTCACACCATCAAGTGTTTGACTCTATGTAGGTCATAATAGACCGTTTGACTAAGTTGGCTCACTTTATACTAGTGAAGACCACTTTTCAGGCTCATCAGTATGCTTAGTTGTATATTAATGAGATTTTCAGACTCTGAGATTCCGATTTCCATCATATGTGATCATGGAGCTCAGTTTATAGCTCGTTTCTGGAGAGCTTGCCAAGAAGCCCTAAGAACTCGGCTTGACCTCAGCATCGCTTTACATTCTCAAATGGATGGGCAATCCAAGAGAACCATTCAGATTATGAAAGATATGCTCAAGTCGTGTGTATTGAACTTGTATTGAACTTTGGTGGGAATTGGAGTTTTTACTTACCTCTTATAGAGTTTTCATATAACAACAACTACCAAGCCAGCATTCAAATGGCACCTTTGGAGGCTTTATATGGGAGGCATTGCATGTCTTCCATAGGTTGGTTTGAAGTTGGTGAAGCTAAGATGTTAGGTCCTAATCTTATACAAGAGTCTCTTGATAAGATTCGTTTCATCCAAGAGCAACTCTTGACTGCTCAGAGTAGGCAGAAATCCTATACAAATCACATAAGACGTGACCTGAAGTTCCCTGTGGGGGAATATGCCTTTCTTCGGGTTTCCCCCATGAAAGGAGTTGAAGGTTTGGCAAACAAAGAAAACTTAACCCTCGTTCCATTGACCCTTTTGAAGTTCTAGGGTATAGTGGCATACCATCTAGCATTGCCCCCTGAATTATCCATGGTTCAACTAGTATTTGATGCCTCTATTCTTTGAAAATATATTCCCGATCTATCTCACATAATCTCTCCTGAAGTAATCCAACTTAATGAGAAATTATTCTATGAGGAGGAACCGGTGACCGTTGTGGATCGTCAGGTGAAAAAGCTTCGATCAAATGAGGTGGTGTTAGCGAAGGTGATTTAGAATAACTATTCTATAGAGAAGGCCACCTAGGAAGCAGAATAGGTTGCGCAAGCCAGATATCTGCATTTGTTTGATTCTTGATGTATGTGTCTTACCTTTGAGTTGTTGAAAATTCGAGACTAAATTTTTTAGGGGGGATGAATGTGAAAACCAGGAAAAAAAAAAGTAAGGACCATCATGCACCTTAAGTAGTATAGACCATTGATCTAGTGTCCTCTCTCTCTTTTTTTTCTCTCTTCTTTCCCTTCCCCTCATTCACTCTCCTGCAACCCCTCTCATCTCTTCCTCCTCTTCACATTCTTTCTTTCTTCTTCCATTTTCCTTTTTCTTCTTCCTCTTCTTTCTTCTTACCTTCACAAAACATCATTGCCACCTCCATCATCATCTCCGCCTCCTCCTTTTCATCACCATAGTCGCTTTCCCTCTCTCCCTCTCCTCTACTTCTACTTTCTCTCTCTAACATCCATTAAAGAGCTTGAAGATTTAAGGCTAGTATTGGAGTGTCTTTCTTCAATATTTCTAAAATTTTTAAACTACTCTATTTAAATTATTACGGTTACTAATTAGTTTAGGATTAATTTTAGTATCTCTTGAATCCTATAATTTGAGGGTTTTAATGATTTGAGGTTAATTTATGTAAATTGGTGACATTGTTAGCTCACAAATATTAATGTCATCTTTTTCCTCGAGCAATAGAGCAATTATGCATCAACACTTGAATTGGTGGCATCAGTGGAGTGTTCTTCAGTTCTTGGAACCATTAGCTATGAGTAGCTAGTATATCTGTAGTTTACTTTTTGCATAATAAATCTTAATTATAAATATAAAATTATACGAAGAGTTGAAAGTATCACTACCAAAAAATAGGTAAATTAGGGCGGTTATTTTTGTTAATTATGACGATTATAACCGTCATTTTCCACAATAATGGCGGTTTAAGGAACCGCCATAATTACCAACACCATTTGGTCAATTACGACGGTTGTCAACGAACCGCCACAATCAACCATAATAACCACCATTATATAGGTAAATTAGGGCGGTTGTAAGCCGCCACAACCATAATAACTGCCACTACATAGGTAAATTAGGGCGGTCCTAAACCGCCACAATTTTCATAACAGTTGAAAAATAAACCTTCAATTTTTTTAAAAAAATAATTGCTATTTATGGCAGCTCAAAACCGCCGTAATATATGCTGCAACAAGGGAAAAAAAATAGCATAATAAGTAAAGCATAATTAAAAACCAATTCATAATTTTACATTCCTCTATAACATAATATTAATCTTGAGATAAATACAAGACAAAAAAAACAAAAATAAAAAATTGCTATCAATGGGCAAGTTTTAATATCTACCAATGACATAAAAATTCAAGGTAAACTAAGGAAAAGTCAATTGTCTACAATAATTAAGTTGAGCATTTGATAGTTTATTGTCTTTAGGTTCACAATTAGCTAAAGAAGTGCGTCTTGGTTGTGCTAGCGATTTGAAGTTTGGAATCTGAAATAAAAAATCAAAGCAGAAACTCAGAATGAAAAACTATAAGAACTAGATAGAATAATAAATCATTCTCCAATGACATTATTATGTTTTTCAAGAGTTCTAGAAATCATCCTAGTATATAATACTTTTTATGCACCAATGACATAAGTAGAATACATCCTTGCTATGACAAAATAGTAGCCACTTTGAATAAAATCATTTTTTTTTCTTCTTAGAAACGTTAGCAACCAGTGACTGTGAACAACTTACCACAACAACACTAGCATTACAAACCTGTATAGTGAGGCACAAAAACTCAAAAATCTTAATAGAAGGAGCAACAAGTTGGGCACTTGCAGGTTCTGAAATCTGGTTAGTTGGAGCTTCCATTGTATTTTACATGCTCTAATAAGTCTTTTTAGAGTAATGCTCACATCATGCAATAAAAGATATATTAAGGACTAAGAAATTTTGACTCTCTCATGACCTCTCAAATGGCATAATATACTTACAAATGGTATTTTGACATCATCACAATGAATTCAAAGTCAAAGCAAATATGGAAGTTGACTCAAACTAACTTTTAGATCAAAACAATCAATCTTCCATAAGATCAAAAAACTTAACAAAGTAATTAAAATGTACCTAAGTTAAGGAGGGATTCATGGAAGATTGAATAGCTACAAATTTGGCACACTTGAGGATGCTCTATCTACCAATTTGAGTATCCTTAAATGCCTACAATGGACGAGAATAAATGAATAGGTCTCAATTACAAAGCAAAGTGAGAGACAATGAAAATAAAGGTGAAAGATTTGACAGATGCACTTGCTCATCTATGCCAGTCAGATAGGACAAATTGAACATTCTTAATCAAGCTTTTTCCATTTTGTAAGTACAATCTGAACATTCTTAATCAAGCTATCTGGAAAAATTCATCTTAATCAAAAATAAAATCAGAAAGCAACCACTGAGAATACAACCAAAAAAAAAAAAAGAAAACCATGTAGGACTGACTAGTGCAAAGTCCATCCAGTCCAAAGTTGTAAAAAGTAAGATCAGACAAGTCAGACAACAACAACAACCAAGCATTACCCCACAAGGAGGAGACAGCTCCATGGATTAATCAAGACTATTGAGCTTTATGAAAAAAAAAGCGGGCAAAAAGTAAAATTTCAGCCAAACTATATAGAGCATATTCACTTGTAACTCTCCTAATATTTCTTAGTTCTTCCCCTAGCCCTTATAATTGCAATATCTTCCAATTGATTGACTTCTCTCACTGAAGCCTCCAGTTCATTCATTTAAAGAAAACAAAGAGAAGCTAAAAGAAAATAACAAACAGATGACATGATCGATTAAAGAAAGACAAGAAAAATGACAAATGAGAAAAAAGAAAACTTCAAATTCAAACAAAACCAGCTCACATGCCCCTTGAAACACGGGTTGAAGCCAAAGAAACAAAAGCAGAATATGCAAAAATAGCATAAAGAAGTAGTACTAGCAACAGTACCTTTTGAGCTAGTAAAGAAACTGTTCTTCTGCAAGAAGCTGTATCATCATCAACATGTTGTCCTTCTTCCTTAGCCAAAGTCACAGGCTTTTCCTCTCATTTTACTATACCAAAAATAGACAAACCCAGAACTTGGAATTCCAAATTAACACAAAATAAAGAACAAACCTTCTTTCCCTATTTCTTTTTCTTTGAAATGCCACCTAAAACTACACATGGCTACACTTGAACAAGTTGAAAACAAAGGAAAATTACAAGGTATCCCACAAAAAAGGCTCTATATTTTAAATGAAGTTCCAAATGTGTAGTCCACTTACAACGTCAAGGTCCCAAATTTCAATGGAAGGTTCCATTGAACCAACAGCTATGAAGTTCCCTACAACCATAATGAAATTATATCAAGATAATAAGATAAATTCAAGGAAATAAGTAGAGATCAATTCAAATTTCGAGAAATGAAATGAATGCTAGAATTTGGAACTCATTTATTAGAGTAGAAGGTCAAGATAGTTTACAACTTTCTCTTTGGATTTTCATATTTCTACTATCCCTTTTACCAATTTTGGCTACACTAGTTTTGTGCTGAAATCTTACTGTAGGATTCTTACCTAGAAAACAATTATCATTTAATGAGCAAACCAAAAGTATCATTGCAAGTTCTGACTTTTTGGATGAAATTTAGACATGCTAAAAAAGTGGGGAGGAATATGAGCTAAGTTAGGGAATCACTAGTGAAAATATGAGAGAAGTAATTCCTTGCCATACTACTGATAATATAATTATCTGGAATTAAGAACTTTTGGAAAGGCATGCATAGATAACTGATAAAATTACCTCCACAAAAATTAGCTCTAGGTAATCAGTTATGCTACACTTTGTCACTAATATGTAAACAATAAAGAGCTGATTCACCTGCTTCGACATCTTAAGAGCCATTAGCTCTGCCATACCAGTTCCTGCCTGAAAGCATGACAAAGAAGAAATTATACAAACTAACGTGTTAATTACAAGACAGTGAAAATTGCAAAAGTGTCTGAAGATGCAAAACAAGGAACAAGGAAGCTAATGAAAACACACTATACAAACTCAAAATTCACAGAAAATCCTTTCTTAACACAAACAATAGTTTATATGTGTATCTTCGAGGTCATGAAGGAAAAGGCATTGAATTAGGACACAAACTTAAAGCCTATAATATCTGACATACAGATAAAGAAAAAGAAAATAAAGCAAGAATATTTCGATAGTTAAAAACTATATAACCTCCCAGTAAACAGAGCAGAATAGAATCACACAATGCAGCTGAAAGATTAAATTTGGAAGAGAGTAGAGGTACAAGAAAACAATTATGTTTCCCAACGGCTGAGAACTCGACTACTTAAAACAAAAGAGAGAATTAATACTCACAAAGATGGTATCTAAATCGTCTATGTTATGCTATATAGATCTTTTGATTGCAATTTTGTTTGAGCATAGAATAAATCAACAAAATCGACCTTATCCTACATGTAAACATTAAACAATGACCTTGTACCAAAAAAACGTTAAACAATGATCCCATACAGACAAAATAGAGTCCTATTATTTATCAAGAATACATACAATATCATCTTTCTCCAAATTTCTCAACCAAACTAATCATATATATATATATATATATATATCTGTCAAACAAACATTTGAATCCTAAATTGAACATTGCTTCCATTGGTTAAAATGTCTTCAGCTATAGCCCATTTTAACGTGACTTTACATTGAAGGACGGAAAGCTTTTAGTTTATGCTACAGGGCCACTATCAATAAAGCATATCAATTTGAGAACCCACAAGAGCTTTGTGCATATCAATTTGAAAACCCACTTCACCTAAAGGGAAAAAAATCCTGCGAATCTTTATCCTAATTAATAATTTTCTAAGGAAACATGGCATGAGTACTCATGATGTAAATCGCAAATCCAACAAAAAGGGTGTCAATCACAGTCTCAGGTTGAATAAAAGAATTTGATTAACAACCTTATTCATAATATAGCTGGATGAAAGATTATTATTATTATTATTATTATAGCAAACCCTGATGAGCAAAATGAAGCAGAAAGAGAAAAGGGGAATAGCGGACCTTGAAAGAGAGAGTTTGGGAACAACCTGAAGCGCGAGCTTGAGGGAGCAATGTCTAGCGCGAGGGTAGTGTCGGTGCAAAGAAGGAGAAGAGGTGGGGATGTCGAGTGCGAGGGCTGGTTCGCCATTCACGACGCAATGGTGGTGGAGCTCTCGCTGGTGGTTGGGTCGCCCGAAGCCATGGCGTGGTGCGAACGCAGGTGTGGGCGCATGTGGGTAGGTGGCGACGTGGAGTGGGAAGATGGACAATGCAAATGGAGGAGGAGGAGTGTGTAGAAGCGGTGACGGCAGGGGGTCGGTGGCGCCGCGGCTGGACAGAGAAGGAAAGGGGTTAGAGAGGGAAGGTTGTGTTAGTGAGAGGTGTGTGAATAGGGAAGAACGGGTAAAGAATCCCAATGTCCGAAGCCTCTTTTCTTTTGTGTGAATTGGGAAGAGAACATTAGGGCGGTTACATCTTGTACCAACTGCCATTTTTTCATTAAACTTGTGTGGCGGTCAACAAAATCACCGGAATTTCCTGGCGATTTTAAAGAACCATCCTAATTTAACTATCAGAATAAACATAATTTTTTATAATATATATTGATATAGGAGAAAATAATTTATTTATGAAAAAAGGTTTTATATTTTAAATGAAAGTTTTCATTTGGAGGTGGAACTTAATTATTATGCTTATTTAATTATTCTTAATTAAGCTGTAATGTACGTTGAATTTTAGAATATCTTATATTAATTATTAAATTTGATTTTATCATATGTCCACTATATATCATATAACTTGAGGATGGATTTTATATTATAAAAATATCATGGGATTGGAATGTGTCTGATGATGATTTAATTTGGGGAAAATTTCATAGTTAGAATCTGTAGCTAACAGTAGTGGTGTTAGTCTCGGTGCACCGTGAGAAACTTCAATTAGCAGGTGAGGTGGTAACTCGTACATAACTGCAGCTATATCTAAACTTGTATTTGGCTATAGGTCAACTCCAGTTGGCAAGTGAGGTACTAACCCACAAATGGCTTTTGTGATGTTTGGACTTGTATATGGCTATGGACTAGCTCCAACAAGAGGTGTGGTCTTAACTCACATACGACTCTGGCCATGCCCTGACTTGTTATTATTTTGCTTCATATAACTCCCTATTATGTTTGGATTTACGAGATTATGTAAAGCTATGTTATCAAGAAATCTCATGTTATGACCAAAATCATATTTTTGGGAGTACATATAAATTATTATGTTTATATTATTTTATGCTTGTATTTAGTACACTATAGATATCTTATCTCTTGCTAAGTTACAAAACTCACCCTGTTGTCTTTTCATCTTTTTAAAATACAGGCGCAAGTGCTGGTTCTCGTTTTGTTCCTCTGACACAAACTTAGTTAATTCCAGGTTAGTGAGCCTTCTCGTGAAGACCCTTTTTGGTTGGAACCCTTATATTGTTTTAGCCTGTAATGGTCAGTTGTTCCATATATCATAGGCAAGATCCGTGGATTTATGTTATGTTTATGTTTAAAATCTTATTACTTAGCTATATAAACTATGTCATGGAAAGGATCTATAAACTTAATCTGGTTTTATGTTTTGAACTATGTTTTTTTTTTTTTATGTTTAGCAAAGTTTGAAACTAATTTATTATTATGGTTGGCTATGCTAAGATATTGTTATGTGTTAGAAGGGTGCAATCTAAGAATGCTTAATGCCCAAATATTATTGATTTATTTGGGAATATTGTAGGTTGTGTTTGTATTTAGAAAATAGTCAAAAAACAGAGAAGATTCTGTCTGTTTTCCTGGAACATTGTGTGATAAGACTTATTGGGAAAGGCATTCTCTATGCGCCGATCATAACCTAAATTGGGTCTGACATATGGCACACTCTTAAGGTGTTGCTATAGACTATTTTTCTTATACCGGTAATTTTGTCAAAATAAAAATACAAACACAGGTGGCAGTGTCCTATAACTAACTTTTCAAAATGTCGAAACAAAAGCACTAATAATAGAGAAAGGTAATATGCAAAACTCAGAAAATGAAAACTAAAAAATTGCAAAGAAAATATAAAGAGGAAATTATGAGATGATTTGAATGAAATTTACTTTTGTTTTTAATTAGTTCGTTATTGAACGGGCTTTTTCTTGATGATTTTAATTATATTTTAATTAATTAAAATTATAATTCTGCAGTAATTATTTTACAAATTAAAGAAAATGTACTTGGTTTTGAATTCTTCATTTAACTTAGAGATACATACATGTAGAATGTTTATGTTGTTTGAGTCGTAATCAATATATTTATTCATGTCTCATTTTATATTTTAGTTGCAAATGCCTTGATATAATTATTTAATTTCTGATTATTTGTTTATTTCATAATTGTCATTTTATTGTCGTATTCATATGTGTCGGCATAAGCGGACAACCATTTTTTTTTTTTTTCGGGTAATAGACTCTTTTCTTTTAATGTTGATACATGTCTTCGCGACAAAATTATGTCTAGTGATATATATATGTTTAGAGCTACTGAGCACTGACGCACCATTTGAATAGCATGTTTGCACATGAGACGTATTTATTTGGATCTTACATAACACACTTATAACACATATTAAAATATATTTAATTTAAAATTTACTTTTATCTTACTTTAATATAAAAAATACAATGTAAATAAGGTTATAAAAAATAAATAGCACATAATCTTTTGAATTTACAAGAAAATAAAATATAAACTAAGCTTGTATAAATGATATTTTACATAATGCATCATTTTTATTAAATTTAGTTATATATACATGTTATATCTGTGTCTTATAATTTTTCAACTTTAATATATCCCTCTTGTTCATATCATGTCGTATTCTATGTCCGTATAAGTATCTGTGCTTCATAAGTTCAAACATATAGAAATGTCATGAACTATTAACTCTCTCGCTAATAATAGAAGCTAGGCTTTAAAATCATATATTAATTAGGCTACAAAAATTATTGTGCTTCGGTTTGGGTCTTGAAAACTTTTTTATTTGGTTTAGGTCCAAAAATTGTTCATTTTAATATATGAAATTAGTCGGCCTATATTAAATGCTAAGTTGGATAAAACGTTATCCAATCTTAGTCACTAGTCATACATGACATTTCATAACCATATGTTGTAATCATATTATAAAATGAGTTATTAAGTCCAATAAGATGCATTAATAGATTGAGTTCAGTAATTTATTAAGTAAGAATTTTGACATATATGATCACTATGTGTCACATATGAGTATTGCCTACCATATGAGGGATAACGTGGCTTTTTGTCATTTAGCTCAATATTAAACAAAGATGGACTAATTTCAAGAATTAAAACTAGAAAGTTCTATAAATAGTTAGACTAGAGCCAAATCAAAAAATTTAAGGATCAAAATCAAAACTCATTTATATTTTAGAGAATAAAAGATATTTAGCCCTATGAATTATCTTTTGAAAAATTTAAACAGGAGAAGGGAAATATATGAATAATTTTAGATAAAAAAAAAAACTACTTTTGTTATAGAATTATTACAAAGGAGGTGTTTGTGAAAGCATCTTACACAAATGCCAAGATGTATATTGGGAGTAAGGCCACTTACCAGTTATTACTTTACAATCAATACAACAAGCTTTAACCCTTAATTTTCACCTTTTGCGAAAAATCTTTTAGACCAAACTTTATCCATAAACCTACATATAGGCACAATAGGCATGTGGGGATTTGGATACCAAAGAATATGTATACCTCAGGACGGAGCCAAATTTTAAAAGAGGAAAGTCAAATTAGTTTATATAAATGATTTAGGATAAAAAATAAAATAAATTATTATATAAAAATATAAAATCAGTTAATATATTATTTTTTATTTAAATTATTTATAAACTAGTTTAGAGTTTATTTTATCATTCATTTTATCTCTCTTTTATTCTCTTTTTTCTCTTAACAAATGAATTAATAGTTTTCTTGGTAGACCTATTTTCGACTCAATCTAAAAAAATATATATCAATGTATCATTTAACATGAAAATAAAGTATTATAAACAAATTAACTTGTAAGTAGTAACTCTTAGAAATGAGTAGGCATAACTCAACTACTCAGCCCAAAAACTAGCTCAAGGGATAATGGTAGTCCAAGACTTATAAAGGTTATCTAAACCTTATCTTCAGACAATTGTAAGACTTTAATAACAAATCTACTAAGTGAATAAAAAAATTAATAACATAAAACTCTTAAAAAATGAATTTTAAAAATATTTATATATTTTATACTTCTATACTATACATACCACTATACTAAAAGATTTTTATTATTTATTATACATATTGTTTATCATACTTCCATATTATATACATATTTTTAAAGAGATCATAATATAAAATATGTATAATTATATAATAAATATATAATATTTGGGGACCATGGCACCCGCTGTCTCGTTCCCAGTTCTCACATTCCCTTCGCCTCTGATGTGTACATTTTATCTTGTCGGTTCGCTCCTTATGTTTTCTCCCGCTTATAAGCTTTTGCTTTTGAAGATGAAATGAGCTATTCTTTTTCTTCTCTTTATATTCGTTTTAAGACTTCACTTTTTAATTCTATTGAATTTTTTCTAGTGTGCTTTTTCAATTGCTATTTTTAAAAATTAATTAAAAGCATTTTTAACCGGCACGTTCCTTGCATATAATTGTTTACTGGAAATTTACACAAATAAAATGAAAAAAAAGAGAGATATTACACACTTGTCCCGTTTTGCAATTTGTTACATATATGTCCTTTTTCATTTTAATGGAAGTCGATTTGAATCAACTTCCCTTATGTTAAAATTTTTTTGGCCAAAATTACACTAAAATTGACTAGAATCGACTTCTGTTATGTCAATATGCCAGTCTCATTTTATGTCAAATCAATCATGTCGGGTGTGCCAAAAATGCACTAAAGTCGATTAAAATCGGCTTCATAGGCAATGTCAGCTTTTCTCAAAATGTGTCAAGTACAGTACTAAGTCGATTGCAATCGGCTTCTAAATTATACAAAAATTACATAGAAATCTATTCAAATTGACTTGTGTAGTACAGAAGTCAATTGCAATTGACTTACTACTGTACCTGACACATTCTGACAACTTTTCATAAAATAATTTTAGTCGATTTCACCTGATTTTGAGCTGCTGATCCACAGACTCAGAAAAGACATACGTGTGCAATCCATATAGCTTATGCACTTCCCACATCTACAATTTCCGGTGAAACGTGACGCGTATACTCCAATTACAATCAATACCAAACTTGACACATTTGTAATGAAATTTTATGTGGTTAGACTCATAAACTTTGTACTGCACCCCTCTTCGAATATTGCAATATTTAATTGCAAACAAAACTTCTTCCTTATTGTTAAACACTTGGCTGACTGCCAACTCATTCTCTCCTGCAGAGCTCGAACCTAAAGCAGACCCACTCATGCTAGACCGTATTGCATCTAAATTTATTTCTGAATAGTGACTAGGATGCTGTCGAGATTGAGACTATAATATGAATTGTTCACCCAAATTTTGTATATGAAACAACTCTTCTCTTCTTCATCATCATCTGTTGCATATCCAAGCTCCTCCTCTTCATCATTTTTAGCATCCTAATGCTCCACAATAAAATCAAAAACCCCAAGCGACACGGTTTCTATTACTGGTTGTGGATTTAGCGGCAATGGTTATTCTACCTGCCATGCAAGCTGTGCAAAGCTTAGAGAAGCCATGCAATCATCTACTGCATATGACCTTTGGACAGGATCACATGGAACTTCAAGGGATGCGGATGCATTAGGTTTGGCAACAAATGGTAGAATAGGAGCTAAACCTCCAAAGCTTAAAGAACCATCTTGAAGTTTGACAAATAGATCTATTGTACAAACTTCGGCAAATGTGTGAAAATAAGCAAACATATGATTGATGTGCTCGTCCTTTCAAATTTGAAACTTTATTTATCGGATCTCATTTGGCCCAATATCAACTGATATCTGATGAAATATTTTTGCTATTTGCTTGTTGTTACCCTCGTACTCTTCTAATATTTTGCTCTACAACTCCAACAAACTAGTAGGTGGCCGGACAATCAACCAAACTTGATTTTCACTAATGCATGTCTCATTATCATTTGTGTTTATAATCTCAACATCATAACAAATAAGAATATGAACATAACTCTTTGTCATATTCCCATCAAAATATGGACAATAACTCACTGAATTTTTTCGGTATGCAAGCAGAGTTAGGAGCTGTATTTCTAAAGTGAAGCAGCTCAAAATCAGACAAAATTAATTAAAATCATTTTTTGAAAAGTTGTCAAAATGTCTCAAGTACAGTACTAAGTCGATTGCAATTGACTTAGTATTGCACCTGACACATTCTGAGAAAAGTTGACATTGCCTATGAAGTCGATTTTAATAGACTTTGGTGCATTTTTGGCATACCTGACATGATTCAACTTGACATAACATGAGACTAGCATGTTGGCATAACAAAAAAGAGGACATATACGTAACCAACTGCAAAACGGGACAAGTGTGTAACATCTCTTTTTTTCATTTTATTTGTGTAAATTTCAGAGCAACTTCTCCATCGTAAAAGAAAACCAAAGGATTTTTTACACAAATAAAATAAAAAAATATAGATGTTACAGACTTCTCTCATTTTTCAATTTTTTACATATATGTCCTCTTTTTTCTTTAATAGAAGTCGACTGGAGAAAACTTCCTTATGTTTCAATTTTTTTTGCGCTAAAATAGCGTTGAAGTCGATTCAAATGGACTTTGATTATGCAAACTTTCCAAGAAAAAGTCATATCATGTCCAATCATGTCGGGGGAAGAAATTATAGCCTAAAGTCGATTCTAATCGACTTTAAAGTGCATTTCAGCTTTTGGCAGGCTATCCCATATAATGCAAGGTCGATTGAAATCGACTTCTGTATTTCACAGAAAGCTATTTAAGTTGATTGCTATGTAGTACAAAAGTTAATTGCAATCGACTTTACACTGTACCTAGCAGTCTGACACCGTGTCAAAAAAAGATTTGAATTAACTTTTGAAGTCGATTTAACCCAATTTTTGGCTGCACGACCTTCATAAATACAGCTCCTAGTCTAGTTTGCATACCGAAAAAATTTAGTGAGTTAGTATACAAATTTTTCATGAGAATATGGCAGAGAGTTGCGTTCATACTCTTGTCAATTATGATGATGAGATTATAAACACAATGGAGGGCGAGAATTCTGTAGTGATATTCAAGTTTGGTTTGTTGTCCATCCACTTATTAGTTTGTTGAAGTTGCAAAGCAGAATATTAGAAGAGTGCGATGGTAACAATAGGCAAATAGCAAAAATATTTTATAAGATGTCGATTAATATTGGGTCAAATGGGATCCGATATAGAAAATTTCGAATTCGGAAGGACAAGCACATTAATCACATTAATTAACATTATCTTATGATACAAAATACTACAACAAAAACTAAAATTTAACATTATCGATACAAAACGGGCCAAAATTAAATATGCCACGAAAACAAAGTTAACAAAAACTATAATTAAATTTATTAAAGTTTGTCAATTACCTAAATGCTCACTCTTAAAATTAATTATATATTTATTTATTATTTAAAAAAATATACATAAGAAATTAACGTTACCATTAAGTTTAATAACACTTAATAATAAAATAATAATATACAATTTCAACTAGTATTATATAATATTATATCTTACTAAATTATATTGAAATAAATAAAAACAAAGTAAACTATAACAAACTTAAATTAATTGCATTTCATAAACAAATTAAACTAAAAAATGCTACCTAACTACTACCTAAGTTAATTATGTTTTATGCCTCAAAAATAAAATTAACAAAAAACTAAAATCAACTTATCTTATAAAAATTCACCAATTACAAAAATTTAGCTTATCAAGTTTTAGAAAACTAGTGGGCATTTGATTTAATTGTAATTGGTGAGTTTTGATAAGATAAATTGACTTTTGTTTTTGTTAATTTTATTTTTGAGGCACAAAACATATATAATTAATTTAGGTAGTAGTTAAGTAGCATTTTTCAGTTTAATTTGTTTGAGAAATGGAATTAATTTAAGTTTTTTATAATTTAATTTTTTTTATTTATTTCAATATAATTTAGTAGAATATTAGCTGAAATTGTATATTATTATTTTATTATTAAGTGTTATTAAAGTTTTATTCAAATGAACGGCAACGTTAATTTCTTATGTAAATTTTTTTATTTATTATATTGAATAAATATATAATTAAGTTTAAGAGCGAGCATTTAGGTAATTGAAAAACTTTAGTAAATCTAATTATAGTTTTTGGTAACTTTATTTTTGTGGCTTATTTAATTTAGGCCCATTTTGTATCGCTAATGTTGAATTTTCATTTTTATTGTAACTTATTTATTTTAGGCCCATTTTGTATCATAAGATAATGTTAATTAATGTGATTGATGTACTTATCCTTTCAAATTAGAAATTTTCTATATCGGATCCCATTTGATCTAATATCAATCGATATCCTATAAAATATTTTTGCTATTTGTTTATTGTTACCCTCGTACTCTTCTAATATTATGCTCTGTAACTCCAACAAACTAATAAGTGGATAGAAAACCAACCAAGCTTGAGTATCACTACAGAATATATCGCCCTTCATAATGAACAAGAATATGAATGCAACTTTCTAGCATATTCTGACCAAAATTTATTTACTAACTCATTAAATTTTTCCCATATGCAAACTGAGCTGGGAGCTATATTTATAAAGGTGGTGTAGCCAAAAGTCGGGTTAAATTGACTTCAGAAGTCGATTCATATTGTTTTTTGACACAGTGTCAGACTATCAGGTACAATGTAAAGTCAATTGCAATCAACTATACCACACAGAAATTGACTTCAAAAGTCAATTCAAATGTTTTTTTGACATGGTATCAATCGACTTTACACTCTACGTGATAGCTTGCCAAAAGCTGAAATGCCACTATAAAGTCGATTAGAATTGACTTTAGGCTATAGTTTCTCCTCCCGGCATGATTGGACATAATATGACTTTTGTCTGGAAAGTTTGTATAGTAAAAGTCAATTTGAACCGATTTCAAGGCTATTTCAGCCTAAAAAATTTGAAACATAAAAATGTCATTTCTAATCGACTTTTATTAAAGTAAAAAGAGGACATATATGTAAAAAAAACTAAACAATGGAGGAAGTCTGTAACATCTCTCTTTTTCATTTATTTGTGTAAAAAATCGAAAACCAAAAGATCTAGGAATTTTTTTCTTCCTAAAAGAAATCATTCAATCATTAAGTGGAGGAAGTCATCTACTATGAAGGAAATAAACACGATAGGTGGATGGTTGGCACAACTGGGTCAAGGGAAGAACTTCAATAGTACACGGACGAAAAAAAAAACTATATGATAATTTTTTTTTCCTTCATTATGTTGATGCTATTAGAGAATTAAGCACTCTTTAGGAGAATTCAACCTGTTTTTGGTTAAAAAGAAAAACAATCTTTAATTATGAAAAAAAAATGGAGGAGGCTTGTCAAATTGTTGTTCTACACTGAAAGATAGTTGAATTCCCATACGAATAATATCTAGTGTACAATTTGTTGTATAATAATATTATAATAATATTTATAATATTATTTTATCTTTTAATAAGAGTGGGTATTGATATATTAAAAAATAAAATAATATTGTGAATATTGTCAGAATAACAATGTTGTCAAAATAAAATCGTACATGTAATGCTACTCTTCCTATAGTAAGCTAGTATACGCTAGAAACAAAATCAACTCACCCGATTGGATAAATTAAAACTAACTTGGCAGCACTCTATTTCCATATGCAAGCTATAAACGATCTTCACCACTGAACAAAACGACAGTTGAGGATCCACTACTGATCTTTATTACTCATCACAATCCATGTGATTCCTAGCGACAACAACTTTCAAGCATGACGAATATAATTGTGCATTTTAAAGCAATAAAGAATAAAAACTTCAAAAAGATTGAGGTGTTGAGCTTTGAATAATTCAGACTGAACATTCAATATTTTTCTTAAATTAGATGCAGATCTTAACTAAGAAACTTACCTGAGTTCCACTCCATATCTTCTTTTTTTAATTTTGCTATAATGCAATTTCAACTCTACAACTTCATCTAGAGGCACACCAAGTGGCAGAGCTTCCAATGGAAAATTTCTCCACTGAAGAAATTTCAATGAACTGCAGAGACGTTTGAGGCCATGAGGGAGTTGTATATCATGAAAAATGAAAATTAATTGAGTGGAACCAACTCAAATACTCAACCTCAAAAACTAGCTCAAGGGATGATAATTGTCCAAGACCTATAAATATTATCTAGATCTTATCTTTAGGTGATGTGGGACTATAGTAGTAACTTCTAAGTAAATAAAGAGAGTTAATAAGAGAGAAATCTTAAAAAGCATATTTTAAAGACATTTATATGTTTCATAGTTTCATACTATATATACTACTATACAGAGAGATTTTTGTTATTTGCTATATATATATATATATATATATATATATATATATATATGTGTGTGTGTGTGTGTGTGTGTGTGTGTGTGCATGCTCACATGCAGAACACTTTATTTTCTTTATACTGCAGAACTAATGTGGTTCCATTCAGAATTTGACATATGTAAGTGATAAAGTTGTTGATACAGTGTGTTGAAGTTAATGTGCGTGGAATTTGACATTTGTAGTACCTGTAACAAAATAGTTTATTTGTTTCTCTTTCTCTTGTTTCTCTCTCTCTCATCCAGGTTTACAACGTTTTACATATAGGTTTACAACTTTTTGTATACAGATTTATAATTTTTTGCATACTGATTTATAATTTTTCTGCATAAAGTTGTTATCCTGACATTTGCAGTACCTCTAGCAAAATAGTTTATTTATTTCTCTTTCTCTTGTTTCTCTCTTTTACCGAGGTTTACAACGTTTTACATATAGGTTTATAACTTTTTATGTATAGGTTTATAATTTTTTGCATACTGGTTTACAACTTTTCTGCATATGGTTTCACATTTAATCCTAAACTTATTTAATATATGTCATCAATTGGTTTACAATTTTCGCATACTGATTTATAACTTTTATATATTGGTTTACAACTTTTTGAGTATTAGTTTACAACATTTCGTAACTTATATTTACAATTTTAGTTTTTAGATATTGAAGTTAAATAAGGTATAGATAATTATTTCGAATAAAGTTCAAATCTAGCCTCAAGTTGTAGCATTCATATTTCAACAACACACTAGGATCCTCGTTTAGCAGTTTAGCTAACTAATACACATGAACATGCATAATAGGAAAACAAATGGAACACCTCTAAACAAGAAAAATAAATACAGCATATATCTAGAAGCCATAAGGGAAATTCAAATACTACAACGAGTAATACTACGAACTCAGATGACAGTTCAATCCAAATATATCAATCTCTGGTGCAAATATGCATCTTCTGGGGCGACACACGCTAGTGAATTTCTTTTTTTTTTGGAAACTGAAGTTAAAAAATTATAAATGCAAGTTATGAAATATTGTAAACCAATATTCAAAAAGTTATAAACCAATATGTAAAAAGTTATAGATCAGTACGTAAAAGTTATAAACCAATTGATGACATATACTAAACAAGTTTAGGATCAAATGTGAAACCATATGTAAAAAAGTTATATATCAGTATACAAAAAATTGTAAACTTGTACACAAAAAATTATAAACCTATATGTAAAACGTTGTAAACCTGGGTGAGAGAGAAACAAGAGAAAGAGAAACAAATAAACTATTTTGCTACAGGTACTGCAAATATCATGGCAACAATTTTATGCAAAAAAGTTATAAATTAATATATAAAAAATTGTAAATCTGTACATAAAAAGTTATAAAACTATATGTAAAATGTTGTAAATAAGGGTGAGAGAGAGAAATAATAGAAAGAGAAATAAATAAACTATTTTGCTACAGGTACTGCAAATGTCAAATTCCACGTGCATTAACTTCAATACATTGTATCAACAACTTTATTACTTATACATGTCAAATTCTGAATGGAACCACGTTAGTTCTTCACCATGAAAAAAATAGTGCTTTGTATGTGAGCATGCACCTATATTATATTATGTATAAAGATGACTAACTTTGATTTTTTAAGAAAATTGTAATATAAAATAGTAATACAACAAAAATGTAAAATTTGGTGAGACCGCTGCATCCGTGGGTCCCTTCCCTCTGCCTCAAATGTGCACATTTTTTCTTGTCCGTTTGCTCTTTTTGTCTTCTCATCCACCTCCACGTCAGCTTCTGCTTTTGAAAATGAAATGAGCTATCCTTTCTCTTCTTTTTTCATTCGCTTCAAGACTTTTCAATTTTTAGTTCTATTGCCTTTTTTTCTGGGTTTTTTACTAAAAAGAAAAAATCATTATTTACATATATATACATAATTATTTTAATTATTCATGAATATATACTCATTTTATAATAAAAATAACACATAAAATAAAGTCATGTATTTAATAAGAATCTCATATACAAAATATATGACAGATACATATAAAATACATAATACGTGATACTGTGTCCGCGTAATATCTCTCAGTCCCACGGATTATGATTGTCTTTCGATTGTCAATGTTTGAGGCTCCTGTTTAACAACAATCTCAACCGTCCCACGTTTCCATCACTCAAACCAATTTTCTTCTCCTTCCGTTTTTCCATATTCCACAGCCACCCCTTCTGCTTCCCTACTCTTATCATTGAGCCATTCTCTTTAATTGCCTCTCCTCTTTTGTTTTCTTTTTATTGAATGATAAACTATTGCGTTTCTGTTACAAATAAGATAACGCCCAAAAATATCCTATTTATTTATTGATTCCAATTACACCGGCACATCACATCATTACTAATGTTTCATTAATTAATTAGGTAATGATAGCTTATGTGTCATAGTACCTTGCTCATTTCGAGATAGAAATCTTCTATTTCCAAATCGCTATTTATTATCGTTATTTATTACCATATAAAAATCTAAGAATTAACATATATTTAAAAATTTATAAATTACCAAATATAAAATACATATTATTCATGTCTCAATAAATAATTAGGGGATAAGAAATGAAATACTATTTATAGACAGAGACATACATCCATATGGATATATATGTATGAAATTAAAGTGGCATATATATTTTTATAACACTTAATAGTTCAATTTCCATTTATGGATCTTTTAATTTATTATGAAATTAATTTTAATACACCGTAATATAAGATGTTTTATATTTTTAATTAATTATGTCTCTCTCTCTATATATATATATATATATATATATATATATATATATATATATATATATATATATTCAAGTAGTTATAGAAAGAATCATACTATTTAAACTATTAGATTATGCATAGTTTAAAAAAAGGGACGGTGCAGTAAATGGATTCATTTGCAAGCGTTTTCAAGTAATCTAATCTCATCTTTTAGTCAAACAAGGTTCAATTGCTTCTGCTATTTGATGTGGGAATAAAGACAATAATAATTGGATTCATTTTTCATAATAAAATTATTAGATACACTCATTTAATTATGTATAAATTTTTTTCTAAGACTCAGCATAATGATAAGGTTGTTGTCTTATGATCTAGAGATCATGGATCTAAATCCAGGAAACAATCCTTTATAAAGCAGGAATAAGATTGCAAGCATCTACCCTGCACTAGATGGGAGCTCATCTACTACCGTTCTTTTTTGTAGATTAATTATGCATAATCTAAATGCTTTTTATTTATTATTTTTCTAAATTAATTAAAAATATTTTTAACCGGGACGTTCCTTCCATATAATTGTTTTATTTTTAGAGAGCAACCTCCGTGAGATGGAAATTTTTTATCCTCAAATAGTATCTCTTTCTAGGTATCCTCAATTATTTACTAACATATAAAAAATGTATATTTTATATTTAAAAACTCATAGATTTTTAAATTTAATTTCATTCTTATCTTTTTATATAATAATAAATAAATAAATATATTATTTGTTGACAGAAAATTTCCATCCACCTCTCCATCGAAAATGAAAACCAGAAGATTTTTTTTCTTCCTAAAAAGAATCATTCAATCATTAAGTAGAGGAAGTCTTCTATTATGAAGTAAATATACAAAACAGGTGGATGGTTGGTACAACTGAGCGAAGGGACGACTTCAACAGTGCATGCGGGAAAAAGAATATCTTTGATTAAAACGTAAAAATGGGATGTAAATTTTTTTTTGAATAAGTTTTATATATAAAATTATATATAAAAATTGTTTATAGAAAATTTATTCTTATATTTATTTCTCAATTAAATATACTCTATATAATAATTTTTTTTCCTTCTTTATGTTGATGCTATTACAGAATTAAGCACTCTTTAGGAGAATACAACTTGTTTTTGGTATAAAAAAAACACTCTTTAATTATGAAAAAAATGGATCTACCTTGTCATTCTACAATGAAAGATAATTCCTATATAGGAATAATATTTGGTGTACAACCTATCATATATTAATATTTACAATAACACTCTTTATAATAATATTATCTTTTAATGCTAGTAGATATTGGTACACTAAAAAATAAAATAAAGCAATATTGTAAATATTATTGCAACATTGTTATACAATAAAATTGTACATGTAATGCTACTCTTCCTATGGCAAACTAGTATCCGCTGGAAACAAAATCAACTCACACGATTGCATAAATTAAAACTAACTTGGCAGCACCCACAAAAAAAAAAAAAAAAACCAACTTGGCAGCACTCTATTTAAATATGCAAGCTATATATTACCAAAAAAAAAAAAAATGCAAGCTATAAACGATCTTCCACCGCCGATCTTGATTACTCACAATCCATAGGTGATTCCTACCGACAACAACTTTCAAACACAACGAATATAATTGTGCACTTTAAAGCAATAAAGAATAAAAACTGAAAAGTATAATGCAAAGTATAATGTGCAGGAATAAAAAGCGAATCATTTTACCCAAAAAAAAAAAAAAAGGCGAACCAAACGAGGCAACTCGTCAGCTCAAAGCTCGCAATATGAATTCGAAGAACTCTTGGGCCTTGAGTAAACAAAATGAGCATTATTTTCATCTCATTTTTCGATTCATAATCATTACAAGTTCTATGAATGCTTGCTAGTACATGAGAACATACATCGGATTCCGATCCATTTGGTTGTTTGGAAAATTATTTCGAAATCTGCTTGTCATATATTCACACAAGGCAGGGAACGTAACAGCAAAAGGAGTATTCCAGTATTCCCGTTATTGTTTTCAAGCATATTAATTCCTGACATTATCATAATTAAAAGGTTGTACAGCGTTGTTCCATTTAATCAATGTAGATTTACCATTCAAAGTACCCATTTGCATAAATTTCCTTATATTTGAGAAGGGAGGGATTACGTTGCCATCCAGAGCAGCTTTCGCATCCATGTGCGTCAAGTCGGAGCAATCACATTTTGAATTGTGAAAAGTTAATTAACAGATCCTGTGTACTTGAGACGTATAAAAAAAAATTGATTTAGGGGGGTAAAACTAATATATAAATATAATATAAAATGGACTGAACTATATCTTGTTATTTTATTTCATCTAAAATAAATGTGAATTCAAATTTAATAAAATATTGAGGGAAAAATTTGCATACCTAGATAAGTTTCAAAATTTTTGTGGGGCATAAGTCCCTGCCCTAATGAATGTGCATCCGTTCCCACTGTGTGCTGCTAATTTTCTTTGTTTAGTGGCGAAGATAAAGATAGTAAACATAGGGGGAAAAAAATACTTCTTTGCCGGATAAAGAGCTTTTTCTTTCTTCACTTGAATTTTTTCCACGAAATAATTCAAAATAAGAAGAAAATAATAAAAATTAAATATGTGGTTAAGAAGCTTTGTGGAGGAAAAAATTCCTTCCTGCAGCATGGGGTAAGATGGAATGTCTCATATTCATAGCTTATAACATAGATCGTGTTGCTCAGTTTGGTTCTGATATAACGGCATATATGACTCCATAATGTTTCAGGATGGGGCTTGCTAATAATGCTGAATCTTCCAAGAAAGGTCCACATGGTGATTCTCTTTTCCACCATTAGATTGCAAAAATAATTAATTAATCTCTAACCATGGTTTTTTCTTGTCCCATATTAAAAGATCAAGTGATCATCAGTGAATCTTTTCTCAAAGGCTCAGCGTAAATTTACCCATTAATAATATATTTTCAATGTGCACAACTTAAATTAAATAATAGGTTAAAAAGCATAAATTAAGTTTTAATTCATTTCAATATATTTTGGTAAAATTATTGTAAGTTATATCCAAATATAATTTTAACTTTCAAATCGTGTGAATTGAGTTAAAAAAAAAGGGTTATAACTTCCTATTGAACTAAAGTATGATTCACAAGCTCTAAATCAAACATATTATATATCCATTTTTACCGATCATCCACCTATTTTATAAATTTCGGAGAAAAATGGCATTTCTAATGAATGATGAAGAAGCAAAATAATAAAAATATTTCATATTTCAAAAGCTTAAAAAGTGTGTAGTATTGTTTAAACATGTAATTGGCAACAAATGTTAATTCATTTGATCGATCTCTTATTCATTCACTGCTATGTCATGAGTTTAAATCTTTAATTTTTTTTTTTAATGGATGATATATAATTATCTCAGCGCATGATGAGCTCGTGAGGCATGTCTCATAACAGTGACAAAAGAGTTTCTTCGCATAATGATGGAACGATTCTTTTAAGAAAGAAACTTATGCTCGTGTCTTTATTCTACTATGATTTAGAGGATGGTTTTTTATGCGCTGATGTAGAGGATGCTTTTGCCAAAAGTTAAATCAAATAAAATAAAACAAAGTGCGTGATTGTAAAAATTATGAAATTAAAATTATTTCAAATTTTGTTTTACAAATGATAAGTACCTACTCAAACCACTCCAACGTGGGGGAGCAAGCAATAGGAGCACAAAAAAAGATACATCAATGGTATCATCAGATTCCTCCCCTAATAATCAGCATTACGAGCCACCTACAAGCAAAGTGAACCGGCAAAAACAGAACGGGTAGATGGATGATTTTATCCCTAAATGGGGTTCTCTTTCATGTTCTCTAACTATTTATGGATATGTATAAATATAAGAATCAAAACATATTTAAAAATTTATAGATTATCAAATATATAATACTTATTTGTTATATATCAATAAATGATTGAAGAACAAAGAAGGTGATATCACTTAGGTACAGAAGATTCCAAAAAGGATAACATGCTGTATAAAAATTAAGAACTACAAACAGCCTCCAAATGACAGCACCTTTAAGACGTCAACTGGTTGTCTGTGAACTCCGCTAGCATTCCGTGATCCATTGACCGAGGCTTTGTATAAGCACAAAACTATTACACTGAGTCAATTTTAAAACTAATAACAACACTATTACACTGAGTCAATTTTAAAACTATTTCAATAACCGAGCGCAAGTGTGATTATATTTTTCACAAGTGATGTTAAAATTGGTTTACGTTTTAATATATTAACTTGAAAGTAATTTATATTTAGATATATAGCTTAGAAAAATATTATTTGTACTCATACTGTGTGGAACACTGTTACTTCAAGAAATAGTTGGGTTACCGATGGATTTTTTCCGCCAGTATTTCTGACAGATTTAGCTACGAAAAATGAGAAATTTGAGCAAAATTTTTTTTACTTGGGTTTCAGTCATTACTGACGGATTTTTCCCATCGGTAAAATACGTGTTTACGCGTCAAACTAAGATTAATATAACACGAGCATTACTGACAGAACAATCTGACGGAAAAATCTGTCGGTAATTTTTGTTAAAATTTTTATTTTAGAAAATAAATTTATCGACGGATTTTTTTCGTCAGAAAAATTGATTCCGAAAAAAATAAAAAAAAAATTATTTGCCGACCGTCAATAATGGATGAACAAAAAATTTTCAATAAGGCGCATTTGGTTGTGATTACCGGCAGATTTTTTGGTCAGAAATTCAAAAATCTGCCGGTAAATATTTCTTCATGAGAACCACTTTCAACCATTAATTAATATCTCTCTCTCTGTCTCTCTCTCTCTCATTTAGTCTCTCTTTCTGCATCGCCCCACATACATGATCTGCAGCACAGCCATCACCCCCCCCGCCGCACGCCGCGATGTCAACCCATGTCGCCGGCCTCCTTCCCGCATGCCATCAGCCTCGTCCCTGCACGACGTTGGCCTCATCCTTGCATGTCATCTCTCTCTTCGCACGCCGTTATCTGCCACATGCTGAGCTTCCGCTCTTCGCAAAGCCCCACCACGAAGCGCCGGCCACCCGCGAGCCCACTTAGCGAAGCGCCGGTCACCCACGAATCCCTCTGTGCGAAACCTCCTTCGTGAATTGTCGGATAGCCTCGAAGCCCCCTATGCAAAGCCTCCTTCGCGAATCGTGACCACCGCGAAGCCCCCAACTGGAAGCCCCTCCGCACGAAGCCCCTCTTCAAAGCACTTTCACATACCTTTCTGAATGATGATTGTATTCATGCTTGATATTGTTTGGTTAGCCTATCACTGGTTGTTAATTATAATTGATTATTATGGGGTCTTTTGACATTATGATTTTCAAGCTTGGAAAATTTGGACAGTGACATTTATGGTTCACGTTCCTTGTCTTGTGCAGCTCCCTTTTAATGCTTTAACCATCCTGCATTTTAGTTTTGGTAACAATTTCACATCTTCATTTTTCTTTAACAAGAGGTAAAACATTATAGGCATGAACACCTCTTTCTAAAACTGTAAAATCTACTTTTGAAATCTTTGAAAATGTATAATCTCGAATTGCACTTGGCTTATTTATGTGGAAAGGGGAAACTCTTTTTAAGTTATTTTTCCTCTTATCTGTTTTTGAATTTTATGCTTTGCCCCAAGTTAGGGGTGTTTCAAGTTTGTGCTGCATCAATCAGATTTATTGTGGTGTGCTGTGGTTCAACTAATCTCTTGGCATGTGTACATGTGGAGTGGTAGGTTTTTTGAAGTAAAATATGTGCTATAATTAGTGGCAATGTTATTTTTTATTCTTTTGCAGGTATGGTTCAGTTGCAGAGATCAAGAGATTGTAGTGAAGTAGGAATGCTTGCATTTGATAGTCTGGAGGAAGCTTCCATAGTGATTCCAAAAACATTGCAAGATGTCCATAATATGAATTCCTCAACAATTGATGATATTCTATCAAGAAATGTAAGTCATTCCTAGTATCGAATGCTTTCCAATTTATGTCGGTTTACCTTGTACACATGTTGTCTTTCACTAGCGGGTCTTTGAGCTTAATGTATGAGGAGTCAAGTGCTAGAGGAGTCTTCTAATTTAGGACCTTTACCGGCTTATGCAACTTGTTCCCTGTGAAGTGAGAGTCATTAGACTGCAATTGTGTTGTGGGAATGTAATGACATGGTTTTGAATTGCAAGGACATACTGGTATCATTCAGGTTCTCTAATGTGATGATTCTGATGGCGTGCACATGCTATATGGGCTTCTTGGTCTTCCATGTTGATAAACATGTGATATTCTGAGTTCTGACACATCTTATAAAATACTTGCCGCCATTTAACATTTTCAATCTCATTAATAGGAGGGGAGGTAGAAGATAATAGTGCTCGGATGTGATCACTTTGAATTAGTGAATGCACAAGTGAAAGTGAAAGTGAAAGAAATGTGACTTTACTGCAAAAAGAAATGTGACTGTTCTACAAAAAAAAATTTATCTTTTGATAATTTCAAGTACATATTATCTATTGTGCAATAATACAAAAATAAAACAAACTAAATGGAATTCACGGATATTTGTTAGATAAAATTTCTTAGACATATTAGTAGGGATACTTATCTATCACTAGGTCATCAAGCATTGAATTAATTCGGGTTGTCATTTTCGTGAACTTAAATCTAGCTAAACAATGTTTCCCTTAAAAATGAGAAATATATTAACTATGTGTTTGTGTCATGTCAAAGCTTTTGATTTGGAATTTTTTTAGAACAACTAGTTGTGATTAGGTCATTTGGTATTAAATCCGAATGTGAATCATGAAGCTATTGATTTGTTTTAAGTAGTTTGGCTCGCATTCTCATCATTCTTTTCCATCTTTAGCAGGATCTGATTTTATTAGAGAGCGTTGAATCTGCTTGGAACATTTCTGTGGTAGAGCGTATAATTCTTGTCTCTTTTAAGGTAAGTAATTGTTTTTCTTTATTTAATTACATTTTTTGTTAGGATAGAGACTTATGATTTCTAAGATAGAGTTGTAGGAAATTGGGATTGTATGACTGGGGAGAAAGGTGTAGAGGTCATTCCCTGACTTGCTTGCATTATTCGCTGTGGAGATTGATTATGTTTGCGGAGATTGCAGGATATGCATATTGTGATGTTATAAGGGGGTGTGCAGTAGAACAGATTTAGGATATTTAAATGTTTGTTTGATTGTATTGTGAATTTTATTTGACTAGACCGATATATGTATGTATTGAAATTAATTTTTTGGGATGTCTTAGTTTTAAGGGAGGTTCTGTCGAATTTTTTTTAATTTAAAGAGTGAAATCTTAATTTAAAGGAGGTGCTGCCGAAATTTTATTAAGTTAAAGAGCACAAAATATTTACTGAAAAGACTTTAACTTTCAGAAGATTTGTTGAGAGATATTTATAATTAAATAAAATTTTAATTTATTTGGTTTATAATTAAATTTTAATTCATGCAACTACGATGGATTCTATAGCCAACAAAGAAATTAGTGGATATCTTGTTAATAGTGGAGCTCGTTTGAAGACTAATTATGAAGCAATTTGATTTATCTCTCAAGCTCTGAGTGTGTGTTTGGTTTATAGTCTTTTGGATCGATGTTAAGTATTTCTAGATCAGCAAACTTTAGATTTTGCCATATTTCTTTTAACCGCTGTGTGATATAGTATTGTGTATATTTGTTTAGGGGAAGATCAAAGTTCATTACTGACTGAGTTAGGTGAGGTGCATTATTGAGTTGAAACTTTAAGTTTGTTAAGTCATTTTTCTTTTCGAGATTTTTTTTTCTTTCTATTTTATCAATAGATAAGTGAATCTGATGAGGGGTATTTGCTAAGTTCTTACAACTCTTGTTAATCTAAAATTTGAATTAAAATCTGTCACAACTGGTTCCATCTTCATAAATCAAATTAGCCTTATTTAAATCATCCACAATGAGAATTATATTTTTGGTATATCAATGATATCAAATTTAATCTGTAAAATGATGAAAATATAAAATTAATTCCCATTGTCCCTGTAAGAGGTTCGGGATTATAAATACAAGAGTAATGTTAATTTATTTAATTTTGTTTGTATATATATTTAATTTATTGCTTCATATATTTGATAGAGGTTTAATTAATTTTATTTTGTTATAGCATATCTATGAGCAACCTATCAGGAAGCGACGACCCAACGGAAGCAGATGATCACAGTTGGTGAGGAGTGCCCATCGATTGATAAGGACCAGTTATAGCAAAAGGTAGTCGACAGTCCTTACAAGGATCACATTCATGGCATGAGATCATTTTACACGAGTAGTTTGTCCTCTGTCTCTGTCACTAGGGCATCTACAGGCACCGGTCTACTATCGAAGGTAATAAAGTCCGTGAGTAAGTTCACCTGCTCAACATGGAATTTCATCATATGCAAGAGAAGGACGTGGAGAGACAGCGCCAATTGCAGAAGATGCAAAAGAAGATTGAGGACAAGGAAAAGACCATGGAGATAAAGATGAAGAAGGAGATTGTGTGTCTTTGTGGAAAAAAGATGCGGGCAAGCTCCTCCGTACCGCCAGACACTGATGACGATGATGATGATGAGGGTGGTGGCAATGGTGATGATGACGATGATGATGATGATGTTGCTGCTAACTTTTCCTGATTTCAGTTGATTTGAGTTAATATTTTTCTTTCTTTCTTTGATCTATGTTTAATTTTTATATTTGTGTCTGTACATTTTCTGACACTTTTATCTATTCTGTATTTTGAAGTAAAATTCATTGTGTTTATTATTTATTATAAATTTATTATAATTTTTCATTATTAAATATATTCATATATTTATAATTAGCTTTAAATAAAAAATAAACTCTTAAATGATCATGTAACACACATTTTATAGAATATTTATTAAAAAAATTAATTACTGATGAATTTTTTTGTCGGTAAATTAAAGAAAAAAGATTTTAATTTTATCGATGGAAAAATCCATTGGTAAAATAAATAAGTAAAAAATAAAATTTAAAAGTTTATAATTACCGATAGAAAAATCCGTCGGTAAACTAAAAATAAAAAAATTGAAATTTATGAAATTCAATAATTATCGAAGGATTTTTCCGTCGATAAAAAAATTAAAATATCCAATAATTACTAATGAAAAAATATGTTGGTAATCATTCCAAATCCGTCGGTAATGCTTAACCTTGACAAATTTGTTGATGAATTATTCAGCTCATTACCGACGGATTTTTGAACACAAAATCCGTCGGTAATTCCATCGGTAATACTTTTTGATGAAGTTTTTTCGTCGATAATTTCTGACTATGTTATTACCGATGGTCAAAATCCATTGAAAAATTCATCGAAAATTAAACTTTCCATCAGTAATAGGAAAAATCTGTCGGTAACAGTATTTTTTCTGATAGTGCGTGCCGACTCACGCCCTATTCATCATTGGATGGGGTGTTCCATATCCATCCAATGGTGGCTAAGATGTGAGTTGACATAACGTCCCATGTAAAATGAGTACAAATAACACAACTCCATAACTTAAGAGTAATTTTAAAATAGTGTGTTCCCCTTCTACCTAAAAATTTCAATATTTTGCTTATAAACTATACAACAACAAAGTCACATTACTTGTCGGATATATGGATCAAAAGATGTCATAGTGTTCTATCATATATCATATTTATGTTTAAAATATTAACATTTAAATATCTTCTAATTATTTTTGCTATAATTTTCCTAAGTCTTCCTCTACTTCTTGTTACTGGACTACTTTACATTTAATTTACTCTCCTTACTCGAGCCTCTGCAGGTCTTCTCCATGTATGTTCAAACCATCTATGACGATACGATCTACCATCTTTTTTATATCAGGCATTTCCCTAACTCTGTTGTGTGATAAAATTTATCGTTAAGCTTGAGAGGTAACTGTTTATCTCAAATAAAACTTTTAAACACTCGTCACTTTGACCACCCATCTTGAATCTGATGGTTTGCATTTCCCTTTAATTATTTCTCCATTATTTTGGATAATATAACTCAAATACACAAGTCTCGTGACATGTGGAGTGGTATCTTCCCTAATTTTCACTTCTAAATTAGAATTTATTTGCACTACTAGAAAATGCCTGTTATCGGCAGATTTGTCTTGTTTCCAAGGGAAAAATTTGTTACCGGCAGATTTTGATCGACGATAATAATGTTGTTGGAAACTATTACTAGCAGATTTGTCTTGTGTGTTACCAGCAAAATTTTCCCTCGGTAATTTTTTTTAAACCAAAGCACTAGACTTACCCACAAATTTTTCTGCCGATGAAATTAATTTAAAATTTTTAATTACATATTACTGATGGAAAAATATATCGATAACACTTTTTCTTAAAAACTAATTTGAATTGCTGTGTGAGACTCTGATGGTGGCAGCAACTGCGATGACAGCAGTGGTGGGCAGCAGAGGCAACACAGGAAAAATTAAGTTACAAAAATCATTAAAAAAATGACCAAATCAATAATTTCAATAACTTTTTTAATATCTAAAATTATAAGTAGTATTTTGAAAAACAAAAAACTCACCTATAATAGTATCTCTATTGCTGTGGAGGCAAGCAGCAACATTGGCAATAGCAATATATTTGAACCAAAAAAAAGAAAAGGGTAATAAAAATAAAACCAAATAAAAAAACAAAACTAATTAAAATGTAGAGGACTTAAAAACAAATACAAAGGTGGTATTCTCATAAAAAATAACAGTGTGATGGAGGAGTAATGGCTGAAAAATCGACATGAGAGAGAGAGAAAGATAGAGAGGGGAGCGAGAGCAGTGGCAGAAATAAAAGAGGAGGATAACACGAGGGATATTTAAAATACTTACCAGTGGATTTTTAACTATTACCAGTGAATTTTCCACCGGTAACATAACACAAAAATGTCGCATTTTACTTACACTATTACCAGAGCGAAAATTGATGGATAAGATTACAATTTTTATTAAAAAAACAATTTAGCCTATAACTGGTGGAAGCCAGTAACATTAATTTTTTTCCAAAAAAAACTAGCCTGTTGCTGAGGGATTTTTCCTCCAAAAACTTTGCCAGTAACTTGAACAGTAGGCACGATTTTTGAAAATTTAAATATTGGAGGATTTAATGGTTTTCCAAAAAAAAAAATGCTAATTCTTTCTTTTTCTCGTATAAATTTATCGGTAATATCAAGAAAAGAATATATCCAAGACTAGTATGAAAAGATGCAGCCCCAAGATAACTCTTGGTGCAATTATATATTTACAGGAAAATTCTTAGTTACCCCAGCTTGTGTGCTCACGTTCGTTGTGATCCTATAACCAATTCTCAAATTATAAATTATAAATTATAACTATAAGCCATTGTTTAGGATGATAAATACCTTGAGTTTTAAAACAAATTTATGAGTCTACAAATGATTTTTTAAATTATAACTTTTACTTATAATCTGTTTGCTCACTCAAACATAACAAACTTCTTAAAAAACATCTTTTATATAGAAATTGATTTTAGATTATAATCTTCTTTTCTTAATACACACTTAAACTCATGGAATAGGCAGTTCAAAATATAATCAAATAAAAATTAAGAGTGGAAAAGAATTTGTCCATAGAGTTAAAAAACTTTAATAAAGATTGGAAAACAAAAGAAAAAGTCAAGAATATGCCTCCTTACATTTCGAAAAGCAAAGTGTGACGCACTCCCCGAGAAGACCAATTGGGATGTGACATTAGAGGTACGGGGAGATCAATTACAAGAGAGAGGAAGGCCTATATATGAATGCTGTATATGCCTGACAAGTGCCAAGCAATTCCCAAAGACTGGAAATGGGCAACTGCTGTTTTTACCTTCATCTTCTTGTCACATCATTTCTTCTTTTCACCTTCTTGCCGGAAGCTGTTCATGGCACTAAAAAGGTAGCCTCATTTTGCTTGTTGCTTACTCTATTTGTTTTGAAATGCCCGCTTTGGAATTGTGATAACGATTTGCTCGTTTTGCTGAGCTTCCCCTCACTGGCCACTGCTCTGTGGTCACGGTTCGCATTTCACCAATTGTTGGTTTTCCATTTATCTTTGCTGCTGCTGCAGGTTTACATTGTATACTTGGGAGCGCATTCTCATGGCCCAAGCCCTACGTCTGTTGACCTTGAAGCCGCCACATATTCTCATTATGATTTACTAGGTTCAGTTCTGGGAAGGTATAAATGCATGGGTTTCCTATAGGGCTCCAAAAAAAAAAAAAAGAAAGAAAGAAAGATATGGGCGTATGAGTTTAATTTCGCTAACAAATCACTCTGCTTAATCACTCATCGTGAAATTATTATACTATGCTCCCCTTACTACATATTACATCATGTAAGCTGATGCATTTTGAAGAGGTTGGTGTCACCTGCATAAATAATAAAGTATCAGTAAATTTCAGCAAATTTTGTTTGTGCACAATTTCGGCAAATATGAAGATATGTTAGTATAGTTCGCCGTAAATTTTACTTACCTTTGAGTATGAAATGTTCTTATTTATTATCCTTAAAGTATTTCAAAAATCTCTTTTATATATATACCATCACATCATTGCATGATAATATAAAAAGTTTAGTAGTGTCGGTGGTATCAAATTTAAACTTAACCATTAAATTTTCTATGAAAAGCCCTAGCATAGAAAAAACTAACGGATGCACCAAAAAGAAAAAAAAAAGGAAAAAACTAACGGATTACTAATAATTGTGTGCATTATAAAAATGGATTAATTATGTGTATATTCTTTCACAGCCATGAGAAAGCTAAAGAAGCCATTGTTTACTCATATAAGAGGCACATCAATGGCTTCGCCGCGCTACTTGAAGAGAAAGAAGCAGCAGATTTAGCAAGTGAGAATGTTTCCATTGTCAATCAACACATCTTCCAATCATAGTGTTCTCAGTCTCAATTTTGTTTCAAATTAGTTGACACAATGTTTCTGGGGCAGAAAACCCATCTGTGCTGTCTGTGTTCTTGACCAAAAAGCTCAAGCTGCAAACAACCCGATCGTGGGAATTTCTTGGATTACACAGAAATGGAAAGAATTCAGCCTGGCAAAAGGGAAGATTTGGTGAAAATACAATAATCGCTAACATTGACACAGGTAATTGATTAAGCTTTTATAATTTACTGCACTGCGTGTACGAATCTCATAATACATATTTTATAATTTTAAATTACATTTCAAATAATCAATATGTTATCTCATATACACATATATAAACTTTGGCCCCGTTTACACTGTACCAATCAGAATCGGTACGTTGAATGCTTCTCTAAATAATAGCCCTTGATAACAAGAAAATGGAAGAAAACAAAGATCTAATGGCTGGTATTGGTAATGCATAAAAAACTATAAGAAAGTTAAACATAAATTGGAGCATATATGCTCCATAAGTAATAACAATTTCTTTAAAAAATTATTCAATAATTCCTATTTTGAAATGGCAAATACACGCTATTGCATCTTTCCTCTCGGCACATCACCCTGCCTTGGCGCTGTGCACCTTTATTTGTCGGCACATCACCACAGTACAGTTGTGAGCAAGCTTGTGGTTGCACCACTGTCTCGCCATCATCACTGCGATGTATCATCGGCGAAGGCCACCGCCTCGCCATCTCCACCACTATCGTCGACGCACAACTATCACCTCCGATCGGAATGAGAGCTCGCCGATCCACTATGACTGGTGGTCGTCCCAGATCATGACCTTGTTAATCGCGAATCGAGGTTCGTCGGCGGCGATGGTGGCGGCGGTCCCGACGATGGCGAGGATGTTGCAGCGGAAGAGCATGTGGAAGAGGGATTCCGCCAGCGGAATCCGTGGTCGACGCCGGCGGTGAAGCAGGTGGAGTCCTTGGTTGAAGGAGATGTGGAGGAGGGTAGAATTGGAATTTGAGGGCGGAGAGAGCGGTGGTGGTGGCGGAGATAAATTACCGGTAGTGTAATTGTCTTGGGTTTCTTCGGTGTTGGGAGGCAAGAGGGTTTGTTGCGTGGCGTGAGCCGTCTCGTATTGTGCGAAGGTGAAGCTGAAGCTGAAGCTGAATGAAACAAAGAAAGTAAGAATAAATTGGGATTATTGGAATAAAAGGGTTTGGGATTTGAGTTTAATTTAATTTCATTTAATTTTTAGAAAGAAAGAAAGGGGTTTAATTTCAATTTGAAATTGACGAGAACTAGAGAAGAGATGAGAAGAGAGGAGCAATGTGAATGAATTGGCAGTGCCCCTCAAATGCAATAATTTGACAAACCTGAAAGGAAAGGGAGCTTAGTAGTCAGTACTTTAGTGGTGTAGTTTCTCTGGTTTGTTCCTTGGGGCTCAGGCCCGCTCTGTTAACCAAAAAAATTTATGGAGCAAGCACTTTTTGAAGGAGACTATGGAGGTCTTTTGAGCGATGGCTTGAATAGAAAATTTGATTTGGAACGAGGGATAGAATAGTCTTTTAATAATTATTGGAAAAAAAATAACCTTGCTGTAACCTCTATTTGTAAGTGCACATTAAATGTTCCATTTTAGAGTAGAACATTGTAAACGCTACCTTGAAGGTTTTGGAAAATTTGAGACTACGACTACATTTCTCTTTTTAAATCCAAAGTAACAAACATGTCCAAATCCTTTAATATTAGAGTGCTGATATATGTACGTAAAACATTTGACGCATTTATGGACAACTCCTTGAATCAACCGCTAAATTCATCTACTTTTATTTTAAAATTTCTTATTTGACTTTTATCAATGCATCTGAGAGGTGCGTCTGAAGGAATGCGTCGGAAGTGTGAGTACATAAACCATTTCCCTTAATATTATCCTACTTTCGTCTTGAATAGGTGTTTGGCCAGAATCCAAGAGCTTCAGCGACAACGGATATGGCCCCGTCCCATCAAAATGGCGCGGCGGTAATGTGTGTCAAATAGATAGACTAAATGGTTCCAAGAAAAATCCATGCAACAGGTTTTTTTTTCTCCTCTCTTTTAAATAATCTATATAGTTTACTCTTATGCATTAACTTGGTGGAAATTTATTTGGAGAGAAGTGAAAAACATAGCTTTTTTGTCTCTTGTTGCGCGTATTTTTTTTGGTAATGCTCTTGTTGCGCGTATGCTATAATTAATTTAAATTTTTTAATCAGTTCCTTTAAGAATTCTAAAAAGATAAGTTTATAATGGGAAAATATGACTTTTGAGTTTTCAAAGTATAAAAACCATTTAAAAATTTATAAACTTAATTTAATTAGAATTTTTAATCAGTGCCCTAGCAACTGTTAGAAAAATATAATTAATTTACTATAAATTTGTATTGAAGTCATAAAAGTATATAGAGAGTTGTTTGAGTGAATGGAAATTTTGAGTGAAATAATAACTTGTTCAGTTAATTATATATATATATATATATATACACGATATTTCTTTGATACTCATAATAATTGAATTTTAAGAGTGTTAGTACCAATTTTTAATGAGTGATTATTATTTAACCATAAATTTTAGTATTTTCAATTTTTTATATTTTTTTATTTTATAAAATTATATATATGACCTAATCTCAATAGTTAATTGTTACAAGGTATTAATACCCTTATAAAGTTTAGGGTATTGCAGAAACCATACATTTGTGTTATATTTAATTTAATTTTAATGTGCTGATAATATAATATGTTATTATTTAATCAAATCTCTCTTTTTTAATGATTTTTCAAATGATAATGATAAGAATTAATCTTATTTATCAATGTGATATCATATAATTAAATTAAATGATTGTGTAAATTTTTTTGATATTATTGGTGTATCAAAATTAAATTATTAGTGCTGTCACTTTATCATACATAAGAATATTGGAAATCAAGTAATAATGAAATTACTTGAAAATAGTAAAATTTAAAATTGAGATAGATTCATAAAGTGAAGAAAAAAATAATAAAATAAGCCATTAGAATTTACCTAATAATAAAAAATTTAGATAATATATATAAGATTCTAAATTTAAATCTTATTACTATCAATATAATTTATAAACTAAATAATAATAATAATAATGGCAAGCCGGGGCGCGATCACTAAATGAAATAGACAAGTGAAGACAAACTTTAAGCGCCACTTGCTTTTTTAAAGTCTTTTTTTTTAATTATTTTTTATCGATTTACTTTTTTAAAGTTGAACGCCTATCTCATTAGACCCTGCGACAAAAAATTTGGGGGAGGCATTAACCCCTATTTCCCAAGAGTAAGTTCCGAGTATGCATTTTAAGTAAATTATTTATATTAAAAATAGACTTTTTTTTTTTTATGAATGTAGTAAAGAAAGCCAGGCACTGTGTGTCTATATATATATATAGAATAAAGACACCAAGTATTTTAAACGGTGGTAGATGAGATCAAAATTTATATTATGTTATTCCTTTTATAAATTTCATGTAGAAATTATTTTTATATAATAATATTACTCATGTATTTGAGGGTGACATGATGGTAAAATTCAATTGATAAATCAAGTCAACTTTTTCTTTTTTTTTCGTTACACGAGTCAAGTCAACATTGTAGAGATATAAAATATCCCTTACTGTGGACCGGATAGAGGAAAGGAATGGAAAAATAATTCGCGCCCTTATTTTGATGATTTTTATTAGATATCCATTTGTCAAAGAGATTGGGTTAGGGTTCGATGATTGGTCTTTAGTTGATGAATCATCTTGGGTTTGATATTTGGGTTATCCCGGATCACCTATATGTATTTTTATGAGTGTTAATTGTATCCGGAGGTATGCCTGGCCTTTACAAGGAATGATACGTGTACTTATAATATGAGCATATTTGGAATTTATTAGAAGAGAGATAGATACAAAAATAGTGAGTCCTTCATCTTCTAGACGTGAAATATGTATAATATTTTTATCACATGGGAAAAAAAAGGTTGATCCAGAAAATTAAAAAATTGAAATAGATTTACCACCTTATTTATTTATTGCTTATGTTATCAGAATATTATACAAAATTATTATAGGAATATTATTATTTTTTCTTCTATCCAATTAATCTTAAAGAATCTCAAATGTGTTGAGCACAAATTTCATTTCTCAACCCTTATACTGGGTGAGCATTTCTCTTAAAATCGTCCCATCAAATCAAGGTTCTTCAATTTCGTCAATATATATTCATTGTTGCCCTTGCCTTGTAACTAAACAAAACAGGAAACTAATTGGAGCAAGGTACTTCATCAATGCTTACGAGGCATACAACGGCAAGGCTCCCCGTTCACAACATACCGCAAGAGACTATGTAGGGCATGGGACCCACACCCTATCAACCGCAGGTGGCAATTTTGTGCCTGGTGCACGTGTGTTTGCTGTGGGCAATGGCACAGCGAAGGGTGGGTCCCCAAGAGCGAGGGTTGCCACCTACAAGGTGTGCTGGTCCCCAACTGACCCAGCCAGTTGCTATGGCGCTGACCTTCTGGCCGCAATAGACCAGGCCATCAGCGACGGTGTTGATATCATCTCCATCTCGACCGCGGGGCGACCTCTCGTGTATCCTGAAGAGATATTCACGGATGAGATCTCCCTAGGGGCCTTCCATGCGATCTCTAGGAACATTCTACTGGTTGCCTCTGCTGGGAATGACGGACCTGCCCCTGGGACTGTTGTCAATGTGGCTCCGTGGATTTTCACCGTTGCTGCCAGCACAATTGATAGGGACTTCAGCACCACCTTAACTTTCAGCAACGGTCGACGAGTCACGGTAACACACACACACACACACACACATAAAACCTTTATAATTAAGTCCCGTGATGGAATAGAATATTCAGAGACATCATTATCTTTTTAAATTTATTTATTTCTAGGGCGCCAGTCTTTTCATCACCCTGCCACCAAACCAGGCCTTCCCTGTGATCCTGTCTACCGATGCTAAACTTGCCAATGCGTCGACTCGAGCTGCGTAAGTACAAACCTAGACAAGGTTTTCTCCAAGAGATATACACCAAATAAATATATATTTTAATTTACAAAATTATATATGTATTTCATTTTAAAATATAAAATTAATAAAATATCAATTTAATCTCTAAAATTAAAAAAAATGATTTAAAATTATCCATATGATAATATTCATAGGGACTAACTTTAATTACTAAAAAAATTAATTTAAGTTACTTTTTTATAATTTAAAAGACTAGGTTGATATTTTTTTTATTTCAAGAGAATAGAGTGAAATACACATGTAATTTTAATAATCAAAGTAATTCTTTACTCTATATACCTAGTTTTTCTATTATTATTATTTTTTTTTGGTGCTGTATTTCTGTTTGTTTTTGCAGTCAGCTTTGTAGGCCAGGAACACTTGACCCAGCAAAAGTAAGAGGCAGAATAGTGACCTGCGTTAGAGAAGGAAAAATAAAATCAGTTGCGGAGGGTCTGGAAGCCCAAACGGCAGGCGCAAGGGGAATGCTCATGAGCAATCAAAAGCAAAATGGGAGAACACTGCTTGCTGAGCCTCATGTTTTTTCAAGTGTGAGCCAACCAGAAGGAGAACCAGGAGGATCAACTGGTGGTTATGGCATTACTGCAACGTAAATTTTATATCCTTCTCCAACATCGCCTTCTAATTAACATCGTTGCGTTTTAAAATCAAATCTGGTATTTGAGCGATGTTTCTATATGATGAACGATAATTCAGTTACTAATTAACTGGGTTAGTTGATTAGATTAGGATCAGGTTAACTTTATAAATCAAAATTTTTGTACAAACCAATACTACACTTTATTAATTAATGAACAATTAATTAAGTCAATGAGGCCGGCTGCTTAATACTGCCCTTAAGTCAATACTCAATACTAATCAAAGTAAAATTGATATGATGAATTCATTCCGCTTGTAAGTAATTTTCCATAAATATATGTTGCATATGATATGAAGGCGCTCCCGTCTTCATGTTATGTATACTAACTACATCTATAATGCAGTGGTTCTACAAATTCGTCTGTTACAGTAAGGCTGTCCTCAGCAAAGACAGTCCTTGGAAGAAAGCCAGCTCCAGTTATGGCTTCATTCTCCTCTAGAGGACCCAATTTGATTCAGCCATCAATACTCAAGGTCTACACTTATTATTAATTATAAACTACATAGTCTCGATGTCTCATATCCCTATACATGCTGTTATGATTTCTGGGTGATTGGTTTTGTTTTGGCCTGAGTTTCAGCCCGACGTAACTGCGCCAGGAGTGAACATACTTGCTGCCTATTCACTAGGCGCAACTGCATCTACCCTACTACAAGACCCTCGTCGAGGGTTTCCATTCAATGTATTACAAGGAACTTCTATGTCTTGCCCTCATGTCGCTGGCATTGCCGGACTTCTCAAAACACTTCATCCTAATTGGAGTCCTGCAGCTATTAAATCTGCAATCATGACCACCGGTAATAATATATATAAAATTATGATCATTGTACATGATATTTTTAAGGTTTAACTACTTTACAAGTTCTTATAGTTTCATTTAATTTTTTATTAAGTCACTATAGTTTAAAAATTTATAATCAGGTCCTTAAACCAAATAAAATTTAAGATAAGATTCATTACAAAAAATTAAGGTAACACTCGTTACAAAAACATTTTTGTCAATACTATGGTGCAATTGGTATAGTGATTTGTACCACACACCTTATTAATATACATTGTTCAATATATGTATAAAATATTTTGATTAAATCCCTTAAACTAATGCCACATTCGTCCACTTATATATGTCTTTTCGGGAATCAACAACATGTCGGTACATACATTAAGTTTTTCAATGTACCAAAATATTGTTGATTCCCAAGAAAACACATATAGGTGGATGGATAAAGATATTATTGGTTTGAGTGATCTAATTGAAAAATTTTATATAGTCTTAAGACTTAATTATAAATTTTTAAACTATAGAGACATAATTAAAAATTGAATGAAACTATAGAAATCTCCAGAATAATTAAACATATTTTCAATTAATTATCATGGCCATAGATACCATATATAAGATTATAGACTAAAACTCCAATTTAGTCCCTCAAATTTATAGTGGAGAATAAATTAGTCCCTCAGATTTGGAAAGTCCTATCATGATCTCTCAAATTTCAAAAATGGGGACCAATTAGTCCCTCATATTTAGGTCGTCCAATTGTGGTTCCTCAAATTTCTGGAATGGGGACAAGTTACTCCATTAGCCAAATTGTCGTATGAGCCGTTAATGAAAATGTCCACATGTTCTGTTTGCTTGCTTATGTGAACTGTTAATTTTCATGATAGGACATAACTTACCTCACAATGAGCATTCAAAGGGAGAGAGTGTGTGTTGTACCGTCCATGTCTTTTGAGAGAAGAAATATAAGAACTTCAAGAAATCTTTCTTATGAGAGCAAAAGAAAAGTAAGAACTTTAGAAATCTTTTTTCTATGAAGAATAAACATAATTTAAAACCAAAATCTCTCTTCCAAGAAAAAAGTTATGATAAGAGAGAAGATGAAGAAAAAGATTTAAACAATCCTGTTTAGAAGAGGGTGGCAAGTTAGAATTCAACGTGAAAATTAATAGTGCACGTAAATAAGTTAATAAGACACATGGATATTTCCATTAATGCATGGCTTAAATGACAATTTGACAGAGAAATTAACTTGTCCTCATTTTTTAAATTTGAATATATATATATATATATATGTGTGTGTGTGTGTGTGTGTGTATTAACCACCCCACTACACTAATAGTCTTTTATATATATATATATATAGGTTAATAGTATAAAACCCTTTTATATTAATCGTGTGGATCAAAATTGATATCTAAAAATTATGTATGAATATAATGTGTGTCATGTTTCATAAGATTTTTTAACCTATTCAACTATTTGTCCTTCCAGCAACTACACGGGACAACACAAACAGGCCGATTCAGGATGCATTTGAGAAGAAGCTGGCGACTCCTTTTGCTTATGGCTCAGGACATGTTCAACCTGACCTTGCAATAGACCCTGGACTTGTTTATGATCTAGGCCTTACCGATTACCTGAATTTCTTATGTGCTTCTGGGTACGACCAACAACTCATCTCAGCACTCAATTTCAACAGGACTTTCACTTGTCCGCGAACTCCTCCAATGATAACAGACTTGAACTACCCTTCAATCACATTGCCAAATCTTGGCTTGAATGCAATAAAGGTTACGCGTAAAGTCACCAACGTAGGCCCTCCAAGCACGTATAATGCAAGTGCCAAATTGGATGGGTACAGCATTACTGTTGTACCTAATTCCTTGTCTTTCAAGAAAATTGGGGAAAAAAAGACATTCCAAGTGATTGTGCAGGCTTCAAGTGTGATTCAACGGGGAAAATATCAATTTGGGGAATTGTTGTGGACAAATGGAAAACATAGAGTTAGCAGTCCAATTACAGTCCAGCGCCGTAAATGAAAAATCCTCGTCTGAATTGGTTGTGTATCTTAACTGTTAGCTAGTGTGGATGCATATGTAATAAATCTATATGCAGGACTATTGGGGTTTCATGTTACCCCAATTGATGTGTGGGAGTGCAGCATCTGTACCAAATGTCTTCTTTTTCTTCAATTGTGAGTGTGGAAAACATGTTTGTACCATCATTTGGGTTGAGTTTTCAAAATGTAAATGTTCTTCTCGTTTTCGTTGCCTTGTAGAATCAAACGACTTAGGCTTGTTTCTTGCACACATGCATATTAGCAGCAGAATTTAGCACCCATTTAGAACTATTCTCAACAGGATCATTATACTCTGTACGTAATATAGATCTCCATCATCTGATGATCCGACTACATGAACTTTTCCTTTGAGTTATTTTAAACTCTTCAACTCTTATCTCATAGTTAGATATTGATACTAGATGTGCTTTTTCTCCTCACAATAGTTGCATGTGATTTCATTGAAGTTTCTTTCCATTGATTTTCCTCATTGTCCACCTCTCCATTGAGAATTACTCATTCCTCTTTGAGAACTCTCCAAAGCTAGTATTTTTCCACCATTGTTGGAATGATCATCCCTATGCATTTTCTGATCCTCTCATTGGACAATAGGCACATCATTTAGCTTGATTGTATTCTTTCCAATTGAAGATTGACTAGTAATGAAGATGCTCCAAAATTATGAAGCTGCTGATGAAAAATTTTTGGTCCAATTCTCAATATGATAAATGCAATAATCGAGATTAGGTGTTTAGAATTACTTGGAACGGTCGAGCTTGATGAATCGATGACTGGGTTCTTCCTTTTGTTGTGAGAAAAGCAACCAACTGCAGAGAGAAATCCAGAGAGAGAGCTCCTCCTATCACCCTTTCAGTTATCAGAAATTTATACACTGTCTCAATGGGGCAACATCCACTCTGACAAGGGTTAGGAGCAGGGGCCTCTACAGATTAGTAATAAAATAGACCAAGCCTGCCCATTATGGCTAAGCTCAATAACAATAACCAAACAATACCATATTCACTAATAACGAAATAAAATCAAGCCCAATAACAAAATTAACTATAAAATTGGGCTAAACAATATGGTCAAATATATTTTAGCATCTAATTAATCTGAATCAAATTAAAATTAAATTATAACAAAATGATTTATGCTAGTCCACACATAGAATATTCAACATTCTCATACTTGGACAGCATAAATTAAAATATTATGATATACCAGATTAATCAATAATATGTGGCCACAACAAGATGCCAAAATAAGCCAACATAAACCACAAAAGGTCCAAAATAGAACTACAAGCATCTCAACAATGTAGAAAATCATACTCGAAGGAATAGTGATATCATATACTGCAAGACACTTATATCCTGTGACCCAACAACAAGGTGAAATATGGATAAAAGGGAAAGCACAACAAAACGGCATGCCAGAGTTTGAACAAAATGTAGTTTCCCAACAAAATGGCCTAAGCATCCGCCCAAACATCTGCCCAAGATGCCATATAAGATTCAATGAATCTTATCATAATAACAAGATTGAGACTGGGTCCAAAATATCTCTACAATATGCCATTACAATATATAAATATACAATGATAGTTATAATAATTAAACTACGCAGAATAATTATATGCAATAACAATAGCAACAATATCCATTATTTGAAAAATGTCTCAAATATTATTCAATATGAGGTCATAACAAAACATAAACATAAACTCCCACTAATCCAAAACATCAAAAGACCTCACTATACCCATACGGGTTACATGATCAACAAAAGTTTTAACAGTTATGCCTTTTGTTAAGGGGTCAGCAACATTAAGTTCTGTAGGGATATGCTCGACATGAGTTTTAAACTCCTGAATCTTTTCTCTCACAAACATAAACTTTGTCTCAAAGTGTTTTGTCCGCTTTGAGCTCTTATTATTAAGAGAGAAGCTCATAATAGCAGAGTTGTCACAATATATGGTTAGAGGCCTAGAGATACTCTCCACAAAATCAAACTCAGCAATAAAGTTCTTCAACCATATTGCTTGACATGTAGCCTCATAACAAGCTATACACTCTGCTTCCATGGTTGATGTAGCTGTAAGAGTCTGTTTGACACTCTTTCAAGAGATAGCTCCTCCAGCTAACATGAATACATAACCTGATGTGGACTTATGATCATCTGGACAACCACCATAATCAGAATCATAATAACCTGTTGTCTCAAGATGATCTGACCTCCTGTATGTAAGCATATAATCTTTGGTACCTTTCAGATACCTCAAAACACGTTTTGCAGCCTGCCAATGCACCACACCAGGTTTACTCAAGTATCTCCCATGTACATCAACAACAAAAGCAAGATCAGGACGTGTACAAACTTGAGTATACATAAGGCTACCAACAATAGAAGAATAAGGAATTTTCTTCATATCTGTCATTTCACTTTCAGTCTAAGGACATTGGGCATTATAAAGCTTCTCACCCTTTTGAATAGGTGCAACACAGGGCTTACAAAATTGCATATTGAACCGGTTCAGGATTCTATCAATATATCCTTCTTGAGACAAACCAAGGATACCACGAGATCTATCATGGTGAATCTCAATGCCCAAAACAGAATATGCATCACCAAGATCCTTCATATCAAAATGAGTTATAAGCATCTGTTTGGTTTCATTCAGAAAACCCATATCATTATTGGCCAAAATGATGTCATCAACATAAAGAACAAGAATAACAAATTTGCTCCCACTATTCTTCAGATAAATGCACTGATCAACTGTATTTTTCTTAAAGCCAAGAGAGCTTACAACGTGATCAAACTTCAAGTACCACTGTTTAGAAGCTTGCATCAGATCATAAATGGATCTTTTCAATTTGCAAACCATGTGTTCCTTGCCACTTTCAACAAAACCATTAGGTTGATCCATATAAACATCCTCAAATAGATCACCATTCAAGAATGCTATCTTAACATCCATCTGATGAAGCTCTAAATCAAAATAAGCAACCAAAGCCATCACAATGCGAAAAGAGTCTTTAGTAGAGACAGGAGAGAACGTCTCTTTATAGTCTATGCCTTCCCTCTGGTTATACCCTTTACTAACAAATCTGGCTTTGTACCTTTCTATCTCTCCTCTAGCACCATGTTTGGTCTTAAAGACCCATTTGCAACCAACAGGTTTGCAACTTTTGGGCAATTCCATCAAATCCCAAACATCATTCCTATACATAGAAGCCAGTTCATCCTCCATAGCAACTAGCCATTGTCAACTATGAGGATCAGAAATAGCTTCATGAAAGGTAACGGGATCACAATCCTCAATAGAAGCATACTCATGTTCCTGCAAATAAACAACATAATCCCTGAATCTAGTAGACTCAGTAGATGTAAGAACACGCTCCAATCGCCTCAATTGAGGCACAACAATATCTGGATTCTGAACATCATAATCAACTTGTGGATCAACATCAGCACCAACAATGGGATCAATGGCTTCATCATGAGTGACAACAGTTGGCATAGACTCGGGCAAAAGAGTAATGGGTACAGGAATAGTGACATGCTCTTCTCTGAAGCTAACAACACGCGGCTCCTGAGTTACAACATGTTCTGAATCGTTTTCAAAATAGACAGCACGATCAGATTCAACAACTCTAGTTGTATGAATAGGACAATAAAATCTAGAACCTCTGGAGCCCACACAATATCCAACAAAGAAACCACTAATCATTTTAGGATCAAGCTTCTTTATTTCTGGATTGTAGAGCCTGACTTCTGCCTTACAACCCCATACACGAAAATGCTTCAGAGTTCGCCTCCTTCCTGTCATAAGTTCAAAGGGAGTCTTTGGAACTGACTTACTTACCACATGATTTAAAAAATAACCTGCTATCTTCAAAGCTTCTCCCCATAGAAAATCAGGAAGAGTTGAATGGCTAACCATACACCTAACCATCTCCATGAGAGTATGATTTCGCCTTTCAGTGACACCATTTTGCTGTGGAGTTCCAGGCATAGTATACTGTGCCTCAATACCACAATCCTGCAAAAACCTTGCAAAGAGGCCAAGATTCTGCCAATTTCATCATACCTTCCATAAAATTCACCATTTTTATCAGATCTAACACACTTAACTTGTGTGTCAAATTTCAACTCAACAACAGCTTTAAAAGTCTTAAAAGCATCTAAAGAGTCTGATTTCTCACGCAAGAAATCAATCTAGCAAAATCTTAAGAAATCATCAATAAAGGTGATAAAATATCTATATCCTCCCAAAGTAATGGGAGTAATCAGCCCACAGATATCCGTATGAATCAATTGCAAAATGCCTTCACTCCTACCAACTCTTTTCTTCCTGACTCCAGCAATGAGCTTCCCTTTCACACAATCAATACAGGTATGAAAATCTGAGAAGTCCACATTATGAAGAATGTTTTCCTTGATCAACCTCTCCATCCTTTCTCGAGATATATGTCCCAACCTCTTATGCCACAACATAGAAGAATTCTCAACAGCTTTTCCACGCTTTTTCCTAACAACATCATTAACATTGGAATGCCGTTGCTCAAGAGAGAGAGGATTGAGATCTAACATGTACATGCCATTCAATTTAACACCATAGCCAACAACAATAGATTCATAATATAAAACAACTTTATTAGATCCAAAATGGAAAGAGTAGCCACATTCATCCAAAACTGAAACTGAAATCAAATTCCTTCTCATAAAAAATACACAAACAGTGTCTCACAAAATCAACTCATGTCCACTACTTAATTTCAAAGCAACTACTCCTATATGTTCTACTTTGACATTCATCCCATTTCCAACTGCAACAGACACCTCCCCTTCATTTGGCCTTCTCCTGGTTTTGAGCTCCTGCACAGATTTTGCAATATGAATGGTTGTTTCAGAATCTAACCACCAGGTATTAGAAGAAACATCAACAAGATTATATTCAAAACACACTAGAGCTAGAGGAATACCTTACTTTTTCTTCCCTAGCCACTTCTTAAACTTAAAACAGTCAGATCATTTGTGCCCGAATACATCACAAAACTTGCAAGTGCCATTAAATTTGTTTTTCACACCAGATGGTTCACCATCTTCATGAACTGAAGGAGGTCAAGACTTATCACTCCATTTCTTCTTGAACTGATGCTTGCTACTCTTTCCCTTAAAATGTTTCTTCTTCTTGTCATGATTCTTATAGGAAACCAGCTGAACAACTTGAGCCTTACCCTTTTTCATAGTTTACTCCTCCTGAGTAAGAATGGCTATGAGCTCATCAATAGACCACTCTTCCTTTTGTGCATTATAAGAAGTCTTCAAAACATCAAATTCAGAAGGAAGAGAGTCCAACACCTGCCAAACCAAAAAATCACTTCCCAGTTCTACCTTCATGGACTTCAACTTATTGTACCAGTTGGTGAGCTTCATAGCATGCTCACGAACACCAGACACACCATCATATCTAGTCTTTATCAGCAATGAAAGATAGTAAGCCTTTTCGTCTTATCAAATTTTTTGAATTTCTTGCCCATAACCTCAAGAAACTCCTTAGCACTGTTCGTCTCAGGAACACTATCTTTGATGGTCTTGTCCATAGTGAACTTCATGGTCATCAGACTAACTCTATTAGAATGAGCCCACTTATCATGTTTTGCTTTGATAGCAGCGGAAGAATCAGGTGTGGGAACTTCAGACTCATTCTCAGTAAGGGCAGCATCAATGTTGGAAATAGCAAGGAACAACTTAATAGAATCAGCCCAGTCCTCATAATTTGTTCTATTTAGCTTTGGTAAAGAGTTCATATTCATAGGCAAAGCTGAAATTTGTACATTAATGGGAGATTTTTATCAAGCATATTCAACAGAAGAAATAGAGCTTATGACCATAATAAAGTTATCTCATGCAAATGCAATCTCGCCAAAGAGTCTCGAATTACAATGCATAAGTTAACTCCCACATTACAGAAAATAATTATATTCTTAAAGCTAATATCGAGAGGATACTGAAAACTTTAAAATATAATTAACAATCATTAGGAACTATATCAGTAAAGACAAATCGATAGGGTAGGTGCATTATTAAAATAATTCTTAATGCCACATTAGTACTAACAGTTTTTCAACAATAGTATTTTATCATAATCCGTCCTACGAAGGCAAGCTCACAACTATGGAAAAATACCCAATAACAGAACAAAATGGTCTAAAACAGCATATCTTAGAATTATATACCACAAAATTTTATAATAGCAATAAACATAGTCTCAATAATTAATAATACGCACATAATAAAGCACAAAATTGTTTAATTGACCAAATGATATCAAAACTGAGAACATGCTGAATATAATGTGCTAAACAGTGTTAGAAATGTGCACAAAAATTTTTAGACCAAAATTTGGAGAGTATCAAATATTTTTAAGCAATATATGTAGTGGGAAATTAATAATAATTATTTTCGTTGCCTAGAAAAATAATTAAAATTTACCAATAATTCTAAAAAATTAAAAAACCCAAAATGGAAAAAAGGGCCTCGAATGGACCCGCACGAGCCTTACGCGCCTAGCCCGCGTGTGGGGTTGCTCCGCGACACTGTTCATCATCTTCAACCTCTAGCGGGGTCCTGTGATGGGTTGCATGACCCGCTTTACACCTAAACGGGTCGAACGCTATATCTCTCTCGATTCTCAACGAAATTGAGTGATTTTGGTATCTATGGATTCGTCTTTCAATGCTCTACAAAATCCATATAATATTGTTTCGAATCACAGCCTATATAATCTCAGAAAAATCCACAAATACTTAAGTGGGTAGCCTCGGGTTTTTCACAATTTCGCTCTTAATACTTGATGAAAATTCATGATTTTGGTGTCAATGGGTTTGAAATTTCATCTTCTACAAAAGCCCTAAGGTGATCGAAACAATTTCGCACAAGCATGGGTTCAGGTTCGTCAAATTGAAATCGGGTTCTATTCTAGGGCTCTAATTTTCAAAGATAAAATTCTCTCTATACACTTAACCATTTTACACAATCTTTATGTCGATTTGTTCAAAAAATTATTAGCAACAATAACCTTCAATCAATTTCGAGATGAATTGGTCAAATCGTAAAATCCCAAATTAGATACTGGGGTTCATATCATGTACGAAAATACATCATTAACACCTAATTTGAAACAGTAAAATCACTGTCATATTAGAATTGGATTGTCTCTTATACTACTTGATGAAAAAATTTTGTTCCAATTCTCAATATGACAAATGCTATAATCGAGATTAGGTGTTTAGAATTACCCGGAACGGTCAAGCTTGATGAATCCATGACTGGGTTATTCCTTTTGCTGTGAGAAAAGTAACCAGCTGTAGAGAGAAATCCAGAGAGAGAGCTCCTCCTATCACCCTTTTAGTTACCAGAAATTTATGCGCTGTCTCAATGGGGGCAACAGCCACTCTGATAAGGGTTAGGAGCAGGGGCCTCTACAGATTAGTAATAAAATGGGCCAATCCTGCCCATTATGGCTAAGTCCAATAACAATAATCAAACAATACCGTATCCACTAATAACGAAATAAAATCAAGCCCAATAACAAAATTAACTATAAAATTGGGTTAAACAATATGGTCAAATATATTTTAGCATCTAATTAATCTGGATCAAATTAAAATTAAATCATAACAAAATGATTTATGTTAATCCACACATAGAATATTCAACAGCTGCTAATCTGAAACGGTTGATGCCCGAGCATGGTGTAAATTAACATCTGTCATGATATAGTTCAAGAAGAAGTTTTCTATATGTTGTAGGAAATACCCAACTCTTAGACTCACGGAGGTTTTATGTTTCTAAGTCTGCAAGGATAGAGATGGTGTCTTCGGTTTTGTGAATGCCCTGCAACTCAATATGAACCAATTTGTAGTCGAGCAGAGATATTGATGGTTGTTCAGTTTGGGCTGTAAAGTTTTGGTGTATATGTTCCAATTTTGTTTGAACACAGCTGGATTGATTGCTAAGCATGTGTAGTTACCTTGAAAAGCAAAGATATCAGGAAGGGTAACTATATATGAGGTGTACATTTTGTGAGGGGTATGGTGATTTAGTCTTGGTACCCCTTGTACTTTATCCTGACTATGAGTGTTGAACTATCTCTATCTGAGCTTCTCAGATACAGATGAAAATGTATCTTCAAGCTACAGATGTTAGCTTGACAAATTGAAGGATGACAAGTGGAGAATGTGGGGTCCACTCAATAATAAGTGTAGAGTTTGATTTAAAGTTAATTACATGGGGTAACTATAATTTAAGTCTTAAATTAAAGTTAAAATTAAATCTGATTATTCTTCCCTGTTTATTGTTAGGTGGTTGCTCATGTGCCCCCACCAATCAATGGCCTCAGAGCCTATGGCATGGTAGACATTAATTAGTTATACAGGAATAAAAATACAGAGACACTGAAAATACAAACATATTTAGTGATAAAGACACAAATAGGGAATAGGAAAATATTTTGTCCCAGAACATGAAAACACAAAGTTTGTGTACCTCCAAAAAATAAAAATAGGATATAGAGACAAAAATTTAATATTATTTTTCAATAAGACTCCTATACATATTTGTTATTTCCTAATATGTCCTCACAAAAGGTGATGGTGTTGGGTGGTCCAGTGACCGGCCGGCGGCAGTCAGTGGTTGGTCAATGGCGGCGGTCAACAACTAGTCAACTCTTGATCAAAACCGGTCAACGCCGGTCAACGGCGTCTGATGGTGATCAATGATTGTCCAGTGGCCGGCCAGAGGTGCCATAGACACCATAGCCATTGACCACCATAGACACCATAGTGTTATCCTTATTATTATTATTATTATTGTTGTTGAAAGTCCTCCACTCTCGTTGCCGCTGCCGGTAAGAGACCTTAGCCACCATCGCCAGAAAGAAATACCTTGGCCTTGCACTTTGTTTCCTGCATGTAACACCATCACCAATCACCTCAACGACCCCTAATTCCCCAATTCCTAAATGATTCTTTGCAAGATTGGAACTCAGCTAATAAAGAACTCCATGCTGATTTTACACATAACGATGCCAAATTTGACTTCAAGGACGGTGATGCTACCAATGACAACGGACTTGGTTCGGAGCCAGTCATTTCGGGGCTACTTTTCATTGCCACCACATAAGCTTCTCAAAAGATCGATGAGAAAGGGGATGATTGGGACGACAACGACAACGATGATGGTTTGTAAATATAGTGTTGAACGACAATAGCCTCATGGCAATGGAAAGAGTTGACATGGTGATCGACGGCGACGGCAGCGGCAATGGCAACAACGAAGATGGTGGGCGGTGACTTGAACGGCGGTGCTAAGGAGCAAGAATAGGGAGAGAGTACAGTGGGCAGATGGTGCACAGTAAGAGAAAGGATGTGGCGGAGTTGGGAGAAGGGGTGGTGGCACACCCAACTATTAATCATCTCTAAAAGGGTAGGGGTGGCAGGGTAGGGTAGCACTTGATGGTGGTTGGGGCGGCACTTTATGGTGCTAGGGTGGAGCTTACTGGTGGTAGTAGGGGAGTAAAGTTGAAACCATATGCATTCCTTTTTCTCTATTTGTTTTGACCATTTAAATTTTTTTTTCCTGTGTTAATCTTTTAGTTGTACCTTTTTAATTAGGGAAAGCTAAATTAGGGACAAGCATAACTCATTTGATCAACACTTGCAACACTCCACATGTGATTTCTTTATTGGCCCACGACACATTTTTAGTGTACAAATAAAACAATGCTATGCATGTGAGCAAGCACCCCCACTTTTATATTATCTATAACTTTTTAAATAAAATATTGATTTATAATATTTGTCATTCTGATGTATTAATGAAGTATTTATATTTAATATATTTTATTTTTGTTCTTTACAATATTCTAGTAAATAATACGTATAAATAAGGATTAATTTTTATAAAAATAGATTCCAACATACTTGGGTCAGTTTTTTTGTTTAAATGTAGACAAAATTTTTAAATTGATTCCTCTTAAATTTGGTTTTTATCTTGACAATCAGTCCATTTAGGAGGAAAAAATACACAATATAGTTTCTACCAATTAAAATGTTGGACAAATTTATCCCCTAAAATCATGAAAGAGTCAAATTGATCTTTATATAGAAGAATTAATTTATTAATTATTTTTAATTGACAGGGATATTGAACCAATTTATTCTATTTTTTTTCAACTTGCGTCCTAAAATTTAAGAGTGGTCTGTTTGAATTTCTTGTCTTTTATGTGTTTATTTTTTTTTGTTTTTGTTCTACCTGTTGTTTTGCCAATGATTGAATAAACGTCTCTTTCAATGTGGAATCGACATTATATGCCTTTGTCAAAAGTAATGTAAATATTTTAGCAAAGTAACGTGAATTGTGAAAAACACGAGCCTTGTTTGAGAAATGGAGTCACTAAATGTATACAAATGGCCTTCGAAGAAAAAGTTGTCTTCACGAAAGCTAAAGTCCAAAAATGTTCATTGCGTTTGTGAAGACTTTCAATAGTGTGCCCCTGTCAACCATAACCCGTCGTCTTATGAATCATGCCACTCAAGTATTTCCTTTATATGCGTTCATACCCACAGAATATGCATATACATACATATATATGTATATACACGTGTGTATGTGTGTATCACCACACCACACCACTCCATCCATTAACAAGAATACTCTGCATCCCCTGATTGTATTATTGATTCAAAATTCTTCTTATACCCATGCCTGAAGTCATTGAATCCATCAAGATTCAAGCATGCTGGCGGATTCTCTTCATCATATTCCTTTGTGTCCTTCTAAAGCTCCTCTCTTCACCACCACAAGTTGCTTCTTTGGCATCTGCTGCTGCCACAACTAATGAAACTATTCATGATGAAGCTGCTTCAACTGATCAAAACAGTGAAGCAAGTGCTCTCTTAGAATGGAGATCCAGCCTTGACAAGCAAAGCCAAGCTGCCTTGTCATCATGGACCGGTGGCACTAGTCCATGCAGTAGATGGCAAGGAATTGTATGTGATGAGTACTCCAAGTCAGTCACAAGCATAAATCTTCCAAATCATGGACTGTACGGTACACTCCACAATCTCAGCTTCTCCTCATTCCCTAACCTCCTTCGCATAGATATCTACAACAACTCCTTTTATGGAACCATCCCCCCACAAATTGGTAACCTGTCTATGTCTAGAGTTAGTCGTTTGAACTTTTCTAGGAATCTTTTTGTTGGTTTCATCCCTAAAGAAATCTGGACATTGAGCAGTTTGCAAGGGCTTGATCTTTCGGCCTGTCATCATCTGAGTGGACCAATACCGGATTCCATTCCAAATTTGGCCAACTTGTCATATCTGGATTTATCAATCAACAATCTTTCTGGCAACATTCCTACTGAGATCGGGAAATTGATCAACCTTAAGTATCTTTCTTTTGCAAATAATCACTTTTCTGGTTTCGTTCCCCATCAAGTAGGAATGTTGACAAACCTTCAAGTACTTGATTTGTCACGTAACAATCTCACTGGTTCTATCCCTTCTACAATTGGTAATCTCACCAATTTACAATGGTTTCTTCTTGCCAACAACACCCTCTCCGGGCCAATCCCAACCTTCGTGTGGAACATGTCTTCCTTGACCTGGCTATTCCTTGCTGGAAACAATTTTGTTGGATCGATCCCTGATTCCATAGACAACTTGACCAATTTGGAACGCCTTAGTCTTCTAGGCAACCGACTTACTGGACCCATTCCTTCCACGATTGGAAACATGACAAAGCTCATCTATTTATTCCTACGCTTTAATGATTTTTCTGGATCAATTCCTGCCTCTATAGGTGATCTGATTCGTTTGACACAGCTCAGTCTCCAAGGAAACAATCTCTCCGGACCTATTCCTGATACAATTGGGAGGTTGAAAAAGCTCTCCATCCTAGAATTGTCCTTCAACAAACTTAATGGCAGCATTCCACAGGTCGTGAATAACATTACCAACTTGGTTTACTTTCAAGTAGCCAACAATGACTTCACCGGCCACTTGCCACCTCAAATCTGCCAAGGTGGGTCACTAGCGTACTTGAATGCTCAGTACAACCGTTTTACCGGTCCTGTACCAATAAGCTTGAAGAACTGCTCTAGTGTTGTTAGAATCAGGTTAGAGAGAAACCAGTTGGAAGGAGATATAACACAAGATTTTGGCATATATCCGAATTTGGAGTATATTGATCTGAGTGACAATAAATTTCATGGCCAAATTTCACCAAATTTTGGGAAGTGCCATAATCTTGGAAACTTGATCATATCCGGCAATAATGTCTCTGGTGGTATACCAAAGCAACTTTTTGAGGCTACCAAGCTAGGCAAGCTTCACCTTTCTTCGAACCAGTTGACTGGAAAGGTTCCAAAAGAACTAGGGAACTTGAAAAGCCTGCTTGAACTCAAGATCAGCAACAATCATCTCTCAGGGAACATTCCCACAGAAATAGGATCGTTGAACAATCTCGCACGCTTGCATCTAGCAGGAAATGAGTTGAGTGGCAACATACCAACACAAGTTGTGCGGTTACCCGGATTATTGGAATTGAACTTGAGCAACAACAAACTAGAGGGAAGCATCCCCTCTGAGTTCAACTTATTGCAACCTCTTAATTCTCTTGATCTTAGCGGGAACTTTTTGAATGGGACAATACCATCAGTGCTTGGAGAGTTGAAACAATTGGAATTTCTAGACCTCTCACGCAATAATCTTTCAGGCACAATTCCACCCAGTTTTGATGGCATGTCGAGCTTGACTTCTGTCAACATATCATACAACCAGCTACACGGGCCCCTTCCAAACAATCAAGCCTTTCTTAATGCTTCAATTGAATCATTGAAAAATAACAAAGACTTGTGTGGTAATGTCACTGGCTTGAGGCCATGCACAACCAACCATAGCCGAAAGAGTCACAAGGCCATCCTGTTGGTATTATTTCTTATCTTAGGGGCACTAGTACTTGTACTTTGTGGGGTGGGTGTTTCAATGTACATTCTTTGTAGAAGGGAAAGAAAGGAAGAAGTCACAGCCAAAGAGGCACAATCAGAAGAACACTTCTCCATATGGAGCCATGATGGAAAAATGTTGTTTGAGAATATCATTGAAGCTACCAAGAATTTTGATGACAAATATCTCATTGGTTTGGGAGGGCAGGGATCCGTTTACAGGGCTGAGTTACCTTCAGGTATGGTTGTTGCTGTGAAGAAACTTCATATGGAAACAGATGGGGAGGAGAAGACCAATTTGAAAGCATTTGAAAGTGAAATTAGAGCATTGACAGAGATCAGACACCGCAACATCATCAAGCTGTATGGATACTGCCAGCATTCAAGGTTTTCATTTTTGGTTTATAAGTTCTTGGAAGGGGGCAGTTTGGATCAAGTACTACTCAATGAAAGACAGGCAATTGCATTTGATTGGGAAAAGAGGGTGAATGTTGTTAAAGGTCTGGCGAATGCTTTGTCATATATGCATCATGATTGCACACCTCCTATTGTTCATCGAGACATATCAAGCAAGAATGTTCTTTTAGATTCAGAATATGAAGCTCATGTCTCTGACTTTGGGACAGCTAAGTTTCTGAAGCCTGGTTCAACTTGGACCACACTTGCAGTTACATATGGGTATGCAGCTCCAGGTTAGTCCATTTACCCTTTGTATTCATAAATGGAAATGATCACATCATTACAGTTTATTGCATAACTTTTTGTGTTGAAGCACACTAATCCCAAGGCAAGAGTTCGAGAATGCAAAAGTAAGGCAAACAAGCAAATTGACGTGCTAATATCAACATCCATTTCGAAAATACAACTCACTGAACTTGCTTTTTATAACAAAATCTTTACATGGCCTCATGTATAACTTGAAGGCTTTAATTTGTTGCAGAGTTTGCCCAGACTATGGAAGTGACTGAGAAGTGTGATGTTTATAGCTTTGGAGTGCTTTGTTTGGAGATCCTCATGGGAAAGCATCCAGCAGATCTCATCACTTCATTGTTGTCATCATCAACAGCATCAATGACTTACAATTTGCTATTGGTTGATGTTATCGACCAAAGGCCTCCTCACCCTGAGGATTCAGTTGTTGGGGGTATCATCTTGATTGCAAAGTTGGCACTCAGTTGTTTGAGTCAAAGTCCACATTCTCGCCCAACCATGGATCAGGTATCTAAAGAGCTTATGATCGGAAAGTCAACTTTGGCAGAACAGTTTCCTATGATCAGACTTGGACAACTCCACTGAAACAGTGAATTACTTAATTAGTAGTGTGTTTGTATCGTAAGCTTGTTTACTTTGTCACTGTATGTACCATGTGTAAGTTACTTTATTCGATTATGTTTTCATCAGCAAAGGGTAGGCTGGTTTTTGATCCGGGGCAGTCATCTACCTAGTTAATTTGTAGGTGACTAGTAGAAAAGTATGCTGTTTCAAGTCAAAAGACAAGGTGGTTGTGTGAGCAAGCGTATGTATAAATTACTGTTTTGAATAAAAAGTAGAGCAAAGTCTTTGCTAGCTTTTCGATTAGTCCAGATACAAAAAGTAGTTTTCGTCATTATTTGTAAAAATAAAAGGAGACTAATTTATGAATGGACTCAATTATTAATTTTTTTGGCCCAAGGTCTCAATTATTAATTTGTTCCCAGAAAATACAAGGAAAGAATATGTAGATTCTAGCTAAAAGCAAGTCTGATTAGGAAAATTAATTTTCTTTGGCAAAATTGAGCTTTTACCCTCTTAATTTATTTTTATTTTTTATTTTTATTTTGGCCTCCTTTTGTTTCCAAGTCAAGAGATAAGGTTGTTGTGTCACCAAGCATATGTACGAATTCCTGTTTTGAATAAAAAGTAGAGCAAAGTCATTACGGCCTGTTCGATTTGTCCTGACTCCAGATACAAAAAGTACTTTTCGACATTTTTTATAAAAAGAAAAAGAGACTAACTTCTGAATGGACTCAATTATTAATTTTTTTTGGTACAAGGGCTCAATCACTAATTTGTTCCCAGAAAGTACAAGGAAATATATGTAGATTCTAGCTAAAAGCAAGTCTGATTAGGCAAATCAAATTTCTTTGGCAAAATAGAGCTTTTAATCTCTTAATTTTTCTTTTTCATTTTTATTTTGGTCTCCTCTTGTATTGATCGCGTAACTTGCGAGAGACTATTGTCATTCCCATTTAGTTATTGTCACTCCTCATTAATTGTATCCATTTGAACTTTTTCTAAATACCCTTAAGCTTATTTTAATAATTTGTCTTTTATTTATTTTACTAAATTAAAATTTGTGTATTGGAATTTTGACTATCTACTATAACTCATTATTTATTACTTTTTGTTCTTACCTAGAAGTGACAGTAAGGGTGCAAGTAGCTTCGACGTCCATGGAAATAAGGGGTGGAGTACCTACAAAAACACTCTAATACTTAAATCAGTAAAAGTGTGAGGAGTTGAGAGGTGTTTATGTAATAGAGATTATTATTCACCCAGGGGTGATACCTGCCTTATATAGCGAGAGGTTACCCCTTAGTAAATCTGTTATGATCTTTCTTAGGTGTAGGAGATATTCCTGTGATTTGGTTAGTATTAACGATAATAATAAGATATAATGAGATATAGAGAGATTTTATAGGAGATTTAGGAAATATCTTTAACTAGATTCGGGGTAAATCTGTTGAGGATGTCATGCCATGTGGTCGAGTTATGGGGCCCCGAGAGAAAGAGAGATTCAGGTTGGGCCGAGGAGGTCGACCTGTGTTTTCCAATCCAATATATTTTTATTTGTAATATTCCTAAATACTTTTAATTTAAAATTTATTTATTTTTGTAATACATTGCTACTATGATTTTTTTAATTTATATTTAATAATTATATTACTTGATATTAAACATAAATGTAACTATAAATAAATCTCTAGCATAACACAAAAATTTCTAACTTAAACATAATATTTAACTTGAATTAAAAATTATAGTGAAATAAAATTTAAATAACTTGCAAATTTAATTAGATATAAAATATAACACTTTAAAATATAAATAAAACACATGAATCACAAAGGTGATGCATAATGAGCTCTTCAAGAACAATTTTTATAGATAACAATATCATTTTTCATAAATGTCATCAGTATATATTTTCCAAAGATAACATAAAATAAAATCTAAAAGATGGCAAAGCCAACAAGAAGAAGAATTTTTTGTTTTCTGACGTGAACTAAACGAAGATCATTACTATTTATTAATAATTATCAAAACAAATAATAGAATTGATAAAGATGGGAAACTAACTTCATGTTATGTTTGTGGTTTCAATTATGTAATGCCAAAAAGTCTCTATTTTAATTTTGTATTTTAATTATTTTACATACATAACTTTCACAACAAATTAATGCTAAGAATAGGAAGAACAAGACGAATTTGTCTCGGAACTACAATAATAGTGCAAAAGTAGCATGAGGAACAAATTATGAACGAAGATGAATTTAAAATTTACATGACAACTCTCAAAATAAATTTAAATAAAAACATTTAGAAATTTCACAAAAAAAAATAATAAATAAGGAGAAATAATTATTGAAATTCTAATATACAATTATTAATTTAATTTTGAAAATAAACAAATGAATAATCATTAAAATGAACTAAACGGTATTTTAAGAAAAAGAGCAAGAGGTTGTAATTAATAAGAAGTGGTAATAGATAAATAAGAGTGGCAATAGCCTAACTGTTCTTCAAAGTAACTTGGTCATTAATTTCAATCAACTCAATCTTTTTACACATAATCTTTAACTTAATGAAACGGCATACCATATATGAGAATGTTTTGCTAGATTCTATGATAGCAAGATGTATTTAACTTGAAAGTAATTGACGGTAATTAATTATGAGATTATTAATTATGAGAACAAAATGAAAAGAAAATTAGTAATTAGGAGACCAGAATAAATATAAAATTAGCTAAAGAAACAAAATAAAAAAATAAGTTAAGGGATTAAAATATCAATTTTGCCTAAATTTTTTACTAAATTTTAATTATTTTTTATTCATTGTATTTAATTAAGTTATTTTTAATTGAAAATAGAAGGATATAGTATAACTATGATTTTTTTCTAAAATAAAAGATTATCATGTAGGAAAAATTACTTTTGAACAATCTTCATTTTTAGGAAGTGATTTTTTACGTGGTTATTTTTAAATTTTTTTAAAGCTATTTTAATATCTACTACAGCAAAATAACTTAAAAATTTTTTGATTATGACAAAAAAAAATACTTTTTATGTATAAATTGAAATATAGAAGAACAACTTTTTTCTGCTTACAGTTTTTGTTCTATTTTTGATTCTATTCTTGAGACAAATGGGGATGAGATATATTCCCTTTCCTTTCCACTGGGAATGGAGATAGGGATGAGAAGAATTCTAGAGGCATGGGGCAAGGAGTGAGGGAGTACTCCTTGCTCCATTGTCATCCCTTTAGTAATATTATAGAATTCTATAAGTAAGAAATATAATTTAAGAGATATTTTGCAATATATATTTCAAAACAAATCATAAAATAAATATCAAATTATTTAAAATATGATAATAAAAGTATAAAATCTTATAATTTATTATTAATTATTATAAAATATAATAATATGAAAGAATTATTTAACTTTGAATCATATAAAATCAACCCAAAATAGGACTCGATTCAGACCAAAAAAAAAATTAAAACACAATGGGTCAAATTTGAGGTTTCAAATGGACCCGATAAACTTCAAGCCTTGCCCGGCCATGTCATGAACATCCTTAGCAAGCCAAATACCACCTCCGGTCCTCCAGCTTTGCAAATACGTCACCGTATTTGTCACGTTGCCTCCACGCGGTTTTCACTCCAAGTTAAAAAAAGAAAAGAGAGAAAGAAAGCAACAAAGCGAAGCAAGCAAGCCAAAGCCACCACCGAAGACTTGTCTTTCTTTTCGATCATTATTATTCCCTTCTGAGTTCTGACCTTCCCACCCACCCACCGCCACCCATCACCCATCACCGCGCGCCCTCCTCCGATCTCCGCCGAGTGCACGACATGAATCCCGAATAGTATGTTTCTCTGTACCACCCCTTCGCCCCTTCTCTTTGGTCGGATTCGATTTTCGTGAAGTTCCTTCCTTTTTCTGTTTTCCGGTCTTCTCTTCCAAAAGGGTGTTTTGGGTTGTAGCTGATTGGTTCGTATGGGCTGGGTTTTTGTTGGCTTCGAATTCTGTCGGTGTGTTTGGGGTGTAACCCTAGATTGATTGATTTTCTGAATTTTCTTTAACTTTTTTTTGGGTTGAAATGTGCTGTTTTTCAATCACGGATTTTATAGCTATAGCTGTGATTTTTGAGCTTTCGTGATTGATTTTGAAGCTGATGAGTTACCGTGATCTTGCCCCTCTCCCCCCTGTTGATTTTAAAGATTAATATTTTTTAGTATGTATTATCCTATTGTCCTTGCTCTGAGTGTGATGAGGACTCAATCCCCGTAATAAAATTGAGCTTCGTGTGTTCTACACTAATCTGATTCATGATCTGAGTGGCAGTTCATTAGGGGAATCATCAAATTATGCTAAACCTGTGAAATTTGGGGGAACATGGTAGTGTCTTGCTCCGTGGTTGTGGTTTTATGGGAGTTGAGTTGAGTCCATCAGACAGAAAGTATGGGATTTGGATTTGGGGTTTATGTGGCCTTGAGCTCTTCCATGTTTGATCAATCAGTAAGAATAAAAATGGTGATGGCTTGTATTGAATTTTTTTATGGATCTTCTAAGAATTGAGGCTTTACAATTTGGTTTGAGTTTCTTGGTCATGTTAATATATGTGTGTGTAAGAAATGGTTGCAGTCTTTGAGGTGTATTTCTGAGGCTGATCTATTTTGGAGTGAGAAAGTTAATGCTTTTTGGTTACCTCTGCAGTGATTATTTGTTCAAGCTCCTTCTTATTGGAGACTCAGGTGTTGGAAAATCATGCCTTCTTCTGAGATTTGCTGTAAGCTTTCTGCTGACTTTTGTGTTTATGACTAGTGACTGCTACTAACTTATATATCCTATATTGCAGTGTTGTATATATTTGTTTCTGCTTTACCATGTTTTTCCGTTCTTTTTGGAGAGTTACTTCTTTTATCCAAGAGAACAATAACTCCCTGAGTGCACTGCTCTGGTTAAGCATGGTTGTTGGTAACAGTAATATCTTACTGAACAATAGTTACATGTATTATTCTTTTTTTGATATTTTATTTGTGTTAAAGAGTTCTTTGAAACCAAAATGAAAAATCAAATAATTAAATGGTGAATTAGCCTTTTCTATTTGGATCACATTCCTCTCTTCCTCCATGTGTAATAACACATGCTTTTCCCCACACATGGAATGATTGCAGGTTTATCATTTAGGTGTCTAATATATTATACAATCCTTCAATAAATTGAAATATAAGTACAATACGCTTCTGCTAGACGTTTACCTCATGAAGTTGTAAAAAAGAAACTGAATGCTGAGAATGATGAGATTGTGTCTCTTGTCATGAGTTTTTCAGATGTGTTATTATAAATGAGGTTAGCTACGTTTAGCCACAGAGGCCTTTGGCTAGTTTCGTCAGATTTTTGTCTTTGTAATTGTGCTGTCTACTCTTTCGAGCTTATGAATGCTTATGTCGTTACCATAGAAGGTAACAGCCTGAATGCCTTTAGGCTGCTTGGTGGTTGATCTTGGTTCTTGTAGATTGTAAATTGTGGCTTGATGCAGTAATGTGGATTGTTAACTTTGTGAAATTCCTATATTATGCTACAGGATGATTCATACATTGAGAGCTACATAAGCACCATTGGAGTTGATTTTGTGAGTACTACTTTGCCAAATTTTAGCTTCAACTGATTAAAGCAATGTTTATACTGATGATTTCATGTTATTTTGTGTAGAAAATACGTACTGTTGAGCAGGATGGGAAAACCATTAAACTCCAGATTGTACGTATATGATTGCCTTTGTTTAAGTTCCTTTATCTCCTTATATTATGTCATGTTTCTATACCATCAAAATCCATTGTTCCATTATGAGACTTTTCTTACCTTGTTTTCTGATTTTACTTGTAGTGGGACACAGCCGGACAAGAACGATTTAGGACAATCACCAGCAGCTACTATCGCGGGGCACATGGGATCATTGTGGGTGATGGTTTTCTTCACATAACCTTTTGAATATAGTTTTCCCATCTGTGGGGTCTCCTTGCACGCTATAACAACTGGTTCCTCTTGCAGATTGTTTATGATGTGACAGATGAAGAGAGCTTCAATAATGTGAAGCAGTGGCTCAGTGAAATTGACCGATATGCCAGTGATAATGTTAATAAACTTTTGGTTGGAAACAAGAGTGATCTGACAGCAAACAGAGCTGTGTCGTATGAAACAGCTAAAGTATAGCTTAGTTATAGACATACTTCATTTTGTTCTTTCCATATTTCGTAAATAGTTTCAAGTGTGTTCATTCTTAGTGATGGAGGCAATGTTGGCTTATTGCTCTTCTGTTGGTATTTCAGCTATGCTTACCCTACACTTCTATTTGTGGTTTTCTTTAACAGGCATTCGCAGATGAAATAGGCATACCTTTTATGGAAACAAGTGCGAAAGATGCTACAAATGTCGAACAGGCATTCATGGCCATGGCTGCTTCCATCAAGGAGAGGTACATCCATTTCTCTTCACAATTTAACTCTAGATGTTCAAGAAAATTGCCGAAGTTCAATGTGTAAATTGGCCCTAGAAGCAAGCCAGGGGAAAAAAAAAATAGTTTCCCATTTAACATAAATAACAATTATCCTATTTCTGTTAGCACTATTATTTAGTTGAGTCTATTTGATATTGTTAGTTTCTATGGCTGGGAAAGTCGACTATGAATGAATTGCAAATGTAAATTTTTTTTTAATTGTCATTTCATTTTTCCATTGTTTGTGCTTTTCTTCATCAGTGTTAATTACACGACAAGAAAAGATATATAGGTTACTGGATTGTGTTTTTATATACCTGTTGGTTTGTTAAGTATATAACTAGTTTTATTCATTCATCTATTACTTTTCATTTTGCTTTTGCATTTCTTGCATCGATCCGTTTTAAGCTCATTATCTGATGGTAACTTTCTCTTGAGTGTAGAATGGCAAGCCAACCTGCAAATAATTCAAGGCCTCCAACAGTGCAGATCAGGGGACAGCCAGTTGCACAGAAAAGTGGGTGCTGCTCATCCTAACCACAAGTTATTTAGATCCATTTCATCTGGTCTGCTGCTCACCCATTGTATTGCTTGTAAGATTTTTTTTTTTTTAATTTCACTAAAATAGTGGACCAATGTCAGAATTTGTCTGGTGGTTTGGAACTGACTTAGATGATCCAATTCTTTGAGTATACTTAAATGATATGGCTTGTGCACAGTAATACTCATTACTGCCAAATCTATATTCCTGCTCATGCTTGTTTCGATTCAAGTTGAGACTATGGTTTTTTGTTTATTTGATTGCAAAGTATAATGCCCAATGCCAACTGGTCACATTGATGCGATTGACTTGTGGTACTAGATGTTGCGAGATTAGAAGAGTTCATAGAGCACCTAGAATAAAATATAACTTACATTTTATTTTTTGATAAAAATCGTTTTTATCAAGAAGAACGCATCCAAAAGATCGTAAAAGAGTGGTAGTCCTATTCCAGGAGAGGTGATATATCTTGCAGGTTGCTAGCACGAATGTCTTAAAATATGCGAAAAGAAATCGTAATTAAGTTGAAGGGTATTTATTTGAGAGCAATTCCAACTTTAATGTAAGGTGAATTTACAACTTCATTGTTCTTCTTAAATTTTACAACTTAATTATTTTTTTCAAGTAGCAATAGTATTTGAATACAAAATTGAACAAACAAGGAAATTCCCTTTATAATTGTAGAAATAAGATATAGATAAAATCGAACACTTAAAAATAAAATCAAATTAGAAGCTGAATTAATTCTATATTTGTGGATGACAAATCATAAAACAAGTATTTGAAGAAAACAAGATGATAACCTAGAAGGTGTTTTTTCCTTTACATTATTACACAAATTTGTCAACAATGCTGCACATTATGGACTGGTGCACATTATTTTGTCAACAATGCTCCAATTCAGCTGCAGTTGAGTAAATTTCTATTTATATATAATTAGAGTAGAAGATTTTAGAATCAAATCCATTTCTTTTAAATATCCAAACCGAAATATTCTTTATCGACAAAAGAAAAAATTCTTTTGTAAAGTAGAATCAATTCTCAAAACATCCAATCACAAACACACTAGTGGTTTAACTATTAAGTTTTTTGTGACAAGGATGAGTTACGGGCTCACGTCTGTCCTGAGAAGCTAATATAACTGTTTAAGATACTAGACAGAGAGAGAGGGAAAAAAAAAAACTCTCGTTTAAGATATATCACTTCCTCAGTGAGAATAAAGCCTCATAGCTTGAATCTTTGGTAAGGCGTATGCGGGGGTTGGACTTTTGTTGAAAAGGGTTCCGGTTGGCATATTGGAGATTTTCAGTGGATAATAGATGAATGGGCACAATATTGAGAACGAAATGAGTTCAATAACAAGAATTTTACCAATCTCAACTTTTGAGATTGGGGGTTTTACCTTCACATGAGCTGGACCACGCTACAGTTATTAATAGAGTGCAGGAGCTCACGAGGCGAGACTGGCTGGTAGGTTCGTATGAAATATGAAGAGAGGCTGGTTGAACAAACAATTCCATCATAATATACGCCCTAATAAAAGAAAGTGAAAGCAAAATAACGAATGTTGATTTTTTTTTTTTCTTTCTTACGAGTTAGTTGTCATTAATTCCTATTCACATGTCAAACTGTGGTTGGGGTAAGAAAGGGGTGAAAGTTGCATAAATATATTGTGTGTGTAAAATATATAAAATTACACATGGACTTTGAGTTGGTCCTGTACTTTTCTCTTTTCAGTTGAATTCATATAATATAATTGTAAACAATTTTAAATAGATTCATCTCCGTTACCTTCCGCATTTACAAGTTACGACACCATTAATTTTGATTTTTTGAGTTTCCACTTACAACGGATATTTCACCATTGACAATAAAATGGCCCGAATGTGTCAAATCGAGAACTCAATTCATTCGGCATTAAACATGCAAAAGAATTTGACCATTTGTCACGGTAGACAATATTAACCAAACTACATAGTAATAAGAAGGGATCTATTTGCATACCTTAGCGACTACAAAATCTCAATTAAATGTGGATGTAACAAGAAAAATCATGCATGGTTATGATCTCTTCCTGGAAAAGGGCATTCAATTCTCAAAGCCACGAACTTCCTTTTCACGAAATCTTTGGAGAAGCATTTTAGTATGAGAAAGTGTCCTTCCAAAGATGGAATACAATATATGCAACCAGAAAACACCATTGAAAGAAGCAATGGCGGTGATGGTGGTTGTGAAAGCTGTAAAAAAGTATAAAGATCAACTTAAAAACTTTCGAAAATATATACGCACAAGTACCCTGCAACCATGAATAAATCGAACCATTCATTACATTACATGGAAACAACTCCAACCACACAATCGGTATAGTTGATCTTTATTACCAACAGTTTCAAGATCCCAGCGCAATGAAACCACGATCTTTGCTCAGCTTCAAAAATAATCGACGTGGATATTTACTGGAGAGAGGCTCAACTTTCAACCAACAAATTAAAGCTGTCTAAGAGGTCAACGGGTCAAGATGGAAGTCACTTCAAAAGAAAGTAGTGGAACGAGATGAATTGAAATCGATGAAGAAAGTAGTGGAGAGAAAAAAAAAAAAAGGAAGAGGAGGAGATCGGCAATGCGTAAGATTATGTGAGATTCAGAGATTGTGGCCCTCCATTGACGGCGAAGATTCGGCGGCGGAATTTGGAGTTAAAAGGCAGTGAAGAGCAGTAGATGCCAATCATTTATTCTGATACCCACGGTCCAAAAATGTATGTGGTGATGGCTATTATCAATCATTCTAAAACGTTGCCCAATTCCCGCAACACTTTGAAAGCGTTGCCTATTCTCTGACTACACTGATGGTGATTTTGGCATAGCTGCTGCCTTTTGGTCTCTGATCGGAGGCAACACTTTAAAAGCGTTGCCTCTTCCTTAATTGTAGGCAACACTAACGATGATTAAAGTGTAAACATCACTCCGTTAAGAAGAGATCCTGAATGAGAAAATGTGCAATAACTGTAGCAGAGTAGAACACAATCATCACCTTAAACTTTGTCAAGGAAAACCAATGGTCCAGCAATTCCAGATACAGTTCTGTGTTCTGAAACATCAACAAACAATCCAACAAGTTACAAATGTCAAAAATTGATCAACCCGGTAATGACAAGCATGAAACATGGTAATCTGCTGATTCATGAACCAGTGGTGAACATTGCCAATACCATAACATAAAACCAATAATTACAGGGTGAAGGGGTACCATACTTTCCCATTCGAATCTCCAAGGCTCCCTCCTCCATATCTAGAATGTTTTGAGCCACGCCCATATTTGGAACTAGAACCAAGAACAGTTTCCAAAGTTACAGAATTCTAAGAAGTAAGAGAAAAAGAAAGCAAAAGCACCAAATAGCTCAAAGAATAAAACTTTGCAGTAACCCTTGATTTGTATTTCAGTTTGCAAGTGATCAGGGCCTGTTTGGTTGGGGTGGAAAATGAAAAAACAGAGGACTATAGTTATGGGAATGAAAAGTGAACCAACCACAACCAGCGATAAGGAGTGGTGTGGGATCCAACAAGAGGAGAAGAGAGAGGGTGTTTGTGTGTGTGATTGATCTGAATGAATGAAGAGGATGGCGAAGAAGATGTGTGTGTTGGTGAAAGATCTAATGGATGGACCAAACGAATTCAGGAACCGTCATGGAAATAACAATTATTTGTCATTGATAGACAAGCTAATTTGAATGTTTCGATTTTTCATTGATACAAGTGTTCAATGATTCAGTTCTACGAAATGATTGAGCTAATTTTCGTCATTCTGAATATTAAAATAATTAGATGCGATTGTTAGGAAAAAGAATAATAAAGGATTGCATTTTGTCTAATTTTTATTATGACTGTTTGAATGTATAATGATATATTATTTTTATTACCTAATCTCAATCTTTATTTTTTTTAAAATAAAAGTATGATGTGATTACTTGGGGAAAGAATTAAAAAACTGAACTAATATTTCTCTAATTGTTTATGTTTATATAAGTTTTTCTATTAATTAAAAGTCAATGATATTTATTATGGTTAAAAGTAAAGATTATAATTAACATACGGGATTTCTCCGGTATCCTATAAAATTCATAGGTACCGACACATTCCAGATAACTTGTGACTGAAAATGTCATATGTTCTATTAACTAAATTTATTAATATTTTAAATACTCATGATTAAATCATAATCTTTGAATTTAAAAGGATACAGGTACCCTTAGGGTACCATAACTAAAACCTTAAGATATATTAGAAAACATGAAATATAACAAGAAGTTAACGTTACACATCCAGAAAAATTTGTATAGAATTTTTGATAAAAATATAGTGATTATTAGATGAAATAAAATAGTATAACTTACCATTCATCTAAATACTAATAATTATGGCACAACGTTCTCTATAAGCATTTTCCCAAGAAAAATGATTTGCTGTATTCATGTTTCAACTTAGTGAAACATCAGGCTCTATATCGATCATGATTGTTATAGGTACACATACCTACTAATACAATTATTACAATAAAGTAAGGATGACAATGGATCCGATTTTCCCTCAATTCGACTCTGCCTCTTATTACTAATAGTCTCAACATGCCTCTACTTGCTTCTACCAATAGTTAAATCGATGGCGACAGCAAGTATCTATTGTAAATTTGCTACTGTAGCTGCAAGTGATTGATGAACTAAACCAAACTATCCATGAAAATTTTGATTCGATTAAACCATATTTAATTACAGGATTTTGCTCTGGAAATTGATGAAGTGTAAAAATAAGAGCTAATCACTCTTGAATCATCAATAAAATCTACACGATGCACATAATAGTATTTATTGATCCAAGGACAATTAACACATCACTTTTACAGTTTATCAACTTTTTCACTTTAGAAGTCGAATCCTTAAATTACTCAAACAAAACCAAACAATTTTATTAGATTTAAATCAACTTTACGCATTTAGAAAGAAGATTTGAATTAACTTTTCATATTCCTTTTAGATGGGTTACCCATTTAAAAGCATACTATTGTCCATAATTAGGCAATGTTACTTGGCAAATTTACTCTCAAACACAAAAGATACACTGAACATAGATCACCATTGTGCTATTCGTATGACCCAAAAAAGTGCTATCCTTCGTAACTCCTACAAACATTAATAGAAATATAAATTATTTCACAACAAGGGGCGTAGAAAGAGGCTTCATGGTACCGTCGCATAATCCGTCAAAGAAAAATTTGCCTTCCACGTCTCAAATCCTCAATCAAATAGGACGACATACTTCTCACTCTAGTAGTGGCTATGCTTGCAACAAAACTATTTGTGTTCTAACCGATCCAAAACATTTGAAATATCCAATAACAAATAATTAAACGGATCTCCCTACATGTAATACACGAAAAATATTTTATTATGACTTTCACTTTAACCATCAAGTTTATAGCTTGACCAAACCTCACTGCTTAAATATCTGGTATGATTCAGTTTGAATGATGCAGGATCACAAACCCGAGAATACTTAAAATTCTAACAATGATTGTTACATAAATGGCAAAAATTACTTGAGCAAAATATAAACCGCTACGCCACATCATTTTGAAAACCAATATAAAATATTCCGAGTCTCTTCACACGATGAGAATTTCCAGAATATAACTGTAGTTAAATCATCAAGGTACGAAAACCTAAGAGGAGGGGTTTGGTTTTAAAAAAAAAAAATCCAATTTTTATTTCCTATATTCAATCACCTTTATACATTTTCAGGATTTTATAAGGCAAGCAAAGACTGCAAAATCTAATTTTCAATTTTCACTATTTTCATCATAATCCTAAAAATTAAAAAAAAAACAAAAGAAAAATATTTCCTAAAACTAAACGCATCCTAAGCTTTCACTTTTCCTGCATTCAGATAGTTTTCTAATTTTTCAGAATTTTTAAAGGAAACAGAGACTTCAAAATCTAATTTTCAACTGTCACTATTTCCTTTGTAATCCTGAAAATTAAAAACAGATAGAATACCAGAAAAAAGAAAAAGTAAAAAATATTTCCGAAAACTAAACGCACCGTAAGTATGCAGACTTCTCCATAATGCAAAGGGATCACTTGCCCTTAGGTTAACACTTACCCCGCAACCTATAGGTAGGTCCAGCTAGTTTACAAGACCAGACCATAAAACAAATCGCAGCAGTTACCTTCCACCTATATTTGACATTATTGCTGACAAAGATATCCGATATAAGACCCAAAAATTTCATGCAAAACTGACATGTCAATCTATAAAGAGAAGTAAACTCAACAACATTTATGTCTTACCCGCCACCATATACCCCCACAATGTCAAACACCGTAAAAGTGAAAGCATAAGGGTAAATAGGCTACAAGGGATAAAGGACCGTATGACGGACATCCTAAATTTACATTTTAAGGCATGAAATTAAATAACCCTTCTAATTCAGGAAATCCAATAAACATAGTGCTTTTCCAGCTCAAGTTCAAATCAGAGAACCCAAAATTGAAAATAGGGCAGGGATGTCAAAAGGGTTCCAGACAACCTCACTTGCCACCCAGGGTTGGGAAATGCCCAGGATCTTCAATGGATGGAGCCGGCGCATTGCTGGAACGGTAACCACCCCTTGAACCACGGCCACGTCCACGACCACGGCCGCCTGTGTTATAGTAGCTTTCGCCTTCAGCAGGCTTCAGAAACTCATTGATGCTGACAGACTATAAAATCCAACAAACAAAACAAGAACAGTCAACACAACACAGTTCACATAACTAAGTAAAATCAGTCGGCTGCATAAAAGAAAATAGATAAGTTCCAAAGAAAACCAAGAGATCATGACCGTCTATATTGCATGGGTACGGTACAGACACGGGTACAGTGTACGAAAATTTTCTGAAGGCTAAGGTACAGGTGTGGGAGGGTATATTATTTAAAAATATAAAATTATAACTAATAAAATAATTATATCATAAAATAACTTATTTTTTATGATTTATGATGCTAAAGCAAAAATATCTAAAGGAACACACGATTTGAAATTATAAAATAGTTTAATTCAGTTAATCGCAAAATTTAATGTTTTATAAGGACTAATTTGTATTTAAGTAATATTTACTTATTGTAATTATTGATTAACAAGAAGTCTTGAGCACCCAACAAGTGCCGGTATGAGGTAAGTACCAGGTACAGGTACGGCAGCTATTTTGGAACATCCATGCTTCAGAGATGACCGTCAACAAAAAAGAAACACTATAAAAGGTAATGTGTAGTCTATTAAAAAAAAAAAGAAAAAGAAGCAAACCTTAAAAATAGATATTACAGAAAATAATTCGTGAGCATGACCAAGAAGACTAAATAATGGATGCAGGGCTTGTAATGGGCACATAAACAAAAGAGAAAACACAACATTTTGATCGACTACACAACATGATAGTCAAGATTGTAAATGACTAGAACACAAGAAGGAATTTTGGTAAGTGACAGAAGCATTTTGCACACAGCAGCAGATTGATGGATTCTGTAAACAACAAACCACATTTTAATAGAGTTCATTTCAAGTAAGAAAAAATAAAGCAACTACTTAAACGATGATGTCAATAAATTTTCATGCAAAACTAGCAACTATTCTAATCTTACATCACTTGTGTTGGCCATTCAATATATGAAGCTTACAAAGTACCACAGGCAAAACTGATAAATAAGGTATTCTATGGATAGTAGTCTTAACAGAGGCAATATCAGGTTAATGCACAGAAAGCTAGACAAACAAAAAAGTGATGATAAAAGCATGCAGTGAACACATTTAGCAGAGAACGAGAAGAAAAATAATATCTACACATCCAAAACGCAGACTTGAACAGAAAATCACATCTAAAGAAAAACCATGTGTTCGTGTTAAAAACAACCCACTACTTTAAAAATAAATAGAAATGTATAGTTGTATAATTGGCATCAGACAGCCTTCAATGTCACAATGCACAACTAATGAAACATCCACAGCGATCACTAGAAAAAACAATTAGGACCTTAAAGATCAACACTAGGGGTAAGGACAGAATAGCATATCATCTTGAGTAGCCTATGCTAGCCATAAACAGTGAAAACTGAAGTCAGGCAAAAAAAAGGGGGGGGGGGGGGAATTAATGATCTATCAAAATTAACCAAGTAATGTTGATAATTAAACAGAAGAAAGTCACAATGGAGGAGTTACAAATACAGAGCGGGAAAGACAAATAAATCCAGCAGAGTCACACCTTCTTGGATCTCTCTTCCTTTTCAAAAGCCTCTTTGCGCTTATCCTTATCAGATCCCTACACAGAAACGAGATCGAAAGATATAAGCAGGTATTGCCAATAAGATATGAAGTTATGAACGACTAATAAAAAGTACAAATTAGAGTAAAAAATTCTTTACCAATTTGATGAAGATATCCTCATTGTCTTTCTTGCTTGATAGGGGCTGCATGGATTCAAACGCTTTGATATCTACCTTTCTCTCTTCAGTCTTGAGTGCTTGCAGAGCCTTTCTTTTCTCTTCCAGCACTTTCTGATACTCCTCCAGAGTCATCTCCTAATGAAAAACCAACAAAACAACAGCCTACTGATCAATAAATTCAAATGAAAAAAATAAACAGTAAAAAAGAACATATTAAAAAGAATTGGATTCTCAAAGTAAAGGGTACACTTTAGAGAGCAATAAAATCATAACCACTGATTCAAAATAAAGAAGTAAACACTACCAAATCCAGAATATGTTATCAAGGATATTATAATATAAACCATTAACTTTTTAATCAAACAATATCAACTCAGCAATTTTGCTCTGTGTCTTAAAGAGATCATATTACACATGAAACGGAAAATGGGAAACAGAAAATGAAGATGTGAGCAATCAGAACCCTAATGAATAAGCAAAGCTCCAAGTAATTACTAGGGAAGATACCAATTATGCTACCCTTAACACTTTACTAAAAATAAATAAATGAAAATGAGAAATTTCAGACACTTTGGACAAATACATCATTTCAGAATCAAAGAAAGACACGTCATTTCAAGCTCTGATTCTAACAAGGCTAATACAAAAATACATAACAAACAAATTGATAAATCAACACAGCAGTCTATTCAATTTTTTGAGATGCATATAGCAGACAATCCAAGCTTGGACATTATGATTTCTAATTCATACTTCACAACTTCTGCAGACATTTAACGAATGCAGACAAATTTAGAAAACTTCATTAGGTTGAACATTCACCTTATCCTCAGGCTCTTTTTCTTCATTTTCATTAGCAGGACTATCCTTGTTTCCATCAATTACATCTTCAACAACAATAGGCTTCTCATCAACCAAATTCTTTTCAGCATCATTCGCGACTTCATCAGTCACCCTAAGTAAATTTTAAATCACAAGGAACAAAAGCATAGAGAACAAAGAATAATTAAAAACAAATAATTTCCAACTGAAACCGAGTGAAATCATTATCATAAAAATTACAGAAGTGATGGACTGTAAGAAGAGTGCTTACTGAGCAATTTCATCAGATTGTGTTCCCCAGTTTCCACGACCAGCACCTTCACGTTTGAATTCATTTCTGCAAATAGAACAAGGGACATCAATAAAGATAGAAACCGAGGTTCAGGACAGAAAGCATTTGTTACAGATAGCATCACCCGCGTCCAGTCCCACTGCGGCGCTCAAATACTCTTCTTGGTCTTCCTTCTTCACCAGCTTCGCCATTGCTGAAACCTCCACGACGTCCACCACGGTAAGGACCCCGTGGGGCCCCATAACCCCGTCTTTCTGAGGGCTTCCCAGCATCTCCCTCTTCAAATGGACCTTGACTAGCAGGGGCTCCAGTGGCTGGGAATGAGTCCTCCTCATTGGAAGAGTCACGATTAAAACCATGACCACGTCCATACCCACGTCCCCGTCCACCTCCACGGCCTCCACGAGATGTTTCATTTCTGGCCTCCCTCACTATCAGTAAAACAGGAAAATAAGTATGAATACATGAGAAGAACCACACAAGAAAGTTAACCAATTCAATAAACATAATGATAGCAGAAATCAAACATCACTGCACACATGTATAGAAGAAATTAATGTTCTAAACTTCTAATTCTGGTAATGCCGTCTCCAATTGCAAATAAGAACAACAAATCAACAGGAAATTGTATAATTATTTAAAACACAAAACACGCATTAGATCTGACTTATAACTGAATGTAACTCCTACCAAATTACAGACCCACAACCTCAACACAAAAACTTATCAAATTACACAGAAAAGATTTCAATATCTAGCTCAAAAACTACTACCACTTGCAAATCATTTCTTTTCAACAAAAAAATTTGACTATGCAGAAACCGTACACTAAAATAACACATTAACAATGTAGATATCCACCATACACATTGATGACAATAACGAAATCATGATAAAAAAAAACACCAAGTAAACTCAAGACATATATATTACCAACAATCACTCATCTGCAACAACATGATAAAAAAAGCACCTAGTAAACTCGAGACATATATATTACTAACAATCACTCATCTGCAACAACGCAAAAAGCCCAAAAAAATCAATGCACCGTTGAAAACTTAAAATCCAGTAGCTTTAATAAATAAAAAACATAAAACTTATTTCAAGTCCACAAAACCATGCAACCAACTATCCCAGCATTATTGCATGACCTGCAAAAACCTCAACAAGAACCACACATATCAATACATAGTAATGCACTAACAAACAAACAAACAAAAAAACCCACATTCTTCAAAAACAAGCATCAAATAAATTCCACTCACATCATCTCAAAAACCCTAGAGACAAAAATCCATGAAATATTTAAAAAATAATAACAACAAAAAAGGGTAACTCAATCAAATCTAGAAAGCTCACCAGCCTGAGCAGGTGGAGGGGGCTTGGTGGGGAGCTGAGCAGCCTTGTTCTGCTGAGACGGCGGACCGCCACGCCCGGCGGCGGCGCCCTTCTTGGCCGGAGGCACAGCGGCTGCGGCGGCGGCCTTGAGCTGCTCAGCGGCGATGAGCTGAGAAGGGTCCTCGGCGTCATCGCCCAACAAATCAAAGGGGTTCATGGTTGCCATCTCTTCTCTTCCAAACAAGAAAAAAACACACACCAAACGCTAAAATAGAGGCAAACGCGCTTTTGCTCACCCCACCACCAAACACAACGCAAGGAGCACTACACACGCAAGCGCTCCATGATGGAAGAAAGAGAGAGAGAGAGAGAGAGAGAGAGAGAGATCGGAGAACAGAAAGGGAATGGAGAAAAGAGGGTTGAGCTTAGAGAGAGAGAGAGAAGAAAGGGAGGGTTGAAAATGAAAAACCCTAGCCGCAAGAGAAAAGAGTGTGTTAGTGAATAGAAATGAAGAGAAACGACACACAGCAACCTAATCTTATTTTAGAACTCAGGAGAATGTGTGCTGTGTCGCTCCTCTAGAATACTCGCTCTTCTTATTATTTTATTTTTTTTATTTGTATTGTTTTTATTTTGAACCTTGGAAATGATTTTATTTAATTTAATTCAATTAAAAATTTGTATTCAATTCAATCTTTCATTTATAAGATTAAGCGTAAATTAGGCATAAAAATATTTTTGTAGAATATGCTTTTGTCCAAGCTAGATCATTTACATATATTTTTCAAAAAAGTAATGATATCAACTAATAGAATTTAAGAAAAATAATAAATCATGATGGGTACTTGTGATTATTAAATTGAATAATTATAATCATGATTTGATACTTTTCTCAAAATTTATCAAATGAAAATATAAATTCATTTTACCTTGTAAGTATATAGAAATTAAATCCATTGTTTTTTCTACTTAAAAAGAGTCTAAGAAATTTTCTATTAATAACACTTCTTTTTTCATAAAAAAAAAAATGATGTGTTGTTTTTGGTCAAATAACTGTGTTTTTAGTCAGAATAATAGCGTGCTTAATATTTTTGGTCGAACTACTTTTTTTTGGGTTTATGTATCTCAACATATGGTTTAACATGAACACATCGAGGCCCAAATATATGAAGACACAGGGCACATTGCAGATACTAGGCAAATTGGGCTGAAAATACCTTCCTTTTTTTTTGTCAGGCTGGAAAAAATTTGTCAGGCTGGAAAAAATACGAGCTTAGCCTGGTGGCTTAGAGGTGCCCCAAATTGGGCCAGGGATAATTAGACTTCATTTCTAAATATCAAATTGCTTAATACTTGATTGAACGAAAAAAACTACCTAACACTAGAATATATAGGAAGAATAGAGTAAGAAAGGGCAAGCAGACATTAGAATTGCATTGGGGAATTCCCTTTAATTTGGACCTGAAGCTTTCGATAGTTTTCTTGCCCCTCTTATTCACTCATCAATTTATCTCACAATAATACACATCTCTAGTCCTGCGGTTTCTTCCCAGTAAAGCTCAACAAAATTTTTGAGGTTACCTGAGCCAATCCCACTTTCAAAAGGGGTGTTACCATGTTAGGTTGTAATTAATAGGAAAATATTTAATTAAATTTGATCATTTTCAATATTTGAATTTTAATTATTTATTACTTTAATATATACGAAAAGTAGACAGATATAAGATCCATACATGTTACCAAAAAATAAAATATACAATTAATATAGAAGCCCAATAATTATACCAAAATTAATTAATTTTTCTGTTCATTTATTTCAATTATAAGAATGAGAATTTATGGTTCTGATTTAGACAAAGTTTTGAGAGTCCGGTCGGCTAAATGTGAAGCTTAGCTAATCGGTCAGTTGACTTGATATAGAATAACAAGCCTTCTCGTCATTATAGAGAAGGCTTTGAACATGTCTCTTTTTATCAATTGTTCTGCATTTTATAAGGGCTAGTAGAAAAGGTTACAGAAATGAAAGGTCGAACAAACCACAAAGTCCTCTAAATGCACCGTTTGGACAATTAAGACAGGATTCTAATGATAATGCCGGGCGGACAATTTAGAGAGTCATTCCCTATTCACCTGAAAGTTACAGATGGGAAATTTTTTCTGGACGTTTGTCTGATTAGCCTAAAGGATTATGTATGGTTCATAAGCCCTACTGCTTATAAGTCAAAGGTATTTTGACTTAATGAGTAGAGAGTTAAAAATTATTAGAATTTATTCAAAATAATTATATTAGATGTTATTAGTTGAAATTTTCTTATGAATTTGATAGTCCAACTAGTTAGCTAATACTATGTCTGACTTTTGTCAGATCAAAATTATTTTAGCTTAGTGGGTTGTGCCCAATGTGTGTATATGTATTTTATTTGATTAGAATTGTTTTAGTATAGTAATGTTTTGGTTTGACTGGATGTGCAAAATTTTCATATATATATATATATATATATATATATTGAGATTATTTTCGTTTGTGCCCAATGCTTTGACATATACAAAGGTAATTAAATTCAAATTTTCACAAACACAATATTATTAAATTCAAAGTTTGACTTATCACAAAGTGAAATAGGAATTCCTAAGTTAGTAGTGGCCCACCAACATCTTTTGCGTTCGCAGTCTTGAACCTTCAAAGGCAATCCACTTTCTATTGAGCGTTTTTTTCAATGAATAACAATATTAAAATATTACTTCTACAGAACTATCGAGACTTCCATCACATTAGTCACCTTTGAAAATGCTTCTTCACCCTTGGATGCTCCTACTTCCTATGGGCTGTTGGATTAAGCTTCTATTATACTCTTTATCATTTCCCTCACAATCAGAGAAAGTTTGGAGAAAATAAAAGATCCTTCTTCTCCAAAGAGACATATGACTCTCCCTAAGGTGGGTTAGTTTGTAGTAGTAAAACAAATGCCTGAGAATTTAATTTGATTGCTTGTTTGTACTTCATTTTTGTTTGCTATTTCCATGCACTTCATTTTCTTTCTCTTCTCTTCTTCTATTTATTTATTTACTATTATTTTTAACTAGGATAAAACTTAATCATCTGCAACTGTTTTCTTTATCAATGTTCTTTGAATATTTAACTTTGCAGTGAGTTCAGGGATGAGGACGGAGATTGTGCTCCCCGCCTCGAGAGGTAATTTAGTAATTTCATATATTAATGAATATATATTATTTTTTTAATTGAAAAACATTATAACCCTAGTTTTAACCTACACTAACACATTCCATCCTTGTATTGCGCCGCACACATCCCATCTCTACCTTTCAACCTCTCCCTCTCAACTGTGACTCACCATCATGAAACAGTCTCACCCTCTCTGGCTCTCAGCCTTTCACTCTCTGGCTCTCAACCTTTCACTCTTTGGCAATGATGCGACGTTGACGATGGAGCTGTGACCTGGACGGAGGTACGATCTGAACCATGAAGAAGAAAAAGAAGAAGAAGGAACTTTGAATGACGGCTTGGACTACCAATGATGGATAACGGCTTCTAGCAACGACAAGTGAATGCGATGAAGAAGAAACAGTTCTGAACGACGACTGTGAAGACCTGAACGGCAACAGACATTGGTGGCTATGAATAAGCTCCGACGATCTTCACCTTCACTCTCTCAATCTCAGCTTTCACAAGCCCTAGTCCACAAGGTCAAGCCCAGGCACAACACACTGTTCATCATTGTTCTGCTCTTTTTTTCTTATTTTTAACATGAATCTTTTCCTTTTAGGTGTAATGTCCTGCTAAAAATTAATCATGCAAGTTTTATTTTGTTGATTGGAGATTATTCTTTTGTTATCTAAATGAGCAATTTGAACGCTGGAATTAGAAGCTTTCTATTGAGATATTTGTCAATGGGTTTTTGGCTTTATGTGTTTTGAAATTTTTTGTTCTAGATAGGGTGTTTTTTTGTTCAAATTTTCTGTTGATTAATTTTTGGATTAAACTCCCAATTTTTTTTTTCATTTTGTGAATCTACATGGATCCCCACGGGGGATTAGGATCCGTGGGGATCAAGGATAGAGGAATTTTTCTCCCCACGGTAGGGATTGGGGACGGGGACAATTTTGGAGATTCGGGGTGGAGAATAGGAAAGTACTCCCCGCACTTGCCTCCCCTCGGTTGCCATCCCTATTAACATCTATATAAGAAATTGTATAATGTGCAATAAAAGAAAAGATATAATAAATAATTTCATAAATTTAAAATGGTTCCTTAAAGATATTTTGTTTGATTTCAATCCAAATACATTTAAAATTGCAAGCTTTTAGTCTCTATTTGTTATTTTTTTTTTATCAAGTCTCTATTTGTTAATTATCTATGTTAAACATGAAACTAGCTAACAGAAGGTCATTCAATCCAATATGACAATTAAAAATCATATGTCACATGGGCAAAAATCAAACAATTTTAAAAATGGTTAGACTGAAATATATATATATATGAAAAAAATCAGGGACTATAACAAATCTGCTTATTGTTCATGAGTCAAAAACATGCATAAACCTAAAACATTTTACAATTATAAGGAAATTGATTATCCTTTTATCACCTTCGTATAATATTTAATCACCACATCCAACAAATTTTTTTTAAAAAATATTAATTATTTTTTTATTTGTTAAATTTATTTGTCAAAATGTACTATATAATACTTTATTCTAATATGTCATATATAAAGAATATATGTGATCAATAAGTAAATGGTTATAATATTTTATTCTTTTCACCAATTATTTTTATTTTATTTTTCTGAAGTTCAAATAATTTATTTTATAGATCAGCATTTCCTATATGAAAGAAACCAATGGGTGGGTTGATAACTTGATTTTCTACGTTCTTGAAATATCTCATTGTGTTTCTATTAAGATTTAGATTAAAATTCTAACTTAATCCCTCATATTTATACCGAGGATAAATTAGTTTTCAAAATTCAAAAAGTTTTATATTAATTTCTTAAATTTTACAAATAAGGACAAGTTAGTGTCTTTATAAAATTGTCATCTGAGTTATGTCATGTTAACTTATTTATATATACTGTTAGTTTATTTATGTTTATTGTTAATTTTCATGATGGATCCTAATTTGTCTTATTTCTCTAAATAAAGTCATTTAGACATTCTTCTTCATCTTCTCTCTCACCATAACTTTTTTGCATACAAGAAAGATTTTGATCTTAAGTTATTATTTATTCTACGCAGAATAGAGAAGTGGGGCAAGTTAAGACCCATCGTGAAAATTAATAGTATATATAAGTAAGTTAATAGAACATGTGGATATTTTTATTAGCAATTTAGATGATAATTTGATAAAGAAATTAGTATAAAACTTTCTAAATATAAGAAAAATAATTTTTTTTTTGCTATAAATTTAAGGGACTGAATTGAAAATTTAACTTAAAATTTAAAAAGGAAGTGACACGGTATTTTAATTATTTTAAAATATAGATATTTATTTGCTGTCTCATTAATATGTGAAGTCAGATGCAATTTTTTTTTATAATTAATAACCTGTCTACAGCTAGCGAAATGAACATAAGTACCAAACAACCTCGTTAAAAATAGTATTTTTTAGAAGTCCCAAGTCTCAACAGTCAACACTCGCTTCTCACTACGGGTCTGTGGCCACCCTGGTCAGTTTCAAGCTAAATTTTAGTCATACTCACTATTTATTTGTTCAGTTTTAATCCAAATTTTTTGAAATGTATATATTTAATCCCTAATTATGAGCCTTTTGATAAAAAAATATAATAATTTTAAATTTTAAATAATCATTTATGTTTTTCCAAAAATAGATTAAAGTTAAATAAAAATTTATAAAATAAAAATTAAATTTAATATAGTTTTAGAGACAAATATTTAGAATTTAATTTATATGTATTGATAGTGTAAAACTTTTATACAATATCATTAAATTATATATTACCACAACAAAGGTCATTGGGTCTCATATCCAATAGTTAAAAAGTCATACAAATAAAATGACTTAATTGTATGATATTATAATATATATATATATATATATATATATATATATATTGTTTTGAGTAAACCTTTAAAATAATCCCTATCATTATTTGGTTGGATAATTTAGCCCTTCAGGCAAAGAATTAACACACTTTAGTTTCTAATCTTTTAAAATATAACATGATTTAGTCTCTTTTTCAAGTTTTTCCATTAAATATTGTGACGTCGATTGTTAACTAAGCAGTTGGCATGACATTGTTATCCTCTGTCCTGTTATTCTATCACTCAAACTGATAAAATGATGTCTTTTTTCTCCCATATATACATTCTAACGCTTAAAAGACTGGTATCACTAAAAAATTTCACTGTAAATGAATTCTTAAACCAAATAATGACGTTATTTTTATTGATGTTAGTGATAATAATAAAGCAGATAATAACATTGCTGTATCAACTATTTCATAGAGTCACATTATAGTGTTTAATAGAAATTCAAAAATACTAAGGATCTGTTTAATTTCGATTTTGATAGAATTTCTTTTAAAATAATTGATGTTGAGTAAATTGATTTTGAAAGAATTTATTTACATTTGAAAATAATATTAAAAAAGTGAGTTTAGAAGAATTAATATGAGATAAAAAAAAAGCTAACAGTATATTTGGTTTCAGAAAATAAATTTCAGTTTTCAATTTTAATTTTTCTATTTTTAGAATTTTATGAAAGAAATGTTAAAATCTGAAAATAAAAAATAAAAACTAAATTTTATATTTTTTTATAATTTTTGACATTCTCTTCACAAAATTAAAAAAATAAAAAAATAAAAAAAGAAAATTGAAAATGATTTTTTAAAACTAAATTTCAGATGCTAATATTTACAGCTTTCCCTATAATCAACTTCCATCAGAATGATACACTTCTTCCAAAAAAAATATCTAAACCGTTTCAATTTTTTCCAAGCCGCTTTTTCCCAACTCAGAGAAATTTGCGGCTGTAGATTGCCTTATATTTTACAAGGCTAAAAATAAAAGTGTCAATTCCCAGGGGGTTTTCTCTTCGGTGTTTTTTTCTGCATGCCATAGCCCTTAGCCGAGCCGAACTGGGTGGAGTGTGAGCCATTGATTCACCATTAATTTTCTTAGCCCAAAAAAGCTGGAAGGTTTTGTCGAGAGAAGCAGGATTTGTTTAGATAAAATATATATTTTATTTTATTTAAAATATATATTTTATTTAATAATAAATAAAAATATATTAAGATAATATTTTATAATATGTAAATACAAATAATACTATTATTTTGTTAACTTGGCAAAGCATAAATGGATGCACAGTAAGGACGATATATCAACTTTTCTCAATACAATAATAAAAGGAATCAAATTCTCTCTCTGTCCCCCCTATGCGTGAAACCTACACTCATAAAGGCAACCCACACTCTACGGTATATGCACCATCCCCATATTCATTCTGTCAATTAAACACTTTCTCTTCACTTATAAATCTCCTTTCAAGTGCCTCTTTCAATTCCAAAACCAACACACACAGTTACCAAATTCCAAGTTCCCTCATTTCCATATAATATAATTCTTCTCCAAATCATTCTACATCTCCTCTCACTCGGTGCCACGCTATTACTAATTATTCACAATGAGACTCTGCGCAATGAACCCCCTACACCACACTACTCCAATATCCCATTATTCTCCGTCCACCACCACCGCCAAACCAATGTGCACAACCCTCGTCCAACCAACAACAAAACCCGAAACCCCACAACAACATTTACATTATTCACATGATACCCTCAAAAGGATGGAGAAAATGATGAACTTGCCATCACCATCACCATCACCATCAACATCGGACAAAGTTGGTAGGAGATGGAAGGAGTACCAAGGGATGAGAAATTGGGACGGTTTGTTAGACCCATTGGACGATAATCTCCGCGCCGAGATTCTCCGCTATGGCCATTTTGTTGAGGCTGCGTACAAGTCCTTCGAATTCGACCCTTCATCTCCCAACTACGCCACGTGCAGGTTCCCAAAAAGCACGCTCTTCGAACGGTGCGGTTTACCCAACACAGGGTACAAGGTAACCAAACACCTACGTGCAACCTCAGGGATTCAGCTTCCTAGTTGGGTGGACAAAGCACCAAGTTGGGTCGCAACCCAATCGAGCTACGTTGGTTACGTTGCCGTTTGTGACAACAAAGAAGAGATCAAGAGACTCGGTAGAAGGGACGTTGTTATTGCATATAGAGGCACCACAACCTGCTTGGAATGGCTCGAGAATCTTCGTGCCAGTCTCACGCACATACCATGCAACATGAAGGGGGGACATCGTGATAACATGGATGAAAATGGACCCATGGTGGAAAGTGGATTCTTGAGCCTGTACACTTCGCTAGCGAGTGCTAATCCATCGTTCATGAGTTTACAAGAGATGGTGAGGCAAGAAATTGGGAGGATTCTCCGCATTTATGACGGAGAGCCACTGAGTTTAACCGTCACCGGACATAGCCTGGGAGCGGCATTGGCCACACTCACAGCGTATGATGTCATGGCCACCTTTCCCAAGCCGCCAGTGGTGACGGTGATCTCATTCGGTGGCCCTCGCGTCGGCAACCGGAGTTTTCGGAGGAGCCTTGACAGGCAAGGGACCAAGGTCCTGCGCATAGTGAACTCCGATGATGTTATAACCAAGGTGCCCGGGTTTGTGTTTGATGACGTGGAGAAAAGTGGCGGTGACGTGGCAAGTAATGGAAGCTTCCACGTGGCTGGATTGCCGAGCTGGATCCAAAAGCGAGCGGAAGAGGCACAATGGGTGTACTCTGAGGTTGGGGAGGAGCTACGCTTAAGTAGCAGGGATTCTCCGTACCTAAGGGGTCTCAATGTTGCCACTTGTCATGAGTTGAACACATATTTGCACCTTGTTGACGGCTTTGTAAGCTCCAATTGCCCCTTTAGAGCCACCGCAAAGAGGTTCCTTCCGCGGTGACTCCAAATAGAGTGAGTGGTTCAGCGTAACAATTGACCTTTGGAAAGCCAATTAAATAGAGAGAAGTTGATAGAATTAATCCATGAGATCGGTTACGTGTAATTATGTGCATGTAAATCAGCTTTTGATCTGACACTTTTTGTATTCATTGACTTCATTCTTTTTCTGGAATCCATGATTCAATGAGTTGATTCATTCTTGATATTCTATCCTTTGCACGGTTAGGCACCGAACTTTTTTGAAGTTACTTTGCACAAAACACTAGTTTGGTATGGTAGAAGGACAACGCATTCATTCATAATTCGTAGACGATCATTTTTTACATACCGTTAAGAGATTAATTTTATATTGTATAATATATGTTATAGTGCCAATTAATTGTATCATTTTTTTTTTATATAATATTGAGATAGTTATGACAAGAGCTGAAAGACTTTAATGATGTAATTATATATAATTGAATAAGTGTATATATAAATATTTTATAACTTTAATTTATCCAAATAAAATCTTCCTTTGAATATCTTGTACATCTTGTGGAATAATATTGGTTTCTGTAGAGGATACATGTAAAAACTAAAAATGAACTAAAGCAGCCCAAAATATCATAGAGTGATTCACAATAAATTGGCTGAAAAGAGAAAATCTCTATGAGCAATATAAATGAAATAGTTTTTCAAACCCAAAGTTGTAAGTGAGCGCGGAATGGGTAACGAAGGCCCCATTTATAAGGCCCCAATTGGTCAATTTTGGAGATCTATAGTGAGTGCATGTGTACTTTCCACCATTGAGGTTCGTAATGTCCACATCAAGTTGCTAACGAAAGCTACTTCCAATATGTGATGATTAATAATGCAAACATGTTTCCGTGTAAGGAAAACACTTGGATAATATTCGCTAAGAAAACAAGTGCTCTTACTTATAAGGAAAGCAATGCACCCAAAAACATTCCCTAAAATTTTACGACATTGTCCATTTTTCGCTTCAGATACTTCTTCAGCCTTACATGTTTGTGTTGGATAATTATTTGATATTTTCATCTCAATATCTTTGATCATGATATTCATATATGCCATTGCCACTATTAGTGACAGATGTCTCTATCATGTCCACGAAGAGTGACAATCTGTGTTGCCATTGGTTAATTTTCTTTTTGGTCCTAGCTAGGTGAGAAAGTTGTGGCCATGCTACTTTAGATATATATATATATATAATTCATTCCCAATTTCCAGATCATCAATGGGTCTAGAAGAATGGGTAAACTTTAAGAAGTCAATAACGATATGAATGGAATTCTAGCTTCTGCAATATGGTAATAAGTCAATGATGATCACATACATTGCATTTATGAGGAACTCGCGTTCAAAAAGTTGTTGAAAATTTAGTTACAATGGAAACATAGTTTTCATTTGCTAACAAACTGATAGATCAGTCGATCCCTTTCCGCTTTGATCATAACTTGACAGTCAATCCCTATCTTGTGTTAATGCGAAAATATAACTTTTGAAATTAATTAAGTCTCATTTGGGGTTACCGTCCCAAAAAAAAGGTCTCCTCTATGGTTGAAAAAAAAATCACTGTAGATTTAGGTCCAAATGAATTTAAATAACTTAATAATATATCAATTCAAAGACTAATTATATTATTCTAATATTATAAAACTATTAGGTGTCAACCAAGAACGTACGTAGGCAGTGTTCAAATTGATAGGGAAGAAATGGGCTACGTATTATGCGCGGCTCTAACTTATGCATAAATGAATCTCAGGACACAATTGAGAATTTGAGATTTATCATTCGATCTTTAAGATATTTGTGCAGGTTGCAATTTTCAACGCAATCGCGCGCTCAAATCAACATGCTCTGTATATCTGTACGAATATATCTCCAGTGCTGTGTGCAAAAAAACTATAACCAGATCATAAGTAACTTATGCATATGTGGGATATGCTTATTATGTACACTACAATAAAAATAGGTATTTTCACTGGTTCTTGACAATTAAAGTATCAATAAAATTATTATCAAGAAAAGTAATTTTAATGTAAAGTAACTGTTAAAAATATTTATAAATTTTTATCGATAATTAGTATATATTAAAAATATCCAAAAGATATATTTTTGACATATACTAATTGTCGATAAAAATTTATAACTATTTTCAATGACTACTTTATGTTGATAAATTATTTTTCTTGACAATACTTTTATTAATATTTTAATTATCGAAAACCGTTGAAAATACCAATATTTCTTGTAGTGGTATTTATGTGTTATTGCTTATACTATAAGAAGGTCAATCCTTTGCGATTCATAGATACGAGGTATTAATTAGTCAGTGATAACCTCACTTAAATACAAATTACTTACTTTCATCAACTTAGAAACGTGCTTTACGCTTCAAATCCTCCAATTTTGTTGACCATTTTTTCTTTTCCAACTTTTGAATCTTTGATAGTACTCCATTATGTTAAGTTTGACATAGAAATGTTAGGCTGTTGTGCACAATGATTTATGATTCAGTCGTGGTATCTTGTAGCTCTTTCTAGCCACCCTTTTATCACTGTTTCTATTCCATGACGTGATTCCCTCATAGCGCTTGAGCAAACATGAGGAACCCCCTTTTTCTTTTGCGATTGTTAAGTCATACTCATTCGAACAGGGGCATTGCATCGATTTTCTCTTGTAGATAATCTAGGAACAATAATTTGAAGAATAATATGATTTTGACACTTACATGAATGTAAGTTAATGTGAGTGTGAAAGGAGTAATGTAGAGAGAATTAGTTAAAAAAAAAATAAGTGATAAAATTCAAATATTTTATAAGTGTTTGAAAATTTTGAGATGTTAGTCTAGCAAATTCTTAATTTGAAGTTTTTCAAATGTTATTACTTGCAACCTTAACACAAGATTCGTGATGAGTACAATTATTAGGCTGTCAAAGGACGAAAGAATTGACATACTTCCTAATTCAGTTTGATCGTACGACGGAATTTATATTTAATTAGAGGGTCCTTGCTTCTTATATTGTTACGTGGACAACTTTTTGGCCCTATATATATATATTACTTGTAGGCTTTGAATTTAATGATTCTAATTTCTGATTGAAGTCGTTCCAATCATAATGCGGACTAATGAAATCAGTAACAGTACAACAGGTGATAGCTCAGTTGTTAAAATCGTTCTATTTTTTTTATACATAATGTTGTCACCATTGATTAGTTTATACATTCGCGCAAATAGAGCATGTCGTCGGTGGTTATGCACTTGATCCACAATCCATAAAGACATGGGTTCGACTCCCTCCCATTAATCATGTTGTGAGACCTCTATTTATGGGTAGCTTCATACAAATCTTTTATAAGAGTTTGAAGAACCTGAAGATCATGTCTTGACTTTAGTCGAATGACTGTTATCCAATTCATCTAAACTTTTCATCATGTAAAAAAAATGTTCATGACACTTGGCGGATAAAATGTGAGGAGTGTGCACGTTAATTTCTTCCTCAATCTAGAAGAATCCATTTTAAGAAAAAAAAAATAATGTGAAATAATGTTATTGATGGACACGTTACGCGAGATCGACATTAAATTCATCATAAATCTCAGAGTGCTATGGATCTCCCTATACCACAGAGGCAGTGCCTATATAAACACATCTCTTCTTTACGTTTCCGAATTTTAACCAAAGAATTCCTATGGTTTTCTTTGTTTTCTTGTGGTATTAATCATGAAGGAAAATGGCACTGTTTGGTCTCATGCGCTGCAGATATTTGGGCGGCTTTTTTATGGCCATGGCTTGCCTCGGCTTTAGACAATAGGCTTGTGATACTCTTTTACTATGATAGACATTTGATGGTTTAAATCTCGATCTCTCTTGTAAGGGCCAAAAATTGAAAAAGATAAGAAAGAAGCATATGAGATGACCTAATAACACGATTTTTATATCTAAACCAAGTGCAACAATGGGTCCCAAAGAGAAAGATCAAAGGTGTATGATTGGCTAAATCGCTCAAGAAGTTGGCCCCATCTTATATATCTTCACTAGACAAGGACAACAAATAGATCCCAAAAGAAAGATCAAAGTTGTATGATTGGCTAAATCACTCAAGAAGTTGGCCCCATCTCATATATCTTCACTAGACAAGGGTACTTGGGGTGTAGGTTAGGCATGAGAGTATTTGTCAATAAGTAAAACGTGGAACGGCCTAATTTGAAGTGAATGCAGTATAGTATTGTGCTGAGCTCCTGTATAAGCTGAGGAAAGGGAAATTCCATGCAATTCATGTTTTCATCAATTCCTTTCAGTAATTTCAATTTAAATTTATCTACATGAGTAAAAACTTTTATACGGTCGACTACATTTACCATCTAATTCGTCTCGTGGTGCATGCGGCGCACGTGCAAAAGATGCAACTTTTCATTCGTTCTCCTAGCAAATAGAGTGGCCAAAAATGTTAAAGGTGAGTCAAATTAGTTAATATAAAATAAAATAAATTATTATATAAAAAGTATAAAATAAGTTATTATATAGTATTTTTATATAATTTATTGATAAATTAGGGTTTAATTTATTATTTATTTTCTCTTTTCTCTTAACAAAAGAGCCAATAATTTTCTTATTAAATATCTCTTTGGTTTAATATAAAAAAAATATGCATATTAATATATTATTTAACATCAAAATAGAGTATTAATCATAAATAATTAACTAGTAAATAGAAACTTCATTAAGTGGATGAAATGAGCTAATAAGAGAAAAATATATTCTAGAAATATATATTTATATGTTTCATACTTTTATATCATATGTGCTATTATATCAAAAGAATTTTATTATTTACAAGCCACTTTTTTATTTTTTAAATATTAATAAGATTAAATTTTTTATAATAATAAATTGTTAAATTTTACTAAATTTTTTTTTTTTTGTAAAAAGCTTAAGGTGAGGTAGTTATTTTTTTCCAAAAGAAGAAGTGAGTGAGAAAGAAGAAAATATGGAAAAGTTGGAGGTGAATGAGATAGTGATTGATGAACTTCAAAATAAATTTCAATAAAATGAGGAGACACCAAAAGGTGGTTACTCATCCTAATCCCTTTTATTAATAATATAGATTATGTATACTATGTATAGAGGGATGACATAATTTTTTTGGGACCATAATATAAAATATACATATAATTATACAAATGTATAAATTTTGGGGGTATCGTGGCCTCCCCTCGTCCCCCCTCCCTCCACCTCTGGCCGTAATATTTATCGTTTGATGCCACCATGAGTTTAACACAACTAGTTGACCTTTCATTCATGTTTCATCATAATTTTGGTTTGATTTTTAGATTTTTCTCTTATTGCTAGGTAATCTATAAATATTTCTATAAGCATTTGATGAGCCTATAGACATTACCCTAATTGCAACAAACTTTCCCCTCAACCTAAATTTCTTTTATAAAAAAATATAATATCTATAATTTAATTTTAAATAAGTTACTATTTTTTTTAAACCTTAACCAAGTTACCACTTGTAATTAATCTTGGTGTGCCAGCAAATTAGCGATACTCTCAACTTTCCTCTTGATCTTGGGGACCAAGCCGAATATTATGGACAAGCTAAATATTACTCCATCAATTTCATAATATTCCCTTTGTTTCATAATAAATTTTGCATTAATATTTTTTTGTACATTCATAAATCAATATATCTAGATATTTTGATTTATGAATGTATTAAAAAAGTCAATGCACATTTATTATGAAATGGAGAAAAATTAAATCACTTTTAGGTTATGCTCAAAAATTAAGGATCTGTTTGGTTTTAGTTTTCAGTTTTTAGTTTTCATTTTTAATTTTTCAATTTTCAGAATTTTATGATGGAAAAATAGAAAACTGGAAATAAAAACTAAAAACTAGGGGTCTATTTGGTTTCAATTTCTGGTTTTTAGTTTTCATTTTCAATTTTCCAGTTTTTAGGATTTTATGAAGAAAAAAATGAAAATTAGAATTTATAGTTTTTAAAATTTTCAGTATTTCTTTTACTAAATTTGAAAGACTAGAAAACTAAAAATGAAAACTGTAAACTCAAACTAAGCAGGTCTTAGATTTTGTAGATTTCAGAATTTTCAGTATTTTCTTCATAAAATCTAGAAAACTAGAAAAACTGAAAACTAAAAATTCAAACCAAACAAGTCCTAAGATTTGGGGGATGCAAATCTATTGATAAAATCAATGTGTGATCGATTATAATCAGACCTGAATCAATTGACTTGATGACCTGATCTGTGATATCTTGAGAGATTAAATGTCTTTAGAGAGGCCAAGTCTAAACAAAGAAAAAGCTAGATAGAAAGTCTAAAAGCATTGATATAAATTTGATTTGAATTTGAAATTTAAATTTTGCATTTTTTTAATTGATTAATTATATGGATTTCGAAATATATGTTATGTTTTAGAAGTAAATAAAGTTAAAAAACAAAAAAGTATGAAAAAAATGACACATTGCATATAAATGTGGAAAAATAAATTTTGTAGATTATAGATTTAAATTTTTTAAAAATTCAACAGGGATGAAAAATTGCAGCTAAATCATAACATAATAGTTCTCTCATATTCAACAAGTTTGCTATTTATTTTAGGTTTAAATTTTTAAGAAATCTAAGAAAAAGAATATTTTTTTGATTTAAATATGATTTTTGATTTTGTAATTGATTGTAGATGTGAAAAAAGGTATGCAATAGTTACATATGATTTTGAATTTGGAATTGAATTTTTTGTAATTAATTGTATTCATATTATATGAAATGTTAAATAATATACTGTTTATGTTCCATCAAAGAACACCTTTTATTTAAGAAGCAAAAATAATTTTTTTTAAAATAGAAATGATGAGAAAATGACACATGGTAAACAATTTAAAAAAATCTATTATAATAACTTTTTTTATAAGATATAGTTGTTTCATTTATCTAGTTATTTGTTGTTATTAATTAGTAATATCATAATTGTAGTATTTTAATACTATAATACGTTCCATTGCCGTTTCCTTCATCATCTTTGTTATTATTTTAAATTTAAATTATTTCAATTATAATATTTTATTTAGTCTTATTTCAATTGCTGTTTCCAATAAATACCATAATATCATGTGGAGTATTTATGTTGTGTTGACGATAGAGAGATTTTCTCTCTTCTATTTTTGTATCTTGATATTTTATTTGTTTTAGTGTCTCTATGCTGGCAATGTGCTATTATCTTATTCCTTTATTTATTTATAATCCCTTGTGCATAATAAATCAGTTCAAGATATAATACATTAGGTTGGTAAAATGTAGCTTAACAAAATACGATAAATTGATAATATTTGTTCAAATATCTATATATTTTTTCTTTCAGCTGCATTTAAAAATCTATTTAATTTTGATAATTAAAAAAAGTTTATAAAAAATAAATAAGAAAAGAAGGGTTTGATGACATTCAAAATAGATAGATTATCATATTTATTATTTAAAAGGTATCTATAGAGAGGGTCTCATGGCCATATAGGCAAAACTTGTGTCTGTGAGTTCTACACCTCAAAAGGATTAATTACTATTTTCGGTGATGGATATCCTATGTTCAAATAAGATATATAGATCATCATATTTATTACTTAAATAATAAAAGAGATATTTCATTGAATGCTAATAACTTTCAATGATATTTTAATAATATATAATAATAAAGGTTATAATTTTTTGAATGATTATAGATTAAAGTTATGAAAATTGCAGACCCTAAATTACATATATTGGAAAACTTTTATCAATATGAGTCTTGAATATTAGTATTATATGAGTTTTAAATATTAATATTATATTATATTATATTAAAGTTATGAAAATTGCAGTTCCTAAATTACCTTGGAAGCAACACTCAAAACTTTCCTCGATATCAGTCTTGAATATTTGTATATTATAGACAGATATTAGTATATTATATTATTAATTTATTATATATATATATATATATATATATATATATATATATATATATATATATATGAGTCTTGAATTACATATAACTCCTGAATATTAATATTATTATAGATTATAGATTATTATTTGATTATTTGATAAAGGTATAAAAGATAAATATAAAATGTAATTACTATTGTCTAAATTTTTTTAAATGATAGGTAATCATGACAAAATAATTTTTTTTTTTCAAAAGGTAGACTCTTATTAAAAAGAAGGAAGATAAAATAAGTATTAATTACAATTATCAATCACCGCAATATATAGTCAACACAATCAATGAAAACAAATCAAATCAAATACAATATATTGGTAAACTTTTAAAATTTCGGCATGAGATTCGATTTTTTTTTTCTTTTTAACTTTTCGTGTGCATAGTGGCCCTAGCTAGTGTGTTATCCTAGTTTCTCAACCTTGAAGCCAATTACCCCAGAACCCTGGCGAGCTAGTTGTTGTTTTGTCTTTCCTTCATTCATCTCTTTGATCAGAACATATCAAGTAGTTTCTTATTTTCAGATAGAGTACCCGGTTTGTCTAAGGTCCAAACGTGTGTTAATATTTGAATTCTGTGAGTTTTTCTTTATAATGTTCAATTCTGTAACACCTTTCAAAATCTTCCCTTGAAAGAAAGAAATTTTGCATTTCGCTTTGGTCGATTTGAGCTTTTGTTTATGACTGATCAGTGATCAGCCTTTTGTTTTCTCAAAAATAATAATAATAGTAAATTGTATTGTTGTACTGAACTACTGATTGATTACTTGCTTATTATAACCCTTTGTGACCTTTTAATTCTTTAAAATTTTAGGTCTGAGGGAACAATATCACCTTGTGATCAAGAATGGCTTCTGATGGCAAGGACAACTATATGGTTTTCATTCCAACTTCGTCACTCTTATTTTTTGAAATAGAAAACATGTTTTCTTTCACTACAGCAATTCTATGTATTGAGTTAGGTTGGTTAATTTTTATTGATTTGTTTGTTGAAGTTCTCTTTTCTCCTGTTTGAAAAGGAATGCATACTCAAAATCGATACTTCGGCAGGATGGGAGAAGTCTGTGACTGTAGTCCTGACTAGCTTTAAAGGTATTTCTAGACTAATTTTACCTTCTGCATGGCAATTGTTGCAAAAACACTGCAAGAGTTAGTTTTTAGATTTATGGTTTGTTGTTTTGTTTGCTAATAGGATGATTACCCATATGCTATTATTTTTTATTTTGCTATACTTCCATCATAGTCTATGTTGTTCTTTACATGATCCAACATTTTAAACATTATAGCAAACCCAAAATGTTAACTTTTTATTTAATTATCGATTATTTGCCGGTACCATATATACATTTTAAACAGCAAATGAAGAATTATGAGTCTAAACTCATTGAGTATATAAAGTATAAACTGATTTAATTTTTATCAGTTTTGCTTCGTTCCTGCAATTCTTTATTCGGCTTCAGGCAAAATTCATTGCTAGTAATGCGATTGTAAACACACGCCTCTTGGACACAAGATAAATGTGTTATAATAAGGAGGGTACTTGTAATATTTTGCCACTAGCAACTAATAGTATATGTAAAAGTCACTGTGGCAAAATATTTCAAGAGGCATGTTTACATGTTGTGACTTGTGGCATAGTTCAGCTAATCACTTTGCTAGCAACTAATTTGCCACTAGCAAAATTCATTGAGCGGTTTGATTCGAACTCACATGTTATCTGATTTTGGCATAGTTCACAACATCGCTTCATCAGAACTGTGCAGTTCATTACTGCGAGCTAGAGAAGTACAAATGAAGATATCTCTTGCATATTATATTTTGCATTCTGATTAATAAGCTGTTTCTATTCTATATTATAGAAAATTCCTGTCCACACAACTTTTGCATCGGTAATTGTTCAAAAGCTGTTTTTTGGTTCTTGATTATTATTATTATTATACACATCATATACTGTTTATTTTTTTTGTAACAATTGCAGCAGGTTCAAAAGATTCTTCCAATTCTCATCATTTCTTTATCTATCTATTTTCTAGACCTGGCTTACGAGATTAATCCAAACGTTGGATTCATCTATATCAAAGGCAAAACAGACCCTCAAATAATTTTGATGAGGCTAAGGAAGGGTGGCAAACATGCTTCTATTCACTGGATAAGTTATGGTTTTCCAAAAGATGATCTTGACCCTGAAAACTACCTTGGTGGCTTGAATGGTCATTGTCATTTGAATTGGCATGACCCATTTTATCAAGGAACTAGAGACCCTTATGATCCTCATAATCAATTCTATCACCCTTATTTCCCCTGGTATAACACTGAACAATTGCCACAAAACGGTCTTCACCAAAGACAACCTGCACTTGAACATGAACCTTGTGGAAACAGTGAAAGGAGATCAAGCTCATCATCAGGTAGTCATTCACACCGTCATCATCATCACCACTGTCCAATGCATTCGCGCCATAATCACTCTCCCTTGAGTTCATCACAGAGTCGCCGCCACACCCCTGCTCACAATTCACCACCGCCGTCCGATCAGCCTGAAGCCAACAATGACCAAGCAACAAACCAACCTGTCCCTAAAGGATCTTCTGGTAAATCCATTAAGAAGAAAATCTTTGAGAAGCTAGGCTTGTTTCGTTCCAAAAAGTAATTAGTTATTTCAGACTTTGGTATATGTAATTAGCATAACTAATTCCGTTGTTTCAAGTTTGGAGGTATTGTGATTTTACTCTTTTTATCGACATTATTAAGTCATCTAGTAATATTTTTGTGATGTGACTTTGTACTTGGACTTGTTGGGTATGGTACTTTTATGAAAACATAACTTATTAAGGGCATGTTTGGTTGGTATTTTTAAAAACTGTTTTTTGTTTTTAAAAACAAAAGATCATAAAAATATGTTTGGGATGTTGTTTTTTCTATGTTGTTTTTAAAAATTAAAAAACACATTATGAGCTTTTAAAATAAAAAAAAATAGTTTTTGGATGTTTTCAAAAACAATTTTATTGTTTTTCACTTTTTCACCCACACAACTCCTCCTACCTTCTCCTCCTGTGCAACTCCGACGACCACCTTTATGCTCCCCCGTTCGCTGGCGAACCCCTGCCTCCACCTTCCCCGGCAAACCTCCGTGCTCCTCCTTCCCCAGCAAGCTCCGCGACAGCCCGGCGACCTCTGCCTCTGCTTTACCCGTGGATCGGCTCGACCTCCGCAACAACCCCGTGACCTGCACCTCCGCCTCCTTGTGGATCTACGCCGCGACCAAGCCTAGTGACCGGCCTCTGCCTCCACGTTTTGCCCTTCTCACTGCCGAGCGGATCTGCCCCTCCCGCCGCGGATCTGCTTCATCTACGGATTTGCTCCTCTGCCGCCCCTCCTGCCACCGCGGATCTGCTCCTCTGCTGCCGCGGATCTGCCCCTCCTGCCGCCCTCAGCCACCACCGAGCAGCCCCTATTCTTGTTCTTTGTTGTGTTACAATGGGTTTGCTTTTAAAAATGAGTATCCAAACAAAATGTGTTTTTGTGTTTTGCTTCTAAAAAATTGTTTCTAAAAACAGTTTTTAAAAATAAGAACAAAAAAATCATTCCAAACAAGCCCTAATTTTCCATGATGTGATCATTTTTCAGTCATTTTCTCATGTTGGTTTCCACTTATTATTTTCTCTTAATTATTGCACCATTATGATCCCTGTGACTGTGACCTTGATTCGTTTTAATTGCATTCTAGATTGTTATTAGCTTTGAGATGCATGGTAATTATTTTCCTTTTCACATAACACGATGATGTTTCCTAACAATACCCTTTGTATTTTTTTTTCTCTTGATCGGGTAATAATACACTTCGTTTAGTTCTTCCCCTCTTTCTCTGTTTTTAGGCTTTGGTCAAAAGTTCTTCCTCTCTTATTGATTGCAATAGTACATCTGGAAGTTAGGTTGGGCCTTAGGTTTTAGCTCCTGATAACATATATCTAAACATAGAGGAATATTTTTCGACCCAAAAAAAACATAACATAAAGGATTTTCTATCATATACAGGCAAACAAGCAAGCATAGAAAATAGAGACGTCAAATCGAGTTGAGCCTGCCGAGTTAGTCCGCCAAACTCACCATTTTTAACAAGTTGGGTTGAAGTTTTGAGTCCGTCAAAAAATTTCAACCCATTTAACCTGTGGGCTTTAGCGGGTTGGGGCAGGCTTAACCAGTAGGCCAAGTTTTTTTTTTTAAGAAAAAATTTGTAATTTATTGATAAAAAAAGTAAGAAACATGTAACCTAAAAAAGAAAAAAAGCAAGAAATATGTACAGTCACGAATACAGTAACACTATATAGTTGACACTATTCACTCAAAGTTAAAACTTAAAAATAAAACAGTGTCATAACTCACAAATAATACTATTAACAATAATATTTTTTGTCCAAGTTAATATATAGTTATTATGGATCTTGAAAAGTTAGATATACATGAATAAAAAATACTATTTAATTTTTTTTTATTTTTTGGCTGGCTGGCGAATTGTAGAAACCAGCAAAAAAAAAGGAGCGAGGACTACTGTGGACCTTAAGTGGTATAGATCACCATAGACTTCTCTTTTCTCTTTATCTTCTCTTCTTTCCCTCCTCTCCTGTAAATTCCCTCACTCACTTCTTCTTCTTCCCATTTCTTTCTCTCTTCTCTTCTCCCTCCTTTCACTTCTTCCATTCTTTTCCAAAAAAAAAGAAAAGAAAAGAAAAAATCACTACCACCTCCATCATCATCCTCCTCCTTTTCCTTACCTTCCACAATTCTCTCTCTCCTCTACCTCCATTTTCTCTTTCTAACTTCCATTAGAGAGTTTGGAGCTTTTAGAAGGAATTAGAGCAATTTTCTTCATCAATTCTACTCTCTAAGTTGTAAATAATCTTCATTACTCTATTTAATTTATTGAAGTCCTTAGTTAATTTAGGACTAATGTTAGTGTTCTTTGAACCCTATAGATTGGGGATTTTAGTGAATAGGGACTAATTTATGTAATTGGTGATTTTGTTAGCTCACTAATATTGTATTTATCTTGTTCCTAGAATTATAGAGCAATTGAGTATCAACTATTGGATTGGTGGTACTTGGAATTTAATCTTCAGTTCTTTGAACCAGTTTTTGAGTAGACATTATGTTTACAATTGTTTTTAATTATGCTAAATTAATTCTAAATTTATTTTAGTAAATTAGAAGCTGAAAAATAATTATTTGGTTATGCGTATAAATTTGATGAAAGTAAGTATGTAGCTTATGTTTTAATTGAAAATTTACACATAAGACAATATGACATGATTTGGAAATTGCATAAAGAAATATTGAATTTCAGAGATTTGAATAATTGGATGTTATTGACCCCTGATATGAAATTGAGAAATGATTTATGGATAATAGGGATGACCTTTTTTGCTGATATGTATAGAATAATTATATGTTTTGAGAGAATCTCTGACAGGATCTGTAGCTAACTACAGTAGGCATTAGCCTTGGTGCACCTTGACTATGTTTGACTAGGACCACAAAGTGGATCCTTTTGTTCTATGGCTACTTGAATGGGTAGGACTGTTCTGTCTCAGGATCACATGAAGGAATGGCTGCCTGATTGTGAATCCTTCTATTTATCCTGGAGTTGACAATTACCTATTAATTTATATAAAGATTGTAGTATTCAAAAATTCCTTTTCATTATAAAAGAATTATTTGTTGAATTTATGTGAACTAGGAAATTATTGTTGTTTTACTTTTGAATACATATTGTTTCATGTAAGTTATAGACATCATGTCTACCATTGAGTTGTAAAACTCACCCCGTTGTTTCCCTCTCTTTTTCTAGATATAGGTGCAACTCCAAGTTCCAATTCCGCAGCTCCTTAGTAGCCAATTGTCTAAGTTGATGAGCCTTTTTGTAAAAGCCCTTTTTGGTAGTCATCTATATTTTGTTTAGCCTGTAGTTGTCAGTTGCTCCATATGTCACAGGCAGGATTCTTGGACTTGTATTATGCTTATGTTTAAGAACTTATGACTTATCTATATAGTTATGTTATGGAAAGGATTTGTAAACTTAATTTAGTTTTTTGTTGAACTATATGTGGTATTATGTTTAATAGAGTTTGAAAGTTAATTTGGTATTATGGTTGGTATATGCTGGAATATTATTATGTATTGGAAGGTCTGAGAATGGGTGATACCCAAGTGTTGTGAAATTTATTGAAAAATATTGCAGGTTATATTTTATTTGGGGAATGTCCGAAAAAGAGAGGAAACTCTGTCCGTTTTCCTAAAAAATTCGGTGTGGTAAGACTTGCTGGGAAAGATGTTCCCATGTGCCAGTCATGGTCTAAGTTGGGTCATGACACGAATGGATTTGACTGACTATTCCAACTTATTTTATTTTGGGAGATAAGCCTAAAACGGACAGGCCGGTCCATTTTGACACTCCTAATAGAAAAGCTCATCAAATCTTTAATCTTGATTCAAGCAACATTTAAATCGAGCTGTATAAAAAGAGGAAAAAGTACTTGACACAAAGTATTTGGTCTGTTTGAACTGCTGATATACTGTCCTATTCTCATCCTTGTTGAAGGGTGAAACTTAATTATCTGGAAAAAAAAAAGGTGTGACCACCAACTTCAATATTAGATTAATAGATTCCATGGAACCAAAGCACCTGGCGTGGAGAACCAGACCTATACCGATACTTTAGCAGTTTAGCTAATGTTTTTGTTTTTTCAGGGTCATATTCGGGGAAAAGGGTGTAATGCTTACAAGGTAGGAGAAATTACGAACTTGCGTTAAGTCTCAATTGCCTTTAATTAGCTCACTTCAAAAGGGTGAATACACGTTGGAAAAATGTTTTGTAAATTTTGTACTAACCTGAGGAACAATCGTGAATGGTCATATAACCACAATTTCCATTCTCTCCCTCACCCCAACCCTTTCTTTTTATGTTTACCTCCTTTCTATTTTCCAATATGGCTTTTGCATAATTTTTCTCAAATTGGCTTCGTACCAAATAAATCACTAATACACTATTTTTTTCAAGTCTAGATCCTTATCAAGTAAGTGTATGTTGAAACTACAAAATAAATAGGGCCATTGACCAAAACAAAAAAAACAAAAAAGAGCTACAACAATCTTTTTCCAATTAATGCATAAGACTAAACCACCAAACTTATCAAAGTTGGTAGTTAGTCAGGCCCTTTAAGTATTTAATTAGAGATTAGATTCTTGGTAGCGTGTATTGAGAGGGTCTTGTGGCCATCTGCTTTCAGTTGTAGATACTCTAGGTTTACCTAAAAAAATATATATTAAACTATATTTTGATTAATATAGTACAGTACTTTTAATTTTGATATCAATTTAATTACTATTGGATCTATACTTACTTTGAATGTATTTAAAAATAACTGGAAATCTAATGTAATGACTGAAATAATATCAAAATTAAAAATATTAAAATAAATTGATGTAAAGAGTTTTGTTGGAACTAAACCAATGCCAAATGAAAATATCTGGAGCAAAATGATTATTTGCAGTTAAATATGTTGCCGCCACAGTTGTTTCCCACCCCCTGTCTCCTCTTAAAACGTTATCTTCCCTTAACTGAAAAATAAAATAAAAAAAGAGTGTAATAATTTTCAATCTTTAACCTTGTATTAATGAAAGATTTTGTCACAACTTCATGAAAATCTTGGACTCACACTTCGCTTGTTATCAGCATGTGCACATTCATCAAAGCATACCGAACATAGGCACGTAGCTGTTACAGTAAATCCGTGTCGGAATATATATCCACACTTGAACGGACAAATATAGGAACTATTGATACTAATCTATGAAGCACAGACACTGACACCACTGACACGGACATAGGACACAACACAAATACGAACACGGAGACATGCCAAACTCAAAAAATTACAGAACATGGACACAGCATATATATATATATAATTTTTTATTTTGTTCTAAAATTTTATTTTGTTTGAATTTCTTTTAGTTGTGTTTGTATAATTTTTTTAATCTAATTAATTCTTCTTTTTGTGATCAACTGAAGAATTTTCAAAATAAAGTGACCCAATAACACAGATCCAATTAAATAATTAGGGTTGATTTTTAACTCATGTTAGTATTAAAATTTGAAAAAAAATTTAAAAAAACCAACCCAGGCATGTTTGAGGGGTGTCCAAGTCGCGTCCAAAGTGAATTAGAACAATATCCAGCCAAGCTCGATGTATGTCCAAGCTCAAAAAATTATTTTTTCAATTGGACATATATGGACGCGTGTCCAGCACGTGTCGTCTGGGTGTCGGGCACTGACACGTGTCCGACACATGGACACGCCACCAAATCGATGTGTCTGTGCTTCTTAGATACTAATTGTTGTTGACCACACATTTAAGACTCTTGCATATGTAGTTTTTCCAAATTGATAAGATATATACCTATATATTACTCACGTGTCTATTATAGGTTAGTTAGTTGACAGTTATTGTATCAAGTCTTTAACAACTTCAGTGATATTCTTGTGTATATATACAACACTGATACTCATCTCTGTATATACAATTCATCAGTCAATAATATACAAAAGACTTTACGCTTCTATTGCTCAGGTTTTCTTGCTTACCATTCTTCTAACATGGTATCATGAGCCTTTCTTGATCCATGGCTCTATCATCCTCCATTGTCACCTTCTCTCCATCCTCCATTTCTTCCCTTTCTGTTCAAACTTTTACCAACCCAGTTTCCTTTAAACTAGATGAAGATAACTTCTTACCATGGCAACAAGAAGCTTTAGCTACAATCATCGAGTATGAACTTGAAGAATACATCAAAGACACCAACATTCTAAAGAAATTTCTCATTGATGAAGACATTACCTCTAATTCCATCAATCCAACCTTTAGCAAATGGAGAAAACAAGATAATCTTCTTCTTTATTGGCTTCTCCCCTCATTATCACCTTCTTTGCAGATTCAAATGGTTGGATGTACTCACTCTTATCAAGTGTGGAACAAAATTGAAGCTATATTTGTAGCTCAAACCAAGGATCATATCAGTAAACTCAAGATCCAACTCAGAAATACCAAGAAAACAGGTTCTATGCATGATTATCTGCTTTCCATCAAGAAACTCATTGATCACCTTACTGCCATAGGTGAAGTTGTAACCACTTCTAACCATCTTGAAGCCATTTTTGATGGCTTACCTGAGGAATATAGCTCCTTCATCACTTCTCTTCTTTCTCGTATTGAACCTTACCACGTTGTTGAAGTTGAATCCTAACTACTTGCTGTAGAAGAAAGAATTGAGAAATTCCAGAAAATTGATCTTCCTCCACTCTCCGCCTAAGCCAATCTTGCTCAACCTACCAAAAGAAATCCTACTTTTGCTCAGACCTTCTTTTCTTGTGGCAGAAGACGTTTTGGCCATGGAAGAGGCAGATTTGGTAGAGGTGGTGGTTGCTCTCAACCTTTTTCTAATTTGCAATGTCAATTGTGTAATAGATTTGGCCATAGTGTTTGGGATTGTTTCCATCGATTCAATCCCAATTTCACTCTTTCCCAGCAACAAAACACCCCACCTCAAACCACTTAATATCTTCCTTCTAGTCAATCACAGAATTACCTAGCTACTACTCCATCTTTGCCTTCTTCCATTCCACCAGCTTCCTAACCTAGAATTCTTGCCACTCCTTCTATGGTTTATGATCCATTATGGTACCCTGATATTGGTGCCACTAATCACCTCACACTTGATCTTAATAATCTCAACACCAGCACATCCTATGCAGGAACTGAACAAGTACAAGTAGGTAATGGTCAAGGTATTCCTATTACTCATCTTGGAAAATCTTTCCTTCAATCTTTATCTTCAAATAAGCTCTTTGTTCTCAACAATCTTTTACATGTTACTGATATTACAAAGAATTTACTCAGTGTTTCCCAATATGCCTTAGACAACAATGTCTTTTTTGAATTCCATGCTAACAAATGTTTGATTAAATCTCAGGGAACCAAGGAAATTCTTCTGCACGATTTTCCTAATTCCATGATCATAAGAGCTAAGGTTGGCATCTTCAAACCAAAAACTTATCTCACTTCTCTTGAGCCAAGCTCTACTAAGGAAGCTATTTCTCAACCTGTTTGGAAGCAAGCCATGCAATCTGAGTACAATGCATTTTTAAAGAACCATACCTGGTCTTTGGTTCCCTTACTTGCTGATCATGTACCAATTGGATGCAAATGGATTTTTCGAATCAAGTATAATCCAGATGGAACTATTTTCAGACACAAAGCTCGGCTTGTTGCAAAGGGTTATCATCAACAAGAGGGTGTGGACTTTCATGAAACTTTTAGTCCTATCATCAAACCAGTTACAATTCGAGTTTTGCTCTCCATTGCTGTTTCCTCTAGCTGGTCAATTCACTAAATTGATTTCACAAATGCTTTTCTCAATGGAGATCTCAATGAACATGTGTTCATGCATCAACCTGTTGGATTTCAAGTAGGTGGTTCTCACCTTGTTTACAAACTAAACAAAGCTCTTTATGGGCTTAAACAAGCCCCTCGAGCATGATTTGCTAAACTCTCTTCAACCTTACTTCATCTTGGATTCCATGCCACAACTTGTGATCCATCTTTTTTCACCAAATCTACCCCCCATTACTTTCTCTTTATTCTCATTTATGTTGATGACATTCTTATTACTAGCTCTTCTTCTACTGCTATTCATACTCTGATTTCTACTCTTCATCAAACCTTCAAATTAAAAGACTTAGGCCAGCTTCACTATTTTCTAGGAATTGAAGCTAACAAATTACCAAATGGTTCTTTACTTTTGTCTCAAACCAAGTATATTAATGACCTTCTTCTTCCAGTTAACCTCCACAACAGCAACCCTCCTCCTACCCCTATGACATCTGGCCTTAAACTCACCAATACTGGTTTTGAACCCTTTGATGATGCCACGCTTTATCGATCCATAGTGGGCAGTCTCCAGTATGCAACTATTACTCGACTAGAAATTGCCTTTTCTGTTAACAAAGTATGCCAATTTATGCACTCCCCTCTTCTTTCTCACTGGAAGTCAATCAAATGAATTCTAAGGTACCTGAAAGGCACAACAACACATGGCATTCTGTTCCAGCCTTCATCCTCTCTTCCTCTCATTACTTTTTGTGATTCCGATTAGGCTTCAGACCCTGATGACAGATGTTTGACCTCAGGTTTTTGCATTTACCTTGGTCCCAACATTGTCTCTTGGCTCTCTAAGAAACAAACTATTGTCTCACGTTCAAGCACAGAGGCAGAATACCGCTTTTTAGCATCATTAATTGCTGAAATTTCATGGTTAAAGTATCTTCTCTCTGAACTTCAATTCAACCTTCCAACCATACCAAAGATATACTGTGATAATCTAAGCACAGTGATGCTCGCAGCCAATCCAGTTCTTCACAATCACACAAAACATTTCGAGATTGATCTTCATTTTGTTCGTGAACGTGTCATCCAGCAGCAGGTTCAAGTTTTTCACATTCCTTCTGAGGAGCAAGCTACAGATGTTCTTACAAAACCAGTTTCTAGTACAAGGTGTCTATATTTGAGACGCAAACTCAGAGTTGAATGTCTTTCATCTCATGAGTTTGAGGGGGCTGATAAGATATATACCTATATATTACTCACGTGTCTATTATAGGTTAGTTAGTTGACAGTTATTGTATCAAGTCTTTAACAGCTTCAGTGTTATTCTTGTGTATATATACAATACTGATACTCATCTCTGTATATACAATTCATCAGTCAATAATATACAAAAGACTTTACGCTTCTGTTGCTCATGTTTTCTTGCTCACTGTTCTTCTAATACAAATTAACATTATAGTATTGAAGTAGTCTCAATGACAAATAACATCATAGTAAGCTTTGCGTCGAAGAGTATGACTCCGAAACCGAATGAGTGTCTTTGTTGAGTAATTAGTACACTTTTACTCCGGGGATGAACAATATTTAATGGTTGTGTTAGAAAGTTGACAGCAAGTCCGAATATTTTTGCTCTTATATAAAATTTCGGCACCTCTGGCATCAAGCCGTCTTAGCTCAGCGGTAGAGCGCGTGGCTTTTAACCACGTGGTCGTGGGTTCGATCCCCACAGACGGCGCAGTCGTTTTATAATTGATATTTTGTTTTTTCGATCTTGTCTTGAAGGCGTACCATAGCTAACAATGTCTCAAACTTTGCGCGCGCGGACGTAGGTAGTTGTGCCGCATCATCACAATGGGAAAATTAATTTTTTGGCTCTAAATTCCTGATTTTTGTAGAATTTGAAGATTTGAACACAATTTAACAAGCTTACAGCTCTGTGATTTTCGTGACTTCAATCTTCTCCGTTTCGCAATGTTAATTATCCTCTTCATTAAGGTTTTTTTGGGGCTTTTTAGGGGATCATAAAAAGACATTACAAAACCATGATTTCATTGAGAAGATTGCAGGTTGATGAGTAAAGTATATTTGTTTATGGTGAAAAATGTTGGTTATTTTGTATTTATAGTTAGTATTGTAATTTTAGGGGTAGACTATAATCTGGTCTCAATCATGAAATTAACCATCTTATCCTCTATCTCTGATGTGTAGTTATGAAACCACTTCTAACAAAAGATGAAATTAAAGAATTGACTTGTGACCAATCTTTCTTCGACTTTTTTAAAACAATTTTTATGATTTTTTTGAGTACTTTTGAATTTTATATTTTTCATCTTATTTTAAGGTTACGTTTAGTGTAGGGGATGAAGATGAATTTTTTCTCTTATTTTACATCTTCATATATATATATATTATTAGTTTGAGGATGAATTTGATATAGGAATAGAACTGAGAAGCTGCCACGTAAACCTTTAACCAACCTTTCATATGTAGTGGCCATTAAGAGCATGGCGTATAATTGTTACAACTCAAACATCTCGAGATATGGCATAGAGGTTAAACTAACATCCATCTTAGATAGCAAGCCTAATAATATATGAGAAGAAGTTCAAGCTTCAATCACAAAGTTGGCTCGAGAACCCAAAATTGGGTAGTTCGGATAGTAAGTAAATTTCAATTTCTTATAAGAAAGCCCTGAATTTTAATCCTGTATGAAAGTAACTCTAGTAAGAATACTTTATAATCCTTGTAAAACTACAAATGACGGCTTTATGAACGATTCAAAAAAGCTAAATTTGTAAAGAAAACTTGTGATCTCAATAAATAACAAATTGCATCAAGAAAATCAAACAAAAGACTCATTATGTAACCAAACAAAACAAAGACTCATTATAAAACTAGAAGTCCCTGAATACAACTAGCCTTGGTCCAAATTCATAGACGACGACACACAATTCTTTGGGTTAACCTAGGAAACTAGGCTCTAGGCCTCAAGCTGAAGACACAAACTAACACAACAAAGAGAGCATGATATCACAGAATAAATGCCAAACACGTTATTTTTTCATGAAACGTTATAATCCCTTTAAAGTAGTTTCACCATTTGTTATCCCAAACCAAACATACCTAACTTTCAAGGAGATAATCAAAAGGAACGAAAGCAAAGTAGATAGAGTTTGATGGTATAGAGAGCAGGGACGGTGAGCTTCTGCCGCAAAAACGCAGGGCTTTACGAAAAATAAGCGGTCGGTGGTGTTATAAGCAGAGCATAATTGAGTTTTGAGCGACGGTATCAAAGTGTTCGCATTTGTGTTCGCTCATTAGAATAAAAAATTTCATTGCTTTTGAATTCCTTCCTTAATTTAGAGCCTATGCTCCCTGCTAGAGGGTCAGGGAGCACAAAATCTGTGAAGATTTTTATTGATGGACTAAATGAATTTCTCATAATAATTCTGGGAAGAGACATGGTCTTCTCTTAGTTCATTTTTAATTAACATCAAATTTTATTATTATATCCAACACGTGTTAAAGCATACCTCAGCTAACCTTTTCTTTATGTGATCGGGCCGACTGAGCTGATCATCTATTTCTTTTGTTGGTTGGTAATCTATAAATTCCTCTGTTAGCAATTGATGAGCTCGAAAACATGCCTTAACCATGAATTGAAGTGAACTTTCTCGGCCCAACCTAAATTTTTCAGTATATGAAAGAAGAAAAAGAAAGAATTTCATCATTACACTTCAAATTCTAGCAGTTCCTATACCACAAGGCACGTAACATAAAACTTATCCAACGAACATGGTCTCAGAATCGAAACGGGGAAATTATGATATGCATGATACAAGAATTCTCAAGTCAACAACAATCAGAAAAAGGCTATATGCAGATGCAGACGTTAAACTACTTTTTACACAGTTTCTACCAAAAATCAGATATATACCACTGCATCCAAGATCCGAACAAAAAAAGAACTAAACGAACACCTAGCTAGTTGAAAGTAACGAATCTCAATATGGTTGCATTACACTAGATGGAAACCAACTATCTAGTTTAAGTGTACTTGTTAACGACTAACAATACAATACTTCATGTGTGGACTCATAACGTTCTAATTCATTTATTATCCTTTCAGCGACATTGAAGCGCGCACAATTTTCACGTTTAAGCTTCCGAATACCAAAATAGAAAATAATAAGATAAGAGAGTAAGAATTTTCGTCGGGATATATTTTCTGTTCATCTCTGTTTGGATAAATAAATTAGTTGTACGTACCACCTTATTTTATTTAACAACTGATGATTTGTTTTTCTGTTCAAACTTAAGCAATTTTTTCTTCCTACATAGCATTGCTCAATAGTCAATCGACGAAAAAATGAGATTGCCATGGAAAAGCAATTACCGTAATCCAAAACATTGGAAACTCTAACTTGGACTGCGGAATATTGAATATATTTCAACGCTAAGAACAACGAACCAGGAGTGTAACACAATTTTTACGCAACATAGCACCACCAGACAGAGAAGCTCAAGGCATAGTAAGTGGAGCTTGTTCCAATTTACTTTAAAAACGAAAATGTGGCATTGAAAGGAAATGATTGGTTATATAGACGAAAAGCACATTGCAGAAGGTCCCTAGTTTGTTCCAAAATCACGGCAGCATACGCACATATAAATCTAACCATCCTCACACCAGAAGCTAAAACTGTGAAACAAAGCTCACCCAACTAGTGTGTTGCAGGTTGATGGCAGTGCACCTACCACTTAATTAGCAGAAATTAATGGGATCAAAGTTAGTTAAGGATTCAACTATATATATATATATATATATATATATATATATATATTTACAGTAGAAATACACAATTCTGCATAAGCTGGAACCTGTAACTATGATGGCAAAACTCATGCCTTCAAAAAATAAACCTTAACCAACCCTCGTGTTAAATAATTGTGTTGGTTATATCAATTATTCCATTAGGAAGTAAATTTCATGCTTTTCAAATGGTAGCGGCTGGAAGTTTAAACGCATCTAAATATTTGCAGCAACAAGCAATAATATGTATATTTTAAACATAAGTAAGGAAAAAATGAGTTGGAACCAAACATTTTGACACACAAATTAATGAATGAATATATTCGGTTGCATTCTGCTAAGAACTATCAAATGAGAATCTAATTACAATCCATTGAGCCGGCACTCTGGCTTCAGCATCTTCCCCTTTTCGATTTTGGCCATTGAGCCACAGAACCAAGGGGAGGACTTAGGAATAAATGGTATACAGAGAAAAGGACAACACGATTAGACATGTTTCCTAAATCCATGTGGGGTCGGGCAGCTTCTATATGTGCGTGGTCATCTCGATCAGTTAGCACTAGGAACCACTATGGATCTTGAATCTTGACATTCTAAATTTTAATTTAGTGGTTGAAATTAAATCTGTTTTGTTATATAAAAACTAATTTCACGGGAGTTTAATTTTTATACGTCGATAATACAATTACAATGCTATCTAATTATATATTATTATATTAATAAAAATAATTAAGTTTCTCACACCAATAAAATCTGATTAAGTTTCATATTCATTACTTGAAAAGCTCATGCAAACAAAGATAATTTGATTGAATCACTCGTGATAAATAGAAATTAAAACTCTGTTATAACAGAATTCAAGGAATGTGAATTACCAATTCAATCCCTACACACTTTCTTCTGTCTGTCACTTATCCAAACCTGGCCGCATCTCTCTTCCTGCTCTGTACTAAAGCGTCCCAATCCTCACCACTTCATTAAATATAAGAAATGAGTGCATATGATCAATCGTATCTATTTCCCCATTTTCATGGCTTTCATATTGAGACCATCGCATGTATACTTGGATATAAGAAGAAAGAAAAGGGTAAAAAGTCGGATCTATGATGCAATTTTATAGCTCAAATGAGGCTATTTGATTTGATGATGAGGCCATGAGCATTATACCTCTAAATATCTCACTCTTTGCTATGCAAAATCCTAAGAATAATTCTGCTGAAACATCAGTCCATTAACCTTTCATCCTACAAGTATGGCGCGATACAGCCTTTTTCCTATGTTTCAGCTCCTTGTTAGCCATGTACAAAAGGAGGTTAAATCAAGTGGATGTAACATTTGGATGACATTATAAAGATATTTTATACCTTGCGAAACAACATAAAAATTAAACTCATATTGTAATTTTAAGAAAATTAAACTCTTATTTAATAAGTATGATAATATAGAACATGTTGATCTTTTTCAAACTCTTAAATAATAATATTCTAATTTATAAGGTATTAGTATAAACTATTTCAAGTGAAGATTCAAATTTGTTAATAATTGGAATAAAATTAAATTCTCTTATTGCAGCAAGTTATCTCCTATTTATGGTAGAGAATTGCTTTTCTTTGTGCACAATTACTAGTTAGTTCACTATCATGCTATGCAAAAAGTTTTTTTTTTTGTGGTAAATAGCAAGGTAAGAAAAAAAAAGCAAGAGAAGGAAAATAATAACAAGGCTAGGTCTCTTTAGCAATGGCCATTAAGGGGAAAGGAGTAGGAGAAGGACCTCTCTCATTTATGGAAATCATCACTCAAGTGCTGTGTTTTAAAGGGTTTGGTGTTTGATTCTTTTTAAAGGTGTTAAGTTAACAAGTGTAAATGGGAAAAAATAGGCTATTAAGGAACTTATATAGGAGCAATTTGGCATTTAATTTAATTCTTTTATTTTTAGTTTCAATTACAAGATAAATTTTTATATTTTGAGGATTTTATGAAGAAAATAATGAGAGTAATACACTTGAA